>WARS01002853.1:0-452619 GCA_008933995.1 Datnioides undecimradiatus | reverse complement strand
GACATGAACGTAACGCTAGTTGTCACCATCACAATGAACTGGTACAAGACAAGGGGAGACGCGGACTTAAATACACAAGAGTGTAAGGGGCACAGGTGCAGACAATCAGGACGGGGAAGACAATCAAGACCAGCAAGAAACACGAGAGGAAGGGCAAGCCACCTGAAACGAGAGGGGAGTTAGTATTTTCAAAATAAAACAGGAAGTCACAAGACAACACAGACGATAACCCAAACTAAACATGACAGACTTTACCATGACAGGGATTTTGGGGGGCGTTTTGTAGTTCAGTGGCGAGGGAGACCGAAATTGGAAAAATCTGGAGAATGATTAAAAGAATGAATGGAATTAAACGAGAATATGGATATCCAGTTTTAAAGGATGGGGAAATAACAGCAGTAAGTGATGAGGACAAAGCAGAGATGTTGGCATAGTTCAGATAATATTAGTGAAGAAGGGAAAATACAAGAACAAATCATGTGGAACTGTTACAAAAAGGAGTTGAAACTAATGATCTATTAAATAAACCATTTACAATGGCAGAGCTTAACCACGCCCTTAGGAAAAACAAGATGTCAGCTCCAGGCAAAGACCAGATCTGTTACTTAATGATAAAACATCTTAGTTAATCATCGAAGAGTGTCCTGCTAGAATTATATAATAAAGTTTGGGAAAGTGGGAAAATGCCAAATAGCTGGAAGGAAGCTGTGGTCATTCCAGTACAAAAACCAGGGAAGGACTGCTCAAGCTCAGGGAGTTACAGGCCGATTGCTTTAACATCGAACACCTGCAAAGTAATGGAAAAGATGGTAAATGAGAGGTTGATATATCACATAGAAAATAATGGATATATATCCATATTCCAAAGTGGCTTTAGAAGAGGAAGAAGTAGCATGGATCCAGCTGTGTGCTTAGAACATAAGATCAGGAAAGCACAAATAGAGAGGGAAAGTGTAGTGGTTGTCTTTTCTGATATGGAGAAGGCATATGATATGATGTGGGGGAAGGGCTGTTGATCAAACTTAACAAATTAGGTATCAGAGGTAAAATATATAGACAGATTCAGGATTTCCTACACGACAGATCAATACAAGTAATGATAGGACAAGAATATTCAAGGAAACTGGTGGTGACAATTTTTGCTTACTTTGTTTTGCCTTAAAGCTGTTACCGTTTTTGAATCTGCACACTGGGTCTCATTCTCATCATTAACTATGACACTATGTTCCTCCTCCACTACCATGTTACAGATGCCAGAGGTACGGGCACATGGCAGCAGTGTGTAAATGTTGCCCCCTGGCCCCGTGTGTGTCAGGGAGGGGTGTGATAATACCCTGCTGCCACTGTAGATGTAAGCAAAGAGGCAGACAACTTTAGCGGGTGTTCGGCTCGGCTGCAGGATTTATTATGCAGCGCTGCCTCTATGGGTGTTTTGGGTTCCTCCCAAGCTCTATGCACCCTCTGCTGACCTTTCTGAGTATTACACTAACACTGTAACCAGTAAAATACAATAAAATTGGCATTTTAATTGCTATTTAAGACACAGGAGAAAAAAAATACATAGGGGTGTCTAGTTTTAACCAGATTTAACTTATTTACCGTATTATTTTAATCATGAACTGTACAATAATCCCACAATCAACTGTAACATCGTCCCATTGACTTTTTAACATCCTTAATGGCATTTTAAATTCCTGTACATCTACTGTATTTTTAACCATTTACTCTAAATATTATGCCTTTTAAACATGTTGTGTAGAGTCTTGGGGAAAGTGACAGAGCTGGAATATTTGATAATTGAGGTTTACACAAGAGAGGGAAACGTGGTATGGAGACTTTAATGCACACAGCACATTGTGGGGTAGTAGTTATGATGGGAATGGTTTGGATATTGAAGAGGTAATGGAAAGTTAAAGTCTAGTGTGCTCAAATGATGGAAGTGGGACATGAATTAATGTCAGAACAGGTACACAGTCTGCATTAGACCTAATGTTGGTGTCAGAGTCACTGGCAGGTGTTAGTACATGTGAAGGAAGTAGAGGGACAGTAGGAAGTGACCACTTTCCTTTAGTCACTGAAGTAGGGTTGAGTGTGGAAAGATGTTTTCATTGTCCAGGTTCCTCACCACCACCTACAATAAGTGTAGCAGCAGATATCAAAAGACAAGCGTATCACCATCACCAAACTGTTGAGGTTTGGTTGATAGTAGGTCAGCTGGGTGCAGCCCCAACTTCAGTGACCTGGTGAGAAGTTGAATTAAAGTCAGTCTGAGAGTAATCCACCCCCTCCCCTGACACACTGTACTCCATCACTTCTATATGGATTTCATTAATAACTGTTTGATTCAAATGAATAATCTAAAGTGAGTTCATGTTTCATGAGTCATTGTTTTTCATGATTGTTGGCACATTCTCGACATTATTTGTCTCAATAAATAGAGGTTTCATAGTTGAATGATGTGTCTCACTGAAGTATGAATGACTGCATGTGAGTTGCACTAATCTCAATCAGCTGAGTGTCCTTAACTACAGGTAACGGTTGCTATGGAGAGGGGAACTGCTCTGTGCTGCTTTAAAAGTTGAATAATACTAATAATGTGTGGAAGATGTGGAATGTGTTATGGTTTGTTGACAAACTGACACTAAAGTGAATGGCTGCTGAAAGAGAACTGAACAGTGGTAAAGGGTCTATTTAGTATGAACCAGATTTACACACTGAATCAATCCCATAACATAAGAAAGGCATCATCAGAGCTGAACTGAGGGTTCAGCAGTTCAGCTCAGCACAAATTCAGCGGGCACCTTTCCAAGTTCTTCATTTGATACTAAATTCAGTCTTTGTGTGAAGAACCCTGGTGACTGTTGGGGTCTCACTGTGCCCCGCATCCAATGCTGCAGATAAACTGTTCCAGGAACCATTGTGAGTAGAGGAGGCAGAGGAAAAGCTGAACATCTGACTAATGACTTCTGCTATGAATCTGGAGTCTCTGGGTCACATGACATGAAATCTATCAAACAACTTTTTCCACACTTTCTTAATGACATCACAGTCCACTCTCAGTGTTGAACTAAACTTAAAGATCCAAACTCTTGTTGAGCTGATGACAGAAACTAAACCTTCTACAGCTCATTACAGCTGGGGCTGCTGCATTACACTGCAGATATTGAATCTTCTGTCAGAAAATTGTGAGTTACGCCCAGAGTTACAGCTCCAGCTTGAGTTTTTCGACCATTAAAATAAAACTGAAGGTTGTAAAGTTGATAGAAACTTTACCATCAGCATCCCAAGACCCTGCTGAAGATGTAGATGTGTCTACCTTTGGAACAAAGGCTCCAGTTGTGATGAGGCATTCTAGAATGGAATGTCGCCATCATCATCATCATCATCATCGTCGTCGTCATCGTCGTCCGATAGGCTCTTTTCTCTGATAGGCTCATTACAGCAGTGTACAGCAGCATTCAAATGGACATATTTTAATGAGCCCTCAGCACTCCTCGTGTCCAGGTGACTCATTGACCTCTGAACAAACAGTCGTTAGCAGCCATTCCCAGCTTGGCCACACTGTGGGGGATGTCCCATTCACACCTGACCCTGCCTCGTTTCCATCAGACATGTTGGAGCAACCGCCGTGTTCAAACGCAATCAGAGGAGTAGTTTCACTGACCGGACAAGTTTTAATCTTGGAAAGTGAAATTCACCAAAACTCAATAAGAAAAACAAAACATTTACAACAACAACAACAATAAAAACATTTCCAGACATCAGTAACAAACACATTTGCTGCATGGAGCTCATCAGTCTAAGCCCTAAATCACAACAGTCCGCCATATTGTGCACACAGATGGACTGAGTTTCAGACACACACAGTGAAACAGAGACTTTAGAAATCATTGTTCTAAGGAAATGTCTGTGTATCATGGGAATAGACGGTGTCAACACTTCCTCAGCCTGAGAAGATGAGGCATGTGTGGACAGTCCATTTTCCTGATGAGTCCTTTGAACATGTCCCAGCAGCTTGTATCAATAAGCAGTGCAGGAATCACTGTTTATCTGTCATCACGTCACATTTGGCCTTTTCTTACCTTTGACTTACTTTATTTCAAACTTTCATTCATGTTGGAGCAGAGCTCTGAACATTAGGTTGACTCCCTCTCAGGTGTGCAGGTATGCACATGGTAATGATGCAGGTCTGTGGGCGGGACCATCCCATCATCTCAGACATATAAGACGAGACCACCAGTGGTCCAGTCACCCATTTCCAGTTCTTCTAGAAAAGGGTTCACATTGTCACTGGAGACTGCTTTGGATTTTGTTCCTGCTAGTTTTCTGCTAGACTCTCTTCTTCTCTCTCCCCTCAACTTCCCTCTATCTTCATCACCACTGAAGAATGGCTCCTAGGAAGTAAGTTCAGATCCATGTTCATTCCTATATTTCCATTTCTCTGGAGAAAGAGGCTTCTCCCCCTGTGTACTGTTGAAGAAGTGATTTACTTCTTGCTGGTGTGTGAGCTTTCCATGAACTTAAGGATGTCATTGTTGGATGTCAAGCAGTACTTGTGTGAGCTCTCCCGGGCCAAGCTAACCAAAGAGACCCAGTTGAAGTACCTGAAGAGTCTGAAAAGGTTGGTAGAATTTGTTGTTGTGGTTCATCTAGCTGTGGACAGGAATTTGACTGGCCCTTAAACGTATAAATACTGATACTCTTCATGGTTAATATTTGTATGCCCCCCTGGAAGATTCCTCATCTACCATACAGTCAATACCAACCTAAAGCATGAGGACACGACTCTCTACGGGGAATGCAGGCACTTCATCGATTACATTGGGAGTCTCCAGAAGAGCTGCTCAAAACAAGTCAGCAAAGAGATCACCCAGGTGAGTTGCTTTTGGACTCATTTAGGTGGTGTACACCACACTTATGACACGTGACAGCATGGTTTATTAACACAATGGGTCTTTGTTCACAGAGACGACTTGCTGATGGATTGGAACCCCCTGACACCACACGACTGCTGGGGTATGCTGAGGGCTGCGAGGAAGGACTTCCTGGAGGTTATTGGAAAAGTCCTTCAAGACAAGGACGCAGCCCTGGAGACGACCGAGTGCCTCCTGGTTTTGTATTACCTGGAGGCAGTGATTATCTTGAAACACCTCCAACAGCCTGGAGTGGTGGAGCACATGACTGTGAGTGTTGTCATTTAAATGTCCTCTCCCGTCGTCTGTGCATCACTCTTACCATTGTGCTGTCCTGTGTTGCACAGGTTGGGGAGTGGCTCACCAGAAAGACTGGTCAGATGGGCCATGCAGTCATTGCTGTCAGGGAACATAAAATGGCTGCACAACAACTTGTCATATTTGCCCTGTCCCAGGAGGAGGAGTTTGTAAGTCCATCAGATTTCCTGTCAGAAGCTGCAAGAGTCCATTCAAAAGCAGAAATAAACATTGCATTATTCCTCTACCCACAGTGGTTTGACGTTTACTACACCCGGGTGCGGCCTCAACTCCTGACCTGCAAGAAGCACAAGAGGGAGGAGGTGGAGGATGTGGAAAGATTCTTCATCTCTACCTCGGGTCGCTGTGTCTACAACCCCTCCAACGACCTCCACCGGCTGCACCAAAAGTAAGCTAACCACAACGATTCATTCTTTTCCACTCATCCACACTGTGTATGTCTGTGATGAACTGTCTCCAGGAATGTCACAGTAATATGCTGCTTAAACTTACATTTTAGGTACAAAATGAAGTCCATCAACAGCCGGGTGGTATGTCTTTGAGATGGCCAGCAAAGTAATGTCCAGCAAAGATGGCCAGCAAAGTAATGTCGGAGGCAGATAAGGCTCTTGTGGCAAAGTACCTGATGTACACGACAACTATAGCCGAGAAGCACCACAGCATGAGGGAGGTGCCTAGTGTTGTCAATGCCAGGAAGCTGCTAGCCACACTAGCTGGTGACTCAAGGTTAGCACGTTTTAGATTTGTCCGTGTCATCAGAATCAGATCATGCACGAGCATGATATGTTGTGCAGAGCTAAACAACAATCTTACTTTTTCACTTTCAGTGCTGATCCTGGAGAACAGGGCTCCAGTCGTGCTGCCCACAATGCAGCCCGGGACACTGTTGGAGCGCCAAACAGGCAAACTCACTGGCACTGAGACGAGCTGCCCCCTGTCCCCCATTAACTCCTTGTCATGACAATTAATGGACAACACTGAAAGGCCACAACGGACTGTAAAACAACAGATTTTTGAGTCCACTATGTGACCCAGAACTGGGGAACAGACTCAGACCAGCAGAAGAGGAACCAAACTCCCTGTTGTCTGTTAATTTACTATAATAACTATATCATATAGTAGTTAGCTGTGTAGTACTTTTGTGCTCTCTGCTTAAATTTTATTTTCCCTTGCATTTTTTATCTGCTGCTGCAACACATGAAATTTTCCCACTGTGCTTCAACAAAAAAAAAAAATCTATCTATCCATCCATCCTTCTTAAGCGGCTTACAGCTATACCACCCTGAACACGCCAGGTCACGTCCGATCTAGTCCGATCTTGGAAGCTAAACAGTGCCAGGCCTGGTTAGTCCTTGAAGTCCTTTTCTTTTCTCCCCAGAAATGTTAGAGTTTGTCAATATCTTTATTTTATAAGCAAGTATAAAATATTGTATTTGTATACACATTTGTATTTGTCTGTTCATTCTAGAATGGACTGATGTCGTTGGAATAAAACATTCTAGAACGGTCTGAATATTTGAAGAAGAGTCACCAAATTCCACATCAAAACCAGCCAAGATCCTCTCAGCAAACTGAATAAAAAGGTAGAAGAAAAGATTCATGATGGGAAGAACAAGTGTCTGAGGTGGGTAGTTCAGTATATTTCAAGCACTCGTTGTCAAATTGTAGCTTTGTTCTTTATTTTCATGACGAAAAGTTTCCTCAAGCATTTATCTTATCTTTACTTGTGTTTTTATTTAAGGCTCTGAAGGACATGGTGAGCCAAAAATATGAAGAGGAAAAGGAGAAGACCAAGACACAAATACAGAAGGCAGCTGCAGTCAGCTTAACAGCAGATATGTGGACGTCTGATAATATGGAGGTTTACCTGGCCGTGACTTGCCATTACATTGATGAAAGACATCAGATGTGTACGTCAGTGTTGGGGGTTCAACACTTCCTGCAGAACCACACTGCTGAAAACCTGGCCTGGAAACGGAACCTGATGGAGGAGTGGGCCATTGCAGAGAAAGTGAGATGCCTCCCTTGTCACCTCATAAACATGTCCACAAGCACTCCAATGTTGTAAATTATTTGCACAAAACTTAAACTTTAATTTCACATTTTCACTTATACTTCCTTGCAACAAAATATTTGTTGTTAATTATGCATTTGGAATACTGTATTAGTCATTATTTTAGTTGCATTCAAATTAATTGGAATACATCCACCTCTCTTTCATTCAGTAAGCACTTAAATTAATCATTTGATGTCCACTCTGTCCACTGAAGCAACACACTCCACTCTATCCAGGCAGCCTGCAATGATTTTTTAAGTCCACCAGATGTCACCATTAAGCGACACACCAACACGTTGTGTCGACACAATTGGGGGAGTGTGCCACACGCTTCACGAGGCGTCATTTACCCATCACTAACAGTAACTCACGGATTACACTTCCAGTACTAAAATCAATCAGTCTCATTTGTCTAATGTTGTAATTATTTCTGATACTAAATTATAATGTTGTAATTTGTTTTAATTATAATTTGGAGTCACTAGGGACATGGGAGGTATTAAACGATTTTGTCAATAAACTGGAGACAACTAGTGCAGGGGCAACAGGAACACGGGGACATGCAGCCAAACACAGGTGAGCAGGACAAAGCTGATAAAGGTCAAATCACATTTCTTCCTGAAAACCAAAGAGGCTTCAGGAGGAACAAAGACAGACTGCAGATGTAGGATAAGGCTCAGTGAGCTTGGTGCTCAGAGCAGGAAACTGAACAAAGGAAGTGAACTGGGATATATAAGGTGCTGAGGAAGGCTAATGATGGGATGAGATGCAGCTGTGGAGATGGGTGGAGAAATTCAAGTGATCACAAATTAACAACAGCTGACAAAGAAAACTGGCGGGAAAAACACAAGACAGGAACAACAAGACAACAAGATTTTCAACATAAAACAGGAAGTAAGAGAACTGATTGTGATTGTAACTGTGTAAGGGTGGTGGGGAGGGTTTTTGTGCTTAGGATTGTTAATTATGTTCACTGTTGTGTCCTTTTGGTCAATGAGTACAGTGCTGTGTAGAAGAATTTCCCCATGGGGACAATCAGTCAATCAATCAACTACGACCCAAAATCAGGACAAGAATAACATCTGGGATGGATCTGGAGTCACTGGGCCACATAACATGGAAGCAGGTGGTATTACAGCACCCACAGGTAGAAAATAATACAGTACAAAATAACTTTAAAAGAGAAGATGATTTATGCTAAAGGAAATATAAATAGAAAATAAATGGTAACTGAATCTGTACACATCTTTTTTACAGCAAGGGAAAAAAATATATAAACAAATAAAAAAATAGAACAGCAAGTAAGAGTGCAATGTGCAACCCTTAATTATGTGATAATGTGTATGTGTATAACTTGTGATTGTGTTTGAACTTGTGGTGGTGGCAGCTGTTGTTCCCGCCTCTCTCGTCTCTCTCAGGTGTTCCTGATCACATGATTAGTAGGTGGCTGGAGGAGAAGGAGCTCTGTCTGTCAGACAAGCAGCCTTCTGACTCTGTTGTCTTCTTTCTTCCTCAGTTTCTCTTTATTCATTTGGAGGACGGAGGCGTGGTAGTCCAGTTTTCACCTCCTTCTTAGTTGATTCAGTTTTTGATAGTTTAGGGGGAGGAAGCTCTGGGTCCAACAGCCCAATGCGTGGCTGGCCCAGACTTTCTCCATTCTTTAGCCCTTTTGGCCTGCAGACTCCAGGAGTTTTGGGAAAATCTTGTTAAATGTAGTAAAGTATTTTTTGTTGGTTGGGTTCAGCTGATAAACACCATGTCAGCGTCATGGTTTTTGTTTCTGTTGGACTCTGTTTTTGATGTGTACTGTCTATATGCACACTAACATCATTCAACACTATGCCGGACTGAATCCGCAGCTGTTTGATTTGATCTATTTCTGTGGCAGATCCACAAAGCTGTCAGCAGAGACACAGTGTGAGAATAGAAGTTACAGTCTGTCGTGCTTTATATCAAACTTCAGTTCAATTTGGCTTCCCCTTTCATACAGATGGTCCACACAGAAATAGCTCAAGTTAAAGCACATCCACATTGTTTGCTGTACATATTTCACTTTGACAGGATGAGAAGGAGAGTTTTCATGAAGCTGCTCCCCAGAAATGTCATCTGATAAACCTCTGACCACTAAAAGGGGACAGTCCATCAGCCTCAATGTCACACATCTAGTAGCTGCTTCCCTCTGACATTTCCCTCAGGATAGCTTAAGCTCACAGTTCAGTCACCTTCGAAATGGATGGTGTTTGTGCACTGAAATACAAAACTACTCAGACAGGAAACGCATTTTTAAAATCTGACATTGCTAACCAACTGCTAACATTAGTCTGTTTAATTTAGGTTGTCTGTGAAAATGAAATTACAAACCGAAATAATGGTCTACCATCTGCTCCTCCAGCAGTGCTCTTACAGTTCCCAGTAAGGGCTGGGCCCAAAGATTAGGTTCACTGCCTCAGTTTTATCTGTTGTCACGACAGGGAGTTCATAGGGCGGTGGGAGCGGTCTCATCTCAGTGCCATCAGGTTCTGCAAATCTAGGAATGAAGAACTGTGAACTTGTCGGTCCATTAATTGGCCTGAGGCTCTTGTATGTGCTAGGGCCAGTGGAGGTCCAAGCCCTCAGCTCCAAAGGACTTTCTCCGTACTCCATAGTCGAATAACAGCTCTTCATTCTTGTCAGTGTCCGTGGTGGCAATGATAAGAATGACATCCAATAACATGCTGTCATTGTCCACCATGTAAACCCTTGGTCGGAGGTTAGACTGCTTCGTGGAGTGGTTGCTGTACTGTCCATAAATGGTCCTGTTTGGGCGGAACTCACAGGAATCCAAATGCACATCAATGCACAGGGTTCTGTCTTTACTACTTTGCTAAACGAACATGAATAACTTTGACAACCTACTAACTGTATTAAGACCACCTCCCCTGTCTTGAGCCTCCATGTTGTTAGGACTCCATTGCCCTTTTCTCCCATGCCACAGACAAGGAGTTGGACCAGGAGGTGTCCTTGTGTAGCGCGTGACCTCCTCAAAAACCATGATCATGTCCACAGATCCTGAGGGCTTCCAACTTTGCATGACATGTTGAAAGGTGAGAAGGTTGGACCCTACTGTGACAACCACTTTGAGTCGTTCCTCCCTGGGCTAACTTCTGCTGAAGTGTGCTGTCAAGGAAAATGAGGAGTTTCATTAGTAAGGAAGACTACAGATTACAAATTTAAATCTCCTACATTGCACTGTCTTGGCAAAATGTTGTAAATGCAAGAGCTACTCATGGCACACATGCTCCCCATGCATTGCATTTTGCTCCTTTGGCCACCACTTGCACAGTGCCCAGTGAAGCATCAGTGACATCTGTGATGACCTTGACGGTCACCTGCCCATCCAGAGTCAACGGTTGAGCTTAGAGATTGTCACAGGCCTGTTGGCGTTCCGTCTGCCCATTTTGTTAAACAGCGTCACAGGCAGCGTGTGCACAGCTCAGCTGGAGCTCTCTTCAGAATCGGTACTAAAAAGGAGTAAGATTGTTTAATCTGCGGTCTGCACAACATCTCATGAGAGATTGGCTTCTGACAATGCGATGGTCCCTCAGCACAGCCCACGTGGTGTCAGTGGGTTCCAATCCAACAACAAGTCATCTCTGTGAACAAAGACCTATTGTGTTAATAAACCGTGCTGTCACCTGTGTCATAACTGTGGTGTACACCACCTAAATAAGTCCAAAAGCAACTCACCTCTTCTGGACAATTTCCTTGCTGACTTGTTTTGAGCAGCTCTCTTGTGACATCTAATGTAATCGATGAAGTGCCTGCAGTCCCTGTGGAGAGTCGCATCCCCATGCCTCAGGCTGGTATTGACTGTGTGGTAGTTGAGGAACCCTCCAGGGGGAAAGTACAAATGTTCAAATGAAGAGTATCAGTATTTGTGTGTGTGAGAGAGCCAGTCAAGTTCCTGTCCACTCTGCTGTTATTAGATGAACCACAACAACTAACTCTGCCAACCTTTTCAGACTCTTCAGGTAGTTCAGATGGGTCTGCTTGGTTAGCTTGGCCTGGGAGAGCTCACGCAAGTACTGCTTGGTCCTGTCCCTGTCGAACTCCAGGGATGGGACGCTGGGGTCCATGTAGTACATAAACCGAGCAACGTTTGTGACCTGAAGATGGAAACAAGAGCCTGTCACGTTCCCTTGTGATCACAACTGTTTTACAGCGCTAACAAATGTTTTACTGGGTCGTGTGGCCTCTGATAAATAGTGGCACAATGTTGCCGTGGCAGTTCTCACCTCCTGTTTGTAATTCTCGTTGCAGGGGTCCTTCTCCAGGTACATGCTGGTCAGTGCACATCTAACTGGCTGCGTCTATATAAAACTTTTGATGCTAAAGGTTTATTAGATAGACAAAACTTTATGAATACCAAACTGGGAAACTTCATTTAGTGATTAATCATTAACTCTTCACATAAAACTCTTTCTTTCCCCCATGTAACCTTGAAAGGTCACATTAATGTAATTAAACAAAGCATAAGAGAGCTAGCACAAGATTAAAATCAGTGAGACTAATATAATTTTAGTCCAGTTTGTAGGGTTACATCATGATTTCAGAGTCCCAACATCTCTATTCAAACTCATGCTGCAGTACCATTTCACAGGTTGAGTGATAATTTGGATCAATAAGGGTGGACCTCTCATAAGTGAGATACCTGGGTTTGCAGTGTCCTATTTTCAAGTATTTCCTCAGATGTCCTTATCTGAGTTCTCAGTTGAGATAGGGATGGATGATACCAACATTTTTCCTTTCGATACAATACCATTAGTTTATGGGACTTGAATACAAATGAAAAAAATGAAAATGAATACAAATTGAATTTCTTAAATTGAAAGATCAACATATTGCTCAAGAACCTGCATTAAACCAGTAAAACATTGTACAACAAGTTTTTTACACTGAAAGAGAATTTGAATGTTGACCTTATTCTGACTTCTCACCATCCCTTGTGAATTATGAACACTTCCTGTCACTAAGCAGACACCAGTGTTTTTCAATGAAAACAGCTAATGCTCACTCATCTTTTTTTCCTTAGTTGCTAGCAACAGCATATTCACCAAGTCCAGAACCAGCCTTAATGGCATCCTTAACAACCAAGTTGAGGGTGTGTGAAAAACACGAAATATGTTTCCTCACAGCTGAGACCATATTGGCTCCAATGTCTGTAACAACAGCAAGGACGTTGTTGGCAATGCCCCAGTCATCAGATAACTTTGTGAAGAGTTCAGATATATTGTCTGCTGTGTGAGTTGTCTTCTGATTGCAAGCCTTCATCTGCAAGTTTTGTCAATGAAATGTTCGTACAGCTCGGGAATTTCACCCACCATTAACGCTTTCCTACCAGGGACATGCTATCTGCAATCCAACACCTTCATAAAGTGACAAAAACTGGCATCCTCCACAATTGAAACAGGTTGCAAGTCAGTAACAATCATCCTAACAAGGCTCTGTGATGTCTCTGGCTCTTTGGGAATTGTCTGAAAGGAGCTAAAGTTTCCAAATTACAAAAAGGAAAATCAAAATCACAATCATAATGCAGCAAAATGTAGAATTGCAGTTTATTTAGATATATTGTTCACCTAAAAATGTATAATTTCTAGCCTGATATATACAAAATTTTTACTTCCATTAATAACATTCTAGAAACAAAACTGTCAATATTTTCTGATACATACAGTCCAAGTATATGAACCTTTGTTTTTCAACTAAATGAAAGCGTGGTGAACATGGCTTCATCAAAGACTAATGTAGCTCAGTTGCATATTTGGGGTAGTTTAATAAAATAATGGTTCATTCAATTTTTAATCACTTATAACGCATTAACTGTCACCTGTACCTGGATGTTCTTTGCCTTTCATGAAACTCTCCTGCAGTGTCTTCTGACGGACAGCAGGTGGTGCAGGGGGCTTTGAGGCTTGCTGGTTGTCTTCACTGCAATGTTCAGCCTCTTTAAAAGTGTCCGGGTGCATTGTCTTTCCCTGTCGGCCATCCATGCTGCTGCGGAGCTGGCGCTCCCATTTTACAAGTGCTCTTTAAATTATTGTAACTCCAGGACCATTTGTGGTAGCGAGAAAATTCAAACAATTTTGGAATAGAAGCAGGAATATCTGTTACAACTGCTCCATCTGCCTCACCTTCTACCTCTAGTTGCCCCTCCTTTTAAGCTGATGTCACCTCCAGTGGCTTTCTCTCGCCCCTGTGTGTGTGTGTGTTACAAATGTGCCACACAGAGGAACAGGGACCTCAAGGAGAGAGACCCAAATGCAGGCGGAGAGCAGGAGCAGAGGTGGCAAACTGTTTATTGGTAAAAGAGAAAGGACTTAGGCTTACAGTTAGTCGAGGCAGGCAAGGTCAAGACCAGATAGTCAGTCCGAAAACACAGCAACCAAATCTGAAAGGAACAGGTGAAAAGCACAGTCCATAAACAGGCAAAAGTCCAAAACACAAGAAATCCAATCACACAAGGAAAAAACACTTGGAAACTATGAAGGCACATGAACACACACGACGAACTGACAGAGAACAAAGGAAGTGATGCAACATATAAAGACTGGGGAGTGCAGGCAAACAAGACACAGGTGAAACCAATGAACTAGTCAGACACAGGTGAAACCAATGAACTAGTCAGACACAGGAAACAAGTAGACACAGACACAAGAGGGAAAAATAAAAGCGCTGAAAACAAAAGCACCAACAGAAACTCAAAACCATGACAGTATTAATTAAAAATTAAGAAATCCTTTATTTGTCCCAAAAGCAGAAATTTACAGACAGCAGCAAGATAGGAGAGGCATATAAAACAATAATAAATCGATTTGGAAGAACAATATATACAATTAATTTGGACAGGGAAGGAGGGAATAATGAGTTTCAACAAGTTGTTTCATTATCTTTTAAAACAGGGGTCTCCAACCTTTTATATTCTGCGAGCTACTTTTACACAATGAAAGCGCCAGAGAGCTACTCATGTTTAGTAACATTTATTCACATAGCTAATTTCCATATATATATAACAAGTGCATATGCTTGTTTTGCATATAACACATTCAAAAACCATATTACAGAACGCATATTGTGTATAATAACTTAAATTCATAAGCATGTGCATGTTGTATTCTATTTCTATCTAAAAAATTATGAGATAGCATACTGTATCAAAAAACCAAATAACATACACCTGCATGTTCATTTGTGCAAACAGCATCCGTATGAAAACTGTGCTGTATCACTGGAGGCCATAGACTCATCACACTAGAATGAAAACCAGAAGCATCTGTTCAGGTCCGACTCCAGCTGCCTGAGCGCATCCGCAGAAAGCGCACACACCCTCCGTGGCACAGTGTTCGCACCAAGCTGGACATCGGCAATAGCGGACAGACTCCGTCTTAATTTTATGGTCCCGGAATAATGATTCCGGTCATAGCCTCTTTAATGATCCCGCCATCAGTTAAGGACTGTTTGACTGAACTCTGCTGCTGTCATTGTTGCTAGGCTAGCCCGCTAACTGCCTGGCACGGTGGCACCTGGTCAGCCTGCCCCCACCCAGCTCCAGTGACTGACAGCAGCACAGCGCAAATGTTTGATTGACAGCTAGTTGACAAACAATCATTTCATCTCGGGCAGGGGGCGGGGCACCTATAATTTTGATTGGATGGAAATTTAGACTAGTTTTACCTACTGACAAATCAAATTTGTGTTATTATATTATTGACCCCTGATACCCCAGATACTGGGCGACGTGTTGGCAACCCCTGGGCTAGTGCTATTTTTAGAACAGGCCTACGGGCGACTCACGTGATCGCTGCGGGGGACCTGGTGCCTGCGGGCACCGCGTTGGTGACCCCTGTTTTAAAACAATGCAGGAAACCAGGTTTTTCTGTCCTTGAGACACAAACTGTGCAACAAGAAGTGAACTACATCCTGGGGGTGGTTGTATCAGAAAGCAACTGTCCAGTTGGAGCAGAGGAAGTAAAGGACGTGGTTAGATCAACAAGAAGACCACCTGCTAATGTGAATGAACATGTCATAAAGCAACTTTACGAATAAAGGGACTTTACTTTCCTGATGTCATGTTACAGCTGAAGGCTGCAGTGAAAACACTTGCTGTCAGAAGTGGGATTCGAACCCACGCCTCCAGAGGAGACTGCGACCTGAACACAGCACCTTAGACCATCCTGACTGCAGTATATAGCATTACAGTACTACAGTATTCATAATGATGTTCATCAATTTATTCATAATTTATATTATCTGTCTGCTCTGTAGGCCAACTATTTAGGGTCAGTTAGGCAGGCCTTAATGTTGTGAACATATTTATATTACTTGATACCACAAAAAACTTTAATTAGATATTTAATAATTTTTTAAAAACGTGCTCAACCAAATAGTCAGTTTATGGTAAGAGTAGCGAAATTAAGCTATTGTAAATCAATGGACTATTTGTTATAAAATCAACACCTCTGTTCATATTTACAGCAATAGTGTTGTAAATATGAAATCAGGAATCAGAGAAGACAATCAGACAGGTGACACATGAGGAAGGGCAATAGAATAGAACAGAATAGAAAGTAGAAGTACTTTATTAATCCCCTGTGGGAAATTTGGTAAGTGACCAAGTGACCTGAAACGAGAGGAGAGTTACTTTTCAAAATAAAACAGGAAATCACAAGACAAAAAACCAGGACGAGACAAAACCTCACCGTGGTGTGCTCCCAGGGCCCCCCCCCTCTAGGGTCGACTTCTGACAGCCCAGGCTGATCAGAGTGGTCCCTATGAAAGTCCTCTATTAGGCTTGGATCTACAATGTAGCGTGATGGAACCCATTGTCTCTCCTCCGGTTCGTATCCCTCCCAGTCCACTAAGTATTGTCTACCCCGAACCTGGATTTGTACTGCCAGCAGCTGCTTGACCTTGTAGATGGGACCGCCGTCTACCACTTCTGGGGGCAGTGGTGGCGTGACGGCTGGGACCATCGGGCTTTCTTTGGTAGGCTTTATCTGGCTTACATGGAAGGTAGGGTGAACATGGAGGGATCGAGGCAGGCGAAGACTGCTGCGGGATCGACGATCTTGGTAATGGGGAATGGACCCACGAACCGCGGTGCCAGCTTCTTGGAGGGGACTCTGAGGTTGAGATCTTTAGCCGAGAGCCACACTCTCTGACCTGGCTGGTAGGCAGGGCTGCCTCTTGTGGTCTGCAGCCGTTTTGACCCGGTCCCCTTGGGGGATCAGCACCTGCTGGGTGGCTGGCCAAATGCGGCGGCAGCAGCAAATCATGGCATGGGCAGAGGGCACAGACACCCCTGGCTCATTGCCTGCAAAGTTGCTGGTTTAGGTGTTCGGTCTGGCCATTAGCCTCCGGGTGATATCCAGAGGTCAAGCTGGCCTTGGCTCCGATGAGCCGACAGAACTCCCTCCAGAACCGGGACACGAACTGGGGCCCCCGGTCAGAGACAATGTCCTTGGGAAAACCATGAATCTTGAAAACATTGTTTATCATGATCTCCGCTGTTTCCTTGGCTGAGGGCAGTTTCGGCAGAGCAATAAATCTAGCCATCTTGGAAAATCTGTCCACCACTGTGACGACAGTGGTGTTACCTTGAGAGACCAGGAGCCCCATGATGAAGTCCATGGAGATGTCGGCCCATGGTCTGGAGGGGATGGGGAGTGGTTGTACCCATGCGTGACCCGGAGGACATCTTATTTTGGGCGCAGACTGAACATGCCGCTACGTACTCCCGGACCTCCGGCTCCATGGATGGCCACCAGAACCTCCGAGAGATGACGAACACTGTCCTCCAAACTCCCGGATTGCAGGAAAGCAGTGAGGTGTGGGCCCAGTGAATCACCTGCTAAGATTAGGAGTATCCTGTCCAAAAGTGACGCCGAAAAGCTAGTCCACGTATTTGTTACCTCAAGGCTGGACTATTGTAATTCCTTGTTGTTGGCTTGTCCGACTAGCTCACTGCGAGGCCTCCAGCTCATCCAAAATGCTGCTGCAAGGGTTCTGATGGGAATTAGCAAGAGAGATCATATTTCTCCAGTTTTAGCTTCTCTTCATTGGCTCCCTGTAAAGTCCAGAATAGATTTTAAAGTCCTTCTCCTTACCTACAAGGCCCTTAATGGCCAAGCTCCATTGTACTTCAATGAGATGCTACGTCCCCCTGGGTCTGAGAGGCAGACACCCTCTCTACTTTTAAAGCTTAAAACCTTCTTGTTTGACAAAGCTTACAGCTAGCTCTAGTCACCATGTGAACTACAACCATGGTCTAAACTACCCCTCCATAACATCCCTTAGTTATGCTGCTATAGGCCCGAGGCTGCTGGGGGACGTCCCATGATCGTCTCCACACTCCTCCTCTCCCCTTTCTCTCCTCAAACTCATTTTAACCATCACAGATTAACCATTAACTCTGTGTCCTCTATCCCCTATTGCTGTGCTTGTTTCTCTCTGGTCTCTCTCTCTGTACCTCTCTACAGATACCTGTGGCTCCAGAGCTGAACATCTGATCTGTGGCTCCACCGACCTGCCCCATGTCCTCTGCTGCCATTTGCTGTCATTATTCTATATTGTACTTCTCTCTCTCTCTCTCTCTCTCTCTCCCTCTCTCTCTCTCTCTCTCTCTCTCTCTCTCTCTTTCCCCCCAACCGGTCAAGGCAGATGGCTGTCCACCTAGAGCCAGGATCTGCCCAAGGTTTCTGCCTGTTAAAAGGAAGTTTTTCCTTGCCACTGTTGCCAAGTGCTTGCTCATGGTGGAACTGTTGGGTGTAATTAATAGTAATGAGTGTGGTCTAGACCCGCTCTGTTTGTAAAGTGCCCTGAGATGACTTTTGTTGTGAATTGGCGCTATATAAATAAAACTGAATTGAACTGAATTGAAAATTGAACCTGTGGGCGCAACTCAACTGGAACAAACAGTCGATTCTCCGGGCACCCACTAGGTGGCGGAGCCTCACCATTTGTCTGCTTAATCTCAGTTTCTGTCTGCCAAGTCACCGCTCCTACCACACAGGTTAGCGGAAGGATAGGCTCTGGCTCCTTGGCAACAGGCTCGGGGTTGTAGAGTCGAGACAGAGCGTCAGTTTTTATGTTAAAAAACAGTGCCCACCTGGCCTGGTGAGAATTGAGTCTCTTAGCTTTTCTAATGTATTCGAGTTTCTTGTGATCAGTCTATGAATGGATGGTTAGCCCCCTCTAGCCAGTGTCTCCACTCCTCCAAGGCAACCTTGACCGCCAGCAGCCCCCAGTTGCCGATGTCATAGTTCCTCTCCGCCTTGGACAGCCGCATTTTCCCATCCTGCTCCGATCATTGTGAGAGGACTGCCCCGATCCCCTTGTTGGAAGCATCAACTTCAACCACACACTGCCGCTGAGGATCTGGCATAGTGAGGATGGGGGTGGAGTTGAAGTGGCACTTGATGGTCTGGAAGGCTGTCTCCGCCTCCGGAGACCAGTGAAACCGCACCTGAGGAGAAGTAAGAGCATGGATTTATAGCACTTTATAGCAAACCTGAGGAACTTCTGAACCTTTTTGCAGCTATCAGGTGTGGGCCAATCAGCCACAGCGCTAATTTTAGCCGGGTCCATCTGCACTCTCCCAGGGGCTACTATGAAGCCCAGGAAGGAGACGGTGTCGGCATGGAAGGAATGTTTTTCTGCTTTGATATATAATTGGTTATCTAGCAGTCTTTTCAGTACTTGGGTAACATGTTCTCTGTGTGTTTCTAGGTCAGGGGAGTAAATGAGAATGTCATCAATGTACACATAAACAAAACGGTCGAGAAAGTCTCTAAGAACATCATTTACCATGGCCTGGAACACAGCTGGTGCATTTGTGAGCCCAAAAGGCATGACTAAGTACTCGTAATGACCATTTGGTGTATTAAACCCCGTCTTCCACTCATCTCCCACTCTTATTCTAACTAAATGATATGCGTTGCGAAGGTCCATACATCAGCCTTAACTTTAGTTGTGAACACAGCAAGTGCTACTTGTTTGGGTAGCTCATGTCTGAATTTTACCGTGTGAAGATCAAATTGGTGTAACTCTTCCAGATCACTTGTTTCTTGCTGACCAATACTATTTTTGGCAAGTCTCTAGCATTATTGTAACCTGTGCATTGTCATGACTAATGACTGTATGTAAGTGTCACATGTTGGAGTCATTTCAATGGGCAACATCAACTGAAATACTGAGACGATGTCAATGAGGAGAATCATTCTAAAGTGATTTCATTTGGTGACAATGAAGATTCTTCTTTTTCTCAATAATTGAGAAGAAACTTGCATTCTTGTCATGGTGTAACTTGATGGTCAAGTTGGTTTGATTTGGTTTCTGTCGTGTCTTGTGACTTCCCGTTTTATTTTGAAAGATCTAACTCCCCTCTCGTTTCAGGTGGCTTACCCTTCCTCTTGTGGTTCCCGCTTGTCTGATTATCTTCCCCGACCTGATTGTTTCCACCTGTTCCCCGTATCCTATTGTGTATATAAGTCTGCGTCTCCCCCTGTCTCGTGCCAGTTCGTCGTGTCAGTGTGATCCAAGAACCAGCGTCCTGCCTTGTTAAAATTCCCTGCTCTGTTTAGAAATTCAAGTCTGTAAGATTTTGTTTGTGACATTGTTTGCTTTTTGGTGGTGCCTCGCCTTCAGAGTGATTTTTTGTTATTTGCCCATGTGGCTTGTGGATTTCGTTTTTGCCTCTCTTAGAGTGATTTTTTGTTTCTTGCCTCAGCGTTTTTTTTTTTTTGGCTAGAGATTTTGCCATCTCAGTTAATTTGTTACTTTGTAGTATTTCCTCATTTTTGAGTGATTTTTAGTTGCACTTTGTAAATAAAAAGTTTTTGAACTTGCTCCCTGAATACGAGTCGTGCAATTGGGTTCAAAAACCGGCCTTGTCAATTCTCACAACTTAATGATGTCATTTTATTTGATCACAAGTGCTTCTCTTTGGGGTTGTCTTACTTGTGACATTGTCAAAGGACAAAACATCATGGGAAAAATTACTGAGTCAATACAGTGTCCACACATATGTCCACATGAAAACATCATCTGGTCAGCAAAATAACCCAAACACGAGCACTAACTTTACATCTGAAACTAACTTTATCTGAAAGCAGTAAGTGCTACATGTTGGGACAATTTCAACTGACAAGATCAACTCAATGTGGAGTAAAGTATATGTGAGCGAAAACACTCAGATCACATCTAGCCTTATGTCGACTTTCAAACACACCTCAGCCTTCGTCTGCCGAGGCTGGCTCAGGTGTACAGTGTTCTGTCCCATGTTCAATTGCTACAACAAGCACAAGCCACAAGCCTGTGACACCTGTGGTGCAGTACAACAGCAAGCTGACCCTCTTGACAGGGCCATAATCAGATACACAAAGTATCTGATTACTCTTATTAGTAACAGTGATTATGGGGAGTGACAACCTGCCATATGTTACTGCCTCACTGGTGTTTGAAATCAACATGTTTTCACTCTCTCAGTATCCCTTTGATGTCTGTGTGCAAGTATGCTATGTACAGTGCCAATCAACACGATTCAACACTGCTGTAGATCACAGTTTACACATTAGAGGTTTTCTGAATGTCTGTATTGTTTTAGACATTTCATTTATGAGTTAAATATGGAATTTTATCTTGCTCATACATTTTCATATATATATATATATGTATATGTGTGTATGTACACTTCACTCATCAAGACTGAGCTGCGCCAACACCGAAGGCTATCAGCCCTGGTGAAAGACCCATGTGAAATACAGAGAGTCGAATATGTTTTGCTTTACAACGACATGGCTGAGTAGCAATCTTCCAGACTGCTTAGTGGAACCAGACATTCCACAGTGGAGCAAATTCACTGAGATAGGCAGATGGTCAACTTGTAAGAAGAAAGGCAGAGGCCTCATTGTCTCTGTAAACTCCAAATGGTATGACTCCAGGTGCTTAACAGTTAAGGAATGCATCTATGCTTTTGACATAGAGCTGTTTGCTGTGACTTTGGACCACACTATATGCCATGAGAGTCATAACATGCCATTTATTGTTAACGTCCTGCCGTTTGCTGTGGCAGCATAAGCGAGTGATGTCACTCACTCCACTGTCATGGGATTGCAGACAAAGCACTGTAGTGCATTTATCATGGAAAACATATCCATGGAAAATATTTTAAGCCTGTTATGGTCTGACAAACTTTATCGAATATGTGTCCTGTAGCAAAAGAGAGAGAACATTTCCATGGACCTGCTGGATGTCAAGGGAGAACTATAGCTCCACTGTCCACCCCCTCCTCAGACCACAACATAAAAAGACTTACCAACATACAAGCACAATGTGCTGGGACTTGATTGAGATGGTCAATGGTGAAGACCTCAATGAGAATCCCATTTTATTAAAAGACTACATGAGGTTTGGTGAAGAGAGCATTGCACCTATCAGAAAGGTATGCTGCTTTTGAACCAACAAACCCTGGATCGACAAGGACATTACAGCCCTCTTCAACAAGAGGAGGAGGACTTTTGTGGTGGAGGACAGTGGGATGTGGGGGCTGTTCAGAGGGAGCTGAAAAAGGTGCCAGAGCAGCCAAGGATAGTGGTGTGCGATACTGCATATTTTGGTATCGATCCAATACCAAGTAAATACGGGCCAGTATCGCCAATACCGATACTTTTCAATAAATAAGGTGGATGCGTCATTGAATTGCTAAATCTCAATTAATTTTCATGACTTTAAGTGTTTTTTGTGATGTTTCCTTTTTTATTATTAAATAGTTAAAACCAAGAACAGAATTAGGGCAAAGTTTAAAATTAAATAGAAAATGCTTTATTAAATTTTTTTCAGAAAATAAATAAATAAAAATAAATAAAAAGTGCAAACCAGTAAACAAATTAAAACAAACAAGTATTGTTGAGAAACTATAATACAAAAAATAAATTAAAATTCTCAACAACAAAAACAACAACTGGTGAAAATATAAATAATATGTAAACAACTTAACAACCCCCAAAGCCTTTAGTTAGTCTGTGCAGAACAAAGGTTTTGGTTACAGGTTTTTGTTCAAGAACAGTATCATATTAACATTTTTTGCTTTTAATGCACTTCGTCTGTGACTCACTAACTGCCCTGCTTTTGAAAAAATCCTCTCAGCTGGCACTGATGTTGCAACCACTGCCAGGTATTTTTTGGCAAGTTTGCTCAGAGAGGGGAATGTTTGTTCATTGTTTTTCCACCAAAGTAGTGGATCCTGATCCCGAGGAATTGGCCTTTCCTCAGTGTACCTGCGCATCTCAATTAGGGCATCAGTGCCAGTTGTCCGATGCTGCTGAGAGGCTAGGACTTTAGAGTCAAATTCTTCCCATACCCCACCTTTTGCTGCAGGTGGGGATGAAGCAGCCCCTCCAGACGAGTTTCAGGAGTTGGGGGCAGAGATGGTGGCAAAGCTGGTGGCAGAGCTGGAGGCAGAGCTGGGGGCAGAGCAGAGACTTCAGTTAGAAGTCAAGCTTTTACACAGTCAACGTTTGCAGAGTCATGGAATCCCAGGTTTTTAAATCTGTTGTCCAAGAAGGTGCAGACAGCAAGACCATAAAATGTTTCAATAGGGTTGAAACGACGGTGACAATGCCCTGACAGCTGAGCAGCTAGCTTGCTACCTTGAGATTCTGAAGCTTTTGTGGTTCTGAGAAGCAGTGACACCAGGGGAATCACCTTGGACACAGAAACATGTTTTTCAGTTGACATCTCTCTGGTTGCTTCCTCAAATGGTCTCAGTGCATTGATGGAGAGACGGATGACAGACCATTCTTCCTCATTTAAACAAAGTGAGCTCTTTCCAAGGAGACAGAGGACTGTGGTAACTGCCTCCTTTTGCTCACGCAATCTCTCCCACATGTAGAATATAGAGTTCCACCTTGTCTCAACTGCTTGAATTAGTTTTTGTTCAGGGAACGTCTGCTGCTTCTGGATGTCTTTGAGCTTGTCTGCAGCTTTAGTGCTGTGGTGAAAGAAAGCAACAATAGCACTGCTTTTCTGCTGAAGCTCAAGCAAGTCAGGCAGAGCTTTAATGGAGTCTTTTACAACCAAATTTAAAGTGTGTGCAAAACATGGGTAGTGTGCCCATCCTGCTTTGCGCACAGCAGCAACCATGTTGGCACCATTGTCTGTTACAACAGCCAGAATCTTGTCCGTTATGCCCCATTCTTCTGTGATTCTGGTTAATTGTGCACAAATATTGTCTGCAGTGTGTTGTCCAGGAACAGAGCACGTTTCTGGCACGTATGCCACCATTTGCCAGTTTTCATCGATCATGTGGCATGAGACTGTTAAATATGCCTCTGTGGCTCTTGATGTCCATGTTCATAAAGAGCTGGTAGTTTCCCCTCCATTAAAGATTTTCTGCCTGGAATTTTGTACCGGGGGTCAAGTTTCTTCACAAAATTCCTGAAGCCATCATCCTCCACTATGGAAAGAGGTTGCAGGTCTTTCACAATCATCTCTGCCAGGCTCTTTGTGATCTCCTCTGCTCTTGGTGAATCAGCTAAGTGAAATAATAAAAGAAATAAGCCTTTAGCACATCTATGTGTAGTTTAAATGCAGTAATCATACAGTATCCCTTTGACAGTTAACACAAAAGGGCAATAATATTTAATAAATTCTGAGCCATATTATATTCAGTATATGTGTTTCAATTCCAGTAAATGTATTCATTTAAATAACACATTTCAATGGGATAAATGTATTACATCAAGGTCTTAGCATAATTTATACTTTTTGAGTTGGCTAAAGTAATAAATAACAGTTTCATTTTGTTACTTTCAACACTATAACCTGCCTGGATATTCTCTGCCATGCTGAAAGGCCTCTACCAATGACCTCTGCCTCTGGACTGGGGGTCTTGCAGCGGGGCCAGGGGGTGGGGGATTTCTCTCCTCCTCTCTCCGTTTTTGTAGCTCCATGTTTTCTTTTGAATGGTTTTTTATATGTTTATATAAATTGGTAGTGTTTCCACTATACCGGACTAGCTTTTTACAAATCCCACATTTTGCTGTTGTCTCGTTTTCGGCTTGAAAATACAGCCACACGGCACTCCTCTTCCTCTCTGCCATTCTTCTGTTGTATTTTCTCTGTGCGTGTGCTGATGAACCTGAGCCGGCAATTTGCTTGTTTGTGTGCTTTGCTAAGTCACGTCACGTGAGTCACGTGACGGCGCAACATCTAAACACAAGAGGGGGGAGGGGCAGCAAAGTGTGCCTGCTCTGCGCTGACACAGGAGCGGCGAGTCCGGCGACCTGGCTGTTTCCTCTTTGCCGAAACCACAGCATTGCAAACAAGAGCGGAACTTAAAATAAAGAACTAATCTCACCAGGCTAGTATTGATCCGATTCCGATACCGACTTGGTATCGATACTATTGATATTTGGATCGATCCGCCCACCACTAGCCAAGGACAGTCACAAAAACAGACTGAAGTGGAAGCTGTAGGTCAGTAGCTGCAGGGAGCTGTGGGCAAGGGTTAGAAAGATAACTGGGTGTAAGCATATATATTTGCAATGATGGTCTGAAGTGTGTCTCAGTGATGATTTATCTTATTGATTTTGAAATTGGCAGCCATAATGTAAATATACTACCTTTAAAAAAACAGAACAACTTCAATGTGCAATATAAACCACAGGATAGTTAGTTTTCAAAGTGATTAAGTTCAGATGAACATCCTGTGAGTGGAGCTGTCCTGTTTTCCTGATTCTGAGGATGTGCCATGAATCATTCAAAAGCTTTGTGCATACGTTGCCCTGGGCTCACCTCATTCACTAGCTGTCGCTGCTCTTCTCACAGTTGGGGAAGAGAGTGACGCATAGCGCAGGCCTTACAGCTCAGGCTCAGCACTGACACACTCACAAGGTCAGACACTGTACATGACAAAGGCCTAATGAGAAGGGACAGTGCGTCTGGAAGTGAAGACATTTTAAGCTGCGTCTCTTTAGCTGAGCCTTGTCATAATAAGGGGACATCTGACACTGCTTAATAGACAGAGATGAAAAAATCCAGCAAGTAGTCCAAGAAATAAGCAGCAACAATGGAATAATGTTGAAATGGAAATCAATATTTTAACCAGGAGATGTGTTAAAATCAGAAAAGAAATGAAGTTTTATATGATTGAGGCGTGACGCGCTTGAAAATGGAGCTATTGCGCACATCGGGGAGAGTGGACCACAACTAGAGAAGCCTGGGGTGTGATTACTGGGCTGGTCGCTGACAGAGCTGGGCAGGGAAAGCCAAGATGGTATAGGGAGGAGATCCAGAGAGAACCCAGGCAACGAGCAAATCCAAATGAATTGTCTGGAAGCGCATAGTGACTTAGCAGCTTCTACCGTCTGTGAGAAGGATGTGGCCGAGCTGAGTCTTTACTGCAGGATGGCATGCAGCTGATGAGACTCTGCCCCAGGTCAGGCAGAGGTGGAGAGTGCAACAGTATCCTTGAGGCGTGCCGCACTTTAAAACGGAGCTATTCCACACATCGGGGAGAGTGGAGCACAACGTAAAGTGGAGTAAAATGCACATTGAGTTATCAGTCTTTGTTTCCACTTTGCTCCATGATATCACATAAAACCCCATCTGTACACAGGTGAACTGAACAGTTATCACATAGTCTTAATTTCCTTGTTTTCATCACTTTAAATTTACAAGACCTAAATCTGTGTCCAGGCTAGATTGAAACCTTACATTACCTGCAATAAAAATATTCATTTAATTGTCTGACTGTTCTTCTGCTTCACAATATCTTTTAAACACAACCATTTTGGACTAAACCCAGAGTGGCTGGGTGGCTCACCCAGCAGGACAGTCCATCTGGAAGGAGTGTTCTCTCTCTGGCATCACGCCAGCTCCTACTTACTTAAGTGTTTAAAGTTAAAATACCTTATTCTGCTCTTTTCAAACTCACTAGTTGTGGGCCACGCGTGTATGAGTTGCATGCTCTAAAAAGGGGTTTAGAAGTTTCTCTATGTGCAGCCCTCTGGCTAGCATCCACTGATGTGTGAATGTCTGTAATTTGTAAAGACAGAAAATAACACGGGTTACACATGCATCACTGCATCCTCAATAACTTTTTTTTATTTTCTTCATCAGAAGTGATGTTTCATGTGTTATTTTTAAAATGCATTACAATGCAAACACTGTTATGGCACATCAGTTGTGAGGTGGTTTTCTGTTTAGGTATTTATTGTGGAATTGGCAGTAAGCTTCCTTTGATACAGTAGCTAGTCCTGTGTGTTTCAGGAGAGGCAAACATTTTAATGTTTCTGAGAAAAAACCCACAACATATATGTTTCTAAATTTCAAATGAAATGAAATTCAATATATTTTTTGGTAATTACAAGATTTTTGCTTGACTGTGAGTAAACAGTTTCTCTCTGGGCTCGGTTTCTTCTTTCTTCACCTTTTCTTTCAGCACTGTATTATCTCAGAATTAGCTTATCTTGTCATATAAATCTCTTAAACTGATCAAGTCCCTCCTGTTTATCCATAACAGCAATAACCAGATCCCTCTCTCTATGTCTTGCTTCACTTCTGCTTCATTATTCCTCTCTCCTCCTCAGCACAGCTCCTTTCAGGGCCTCAGAAAAATTACAGCACATTGATTTTGTTGAGGACGTCAGTGGCGTAAAGTTGAACCTGGTGAGAGATTGTTTGTGTGTGTGCATGTTTGTGCATGTGCTCGTGTGTGTGTGTGTGTGTCAAGGGCGCAGCAAGCCAATGAGGGACAACCTGGCTCAAAAGTGCTGATGCAGCTCCTTGGTTATATGGGATTGTCTCATCCGATCAAGTGAGGTTATGGATTGAATATTGACACATACTTGCCTGCCAGCACTAAAACAAGACAGCAAGAACAGCTACTGTCCCACTAGGCAGCTCGAGAGCCACTTTAATATTTTGCTGTGGAAACTGAATTTTGTATCCCCAGGAAAAACACTGGGGTTTTTAAGTATACAACATGTCTGGGGGGGGGAACTCTCAGGGAAAAGACACTGACCTTCTGAATAATGCAAGGCTTGCAAGTCCAGGAAATCTGATTCATTCCAGATGTGCTGTAAAAGATACACTATCTGCAAAGATGCTGTAATCAGGTCAAGTTCAGGTAAGCAGCTGAGGTCAATTATGAACCAGTATTCACAGCCCATATACTGATTTCGCCATGAATGGATGGATACCAAGTGTGTGAGCAATACAGTCACCGCTGCAAAGGAGATGCAGACATGCACTTATCATTAAAGCATGCCAGCTACATGTAGGCCATACATGCTCCATCATGCACAGCCACAGTACTGCCGTGTACTCATTTTCACAGCAGTCAGAAAAGTCATAGTCATTGTTTTGCAAGGCACAAGAAATCCCAGGTCAAGATCAGTAATTCCCAAATCAAAACTAAGAATTCCCAAGACAAGCGCAAGCATAACATTTTTAATTTTTATAACTGAGCACCAGTGATAAATGTGTCTGCAACTCCATATTTATTCCTTTTAAAAAGGTGTTATAAAAGGAAAATGATTGATTGGACACAAAACTCATCACCTCCAAACCTGATGTATATTTAGATTCCTTTTCTGCCTTTGTCACCTTTGAGCAGAGTTTACCTTTGACCAAAAGGTTCCACATAAAAGACACCCGTTGGTGTTTTTGTTAGAAAAGAGGTGAGAGGGTTTTCAGAGTCAATAAACTCATCTTCTAATGACATCTGAAACTGATCCTCATGTCACTGCGCAAAAACCAACCATCCGAGCACCTCATGTTGGAGGGAAAACATCAGTCAAAGTCACTAAGTGGGGCTGCGTCATTCTCATTTCTTATTCCAAAAATAAACACACAGCTTCAGCATCAGCCGTCAAGCAGCACTGTGTTTTCTAGCTGTGGTCACGTTGATTTTGACCCTCTTGATGAGGTCTTAATCAGAGTGTTTTTGTCCAAAGCTATTGCTGTGTTCTCATTTGCCCAGTTGGACCACATTCAAAGGGAAACAATTGAATTGAAATAACCAGCTGCTGCGTATATGAAAGCCCCTAATGCACTTATAACTGCACAATAGCCCTTCACTCACATTCATCATTTTTCAGATGGCTCCAAAATCCATGAAGAGAGCATACTGTGCACGCATGTGCGTGCATGAGAAAGACAATGCCTGTCCAGTATATTCATCCAGGACTGCAGCTCAAGGTGGCAGGCTGCCTGTGCTGTGATCCTGCAGGGCTCTGGTTCCCCTGCTGCTGCTTTGCCCTGGGTTCTCCCAAGGTGACCCCCTTTTATCATCTTGCTGCTGGATCCTAGAAGGCTCTTTGCCTGTCATACAGCAGTCACACACATACAGGACATATTCACATACGATGAATGAATGCTGTAGCATCCGTGCAACACAACCACTGCTTGGACACATTTACAAAGGATAATTAATGATAATGATGTTGCACAAACTTACACAACTCTTTGCTTGGCAACTCTCCAGCTCTGTGTGATTTTGGTTTGTTTTTTCAAGACAGCAACTGGAACTCAAGTACAATACACAATACACTCGATTACAACAGCCACACACACAGCTATTAGTATTTTTTAGTTCTCCTTCTATCTCAGAGATAGATCAATATGAAGACATATTCCCAGATGAATCCTGCCGGTTTGTGCCTCAGCCAAACCTTTTGAGAAAAAATGTGTGCGAATGTTTCTAAAGTGATGGCAGTCGCAGCAACAACGGTCATCCTCAGTGGCAAATTCAAAGAGCTGTAGATGTTTGCTGCAGGCAGAAGAGAGACTCAGTGATGCCACTCGAGCGGAAATGAAATGCTGAATTGTGTAAGACAAGTTCAGATGTAGGAATATGTTTTCCTGCTGCGGTGAAACCTTCAGTGCTGATCTGATCAAATGGCTCTAGGATCAAATGGCTGCAGGATGCAAAAGAATACTTCTTGTTTCAGATCATGTCACTGTTTCTCATTGAACAGTGACTATGAAGGGATAATATGTTGATGTGTGTGAGGGATCCAAGAGACTTGTAAGTACTACAGAATGAATCATATTTAAACTGAAGCTATTAGGATATGCACTAAAGCAAAATACACCTGAGAGCTTAATACCTAAAAGTGCTTATTAAATTACAAGCATAGTTTGCAGGGTTTTCCTGAAAAACAATGTCTAGACCAGAAGTGTGTGGTGATGTATGTTCATGTTTGGGCATCGCCTTTTGGGCAAAGGGTATGCAGTCCTCAGTCAAGCGATACACATCAGTGTACGTCTGTCTTTGTGAGAATCTATCATAGACATGAGGCATTCCCTGTCCTCGAACCCTGCCATATGTCAAAACACCAGCCAAACAATCCGGTTCCTGGTTCTTGTGGGCTTCTACCATGACTTTTGAACTTCTACCTCAAATTCATGAAAGGTTGACCATTTATTTGCCTTTCTGTGGCACAGCAAATACCTCTGCACCACAGGGTAAACAGGTTGTTCCAGAGATGGGTCTTTTAGTCTACTAGTCTAGTCTTCTAGTCTTTGGCAGGTACAATACCACTGATACTCTGTAGATCCTACTCCTCTTTCCTTCTCTTTCAGCTGCTGAATGGACACGAGGGAAGAACTCTGAAGCAACCTTCAGACCAGACTGATTTGAGTAATTGGCAGTTTTTCTTGAGGGGTGGTGCCCCAGGCTGAATTAAATATAAGTTTAATTCTAATATTTAATATAAATATTAACCATGTCTGACAGCCAGAAGTGGGTGTAAATCCAATACTTAATATTAATTAATAATAAAGGTCTTTTATTTATATATATATATATATATATATATATATATATATATACACACACACACACACTGAAAAAAGAACATGTTGGATTTAAATTAATCAAGAGGTGGACATTGGTTGCACACAGATGTTTTGCTTTGGCACCAACTTAAATAATTGAGTTAAATTAACATGTTGGTTCATGTTCAATAAACCTGTGTATTTTGTGTTGATACAGTGTGATTAAACATGTTTTGATAAAGTAATTTGGAGCTCTTGGAAACATGTTAATCCATCACAATTTTATCACTTTATTTCAACAATATTCAATAACTTTATACTATTTTAATTTAATATCACTGTTTGGTTTTTAAATACTACACGCTATTTTGGTATTATGTTAGTAGTATTATATTCTGCGTCAATTACACAATTTTACAATGAAGGCCTTTAAATCAGATTGTTGGTATTGTTCTCTGAAGATCGCTGCTCAGTAAATCATTAGTAACCTTTCGGTAAATAAAAATGTCTAATTTCACTGCAGACAGTAGATCAAGAATTCGAACTGACATTACTGTTTTACTGTAATACATCTACAGAACAAGTATTGTCAGTTTTTGTTTTACCAACTCAGTCACAGAACGGAATTAGACCTTTTGAAAAAGGTTACAGGCAACCATCTTCAAAGAGAACAATACAAACATTATGTTCAAGGTCTCTATTGTCAAGATTAAATTAAATAACAATTGTAACTGTAAACAATTCGATGCAACTATAGAACTGATTTGAAATGAAAAAACGTTGGTTACCATTGCCATTCCAGCAATCATTTATTTAAATGTCTAATACCTTTCTATCAACTCTCTTAATCATTAACATTACCCATTTTTAACCCAAGTAAAAATAAAAATTAACAGTTGCATGTCACAACCTTTAGAGTGCCATAGGATAAACAGCAGGACAGTGAGTGTCAAAAATTCCAACACTGACCTCACTGTGACATCTTGGTTCAAAACAGCATTCTTAAAAAGTATTAAAAATTTTTTTACTACAACTGAAACATTCCATTTCTCACATGGCCCCAGGGACTATTTAGGACTGTGCACAGTCTCTCCATCTCGGCCCACATGGCAAAGTATATTTTTTATGAATAAAATGTCCTACATAACTCCAGCTATGAACATACAGCGAGTGCAGCTACAAATAGACACACTTGAGAACTGCCTCAAAATACATGTAACTGAAATCTACAGACCCAAATACAAAAAGTGCACAAAATAAATACTGTGGTTTTGTCTCCACAATCTGAAAGATGCCAGAGAAAAGAAAAAAAAGAAAAAAAGAATCTGGTCATCAACCAAGATTAACGGTTCAAGTGTCACTTATACAAGTAAAGCAATACTGTTGTAGGAACTGTAACAGCAGTTGAACTTGAAATATTCTACACAAGGTTAAAGTTTCATCTAACCTAAACACATCTCTGGTCCCACAGGTAGGGCCTGTACATGAAGAAAAATTATCCCTACAAGAGCCATGTCTGAGCTGTGTTCTTAAAAGTAGTATTCTTTTATGGGCATTGGAAAAATTTTTTACCCAACTTAATTAAACTAAACATCCTGTTTCACATGGCCATGATGGCACTATTTAGACGTATACAGTGCTCCTCTACCCTTCACATGTAAAGCAGATAGAAACCAAGATTGAAGAATGCTGCCAATCAGAGAACTTACAGAGGAGAGGAAGAGGGGAAAAAACTGGCCCCGTCCACATGGCAGTTAAGGAATAAACACTTGGTGAAGGAGAAGTATAAACTGACTGACACTTTTTTTTTGTTAGTAGACTTAACAATGGATGCTGTGATTTGTTGTGGGGTTGCTGATTGTTCCCCGGAAATTCAACCTCCAAATGACATGCACAACAGTGAGCTCTCCATTGAGCAGTTTTGTCATTGCTTTTGGGCTTTCCTCGAGTTGAGTCGTGATCCAACCCATTGCGACTTTTTGAATCACTTCCAAAGTGTAACGGAGCTGTGACGGATACTTCATGTTCAAAGAGTAGAAAAGTCCAAACAGCAAGATCAAGGTAAGGGCCACATTATCCAGATCTGAAGAACCACACCGGCGATGATGCCAACGTCAGAGAAGTCATTGCCTGGTGTCTCTCTGGTAACATAGATCCCCACTGTTGTTTTCTCGATGGCACTCTGTGCAGTGGCCTCAGTCATGTCCTAGTTAAAGATAAAACATTTCTTAAAGCTTTTTAAAAAAAATAAAAATAAAATTAAAAAAAATCCCTTTTGAATGCAGCAATTCTAATGCTATTATTTATTTAAACCCACGTAAGTAGCATAGCAGAGTACTACAGCCAAAGAATGCCCTGCCATGCTGCCATTGATGGTCAATTTCTGAGAGAAAAAAAACCCAAAAAACAGACATAACTTCCAGATCAAATGTAAAGATTGAATTCTCAACCTCATTTTTTTCAGGAAGCGTTTTCATGTTCCTGGGATGATTTTATCATTCACCCTTTTATTTACTCTTAGGGCTGTATCCCAGTCCCAATTCTGCCCTTGTCAGATGAGGGGTCAATGCAGTGGTGAAGATAGTGGAATTTTCCTTATTTCACTAGATTCACAAATTTGAAGTGTTTTCACACTGGTGTAATCCCTAATGTAAGAGAAACGATATTTTTTAGCTCGGTGGCAGACGGGTCAAAATAGGTGGTTTTTCACTTTCATAATGGGGAACTATGGAGGAAAAAGTGGACTGTTTGGACCATTTGTTTTAATCCATGCACTGGAAACACTTTGCCAAGGTGATACAGAGGGCAAATGGACCTAAACAGTCCAAGCGAGGGATCAGTTACGGTTAACCAACACGCTTTGAAATGCAGCAAAGCCACAATCTACTCACAAAACACTCACCATGTACTCCTTCACCAAGACGTTGGGATTCTCATTCAGATAGATGCAGAGTCCTTTAATGAGGGACTCCCTTCCAGCATCAATGTCATCCTTAAGAATTATAACAAAGAAAATAGAGATATTTGAACTCAAATTTTCAGTAGCACAGAAGAAAGTGATCAAAGACAAAAACTCTGACTTTTTTTAAAACAGTCAGCATGTGACATCAGTATCTATAAAACAACATTAGAACTACCCGTTAGGACCTGTCCTTATGGACTGACTGAAAAGATAAATTTCACAGTGGGACAGTGAATGCATAATAAAAATGACTGGGTCCTTTCAGTGGAATCAGTACTCACAGGTAAAGAGAGTTCAGCTTTGCAATGGATGCATATAAATCTTTTACTGACCTAATGCAATGCATATACAATTTACAGTTAAACAATTTAGAGTTAAAAGTTCTTACTGTCATCATGGCAGCTATGTCTTTCAGCTTTTTGCCCTGGGTTCTGATCGCTTTTGTAGTAAAACACTCTCAGCAGACTTTCAGAGAGAAGGTCAAGCTGCGACAGAAACCTTGATTGTAGAGGCATGGTTGTGATGCGCTTAAACTCTGCGTTTATCTGAAACAACATGAAATTATTTTAAATAATGGCACAGCCCACAGATTTTAGAAGTCATTTCTAACATCAAAACTACACCTGCCCGCCATATCATGGCATGCACTGTGCATGGTTAATCATCTGCCTCTAAGCAGGAATATTTGGAAACGCATCCTAATGAAGTCGAGCATTACTTTTACATTGGCGAACACATTATCTATGACACAACCAGAACAGAGCATCATTTTTAAATTTACTTACTGCATCAAAAAGAGCTGGCCATCTCTCTTGTACATTGCTGATCATGGGAGCATCACAAATGACTTCTTGTCTTCTTAATGCAAATGTTCTGTCCATTTTAGCTTAATTGTCTCTGTTGTTGCGCTTTTTTGACATCTGAAAGGAGTTCGATCCTCATCTTCTCCAGGGATTCGGGGCACATTCTCCAAGTGAAAAGAGGGCAGTATTCCACTTCACCCCTCTTTGGCTTCTAACGCCAAAAGTTAGGAATCGCTTTCAGCTGGTTTATATTTCAAAGAATTCACACATACTTCAGGACATCCTACTTTCCGGAGATGTGTGTGGTAGTTTGACAACTTGTATTTGAGGCTCATCTTCCATCCTTCGTAGCCAGTGGGTGAGCCTTTTTCTCTTAAACATGGATGTTTCAGGATGAGTGCTCTGCAACTTCACAACTTACTGTCTTTGAGATAAACTGTGTACTTGACTACCTCCTGGATCAACCCCTCTAATATGTCGGACTTCAGCTTTGGATCAGGGATAAGAAGCATCCCATTTTCTTTGAAAGCTACATGGGTCTTCTCAAGCTTAATTTCCGTGATCAGAGGAAAGGGGAACACAGAACAAATTGGGGCCATGAAGCTCTGATGACGAGACTCCGGAGATGAAAGAATCACAAAGGTCACCAGAAGAGGATGAGGCCATCAGGTTACTGGCTGATGAAAAGGAGAAAACCATGACTACCTTGGGTCTTGAGGTTGGCAGGATGTGTATATACAACTTGAGTGTCGCTTTGTCTTGTATTTCTTCCATTGAAGTTAAGTTCATGAACTCGTTGCCAAAAAGGGTGTCCATGAACTGCAGTCGGAAGGGTTCCATTATTTTACATTGAGTCTTTATGTTAGTTCTAGTCTAGCCATTAAAGTTGAAGGCAGACCAGCAGAAAAACATGACCCTGACTACTAAGGTCTGGTCCAAGGATAACTCTGAGAATAGCTTGAGTTGTCATGGTCTCACTTGACTGTCTGTTAAGAAAGAATAAGAAAATGTAATTAGAATCAGTTTTATAACAAGAGATATTGTTAATCACCAAATCTCATCTTTTACTGTTAAAACACTAATACTTTTAAGAATCTGACAACTTAACTGTGAAAGAAAAACAGACATGCCATGTCAATTTGTCACAAGTGTTTAAATTGAGTTAATATCAAAACAAAAAAAACACCAGTTAGTGTGTCCAGGGTTTCCCATGCACATTAGTATGTGACAGCAGAGAAGACAAGGTGTTTTTTTTTTGACTGTCTTCTAGTGTCCCCCAACACAACCATGATTTTTACATTACCTTACCAGAACACACAGATTGATCTCTTCGAGGTCACCATCCGCACACCCCCGAACTACATAGGCAGCCAGTGGATACTCATCAACCAGTTCGGAGATTTCCATAAGAGCAAGTTCTCGTGCTGGAGATGGAGTCAGCTGAAAGGCTCCATAATGCTCACAATACCATCCACACAGTAGTTTCAACACAAAAAATAGTCTCTGCTGCAAAATGCATATTTGATGGATTTCCCCAAATTCAGGCAAGCCACCCTCAGAACCATATGCCACATTAAGGCTCTGGTCTAGAAGTTATTCTCTTGCTCCAAACGTTGTTAGGTTTATTTCAGGATGCATCAGGATCTCTGTTTAAAAAGCTTGAGCTTAGCCTTCCTTCAAAACATCTAATGGGACAGTGATTAGACCTGATACATCCAGCACTGGTTTATCAATATTTGGAGATGACAAGTGATAACCAATCATAATCTGATGTTTCACAGCCAGAGACAAGGGGCACGTTTTTAAAGCAACTGGTGTGTTTCATTACTTTTTTAAAGAAACTGTGCTTTGCCTCAAACCTGATGGTCCAAAGTCCCACGAGAGGCCCCAAAAGTTGTATCAGTTGTGGGTAATGTTCTATGTAGTGGTGTTTGAGCAGCAATTTTTTGTTGGGAAACACCTCTTGATACCTTGTTTATTGATCTGAAATTTTGCTCTCAAGGTAAGCGAGTAGACTCGCGGATCAGAACTGGGGCAACTACTAGCTCAACAATCTGTTTTAGATCCAGTCACATTCCGCCATAAATACCATGTTCAGAATCTTGGGATCAATTGAAATGGAGCACCTCAATAAGTCTAATTTTCATGGGCATTGCCCCTATGGTTTTCCTTGCTTGAAAGATTTCAAAAGGGCGAGGCTTATTGTTTTGTCTGTCCATTTGTATGAGAAATGCATAATGGAACTGTTTATGCCATCCATGTATATACTTCTTTGATATTAGTAATGTGAGGCACCTGCTATTTCAACAGGTACAATGCCTTTAAAAGATCATGAGCACGTGCTCAGAGGTAGCCAATGGACAACATGAAAATGAGACAGTGCTCCAGCAAAAGGACAAGGCTCTTAACTCCAAAAAGCTACTGCCACTATTCAGCGCTGCTCTGACATGGGTTTTCATGTGGCTTGTTCTGAGGCTGAAAGTTCCTGACCTAACCTCATGATTGAATGATTCGAAGCTGGTGCTGGTACAAAAACCAAAAAGTAGCCTGTAAAGTTCTCCACAAAACCTGCTATCTCCATAAAGTTCCTAAATTGTCAGCAGCAATAGTCTGCACTGTAAATTTTAGTGATTTGTTCAGTTGGGGACAAAATGCCATCAACTTCCAAAGACCTCAGGTCGTATTAGGGCTCACGCAAAACCTTGTCATAACCAAATGACTTTATGTTGTTCGTTTTACACAAAATGGCCAGGAAAATTGAGGACAAACTAGAATGAGACCCTGGGGGAAGGTTACTCAGTCCCCTAACACATTGTTAAATAAAGCTTTTTCTTGTGGGGTTTCATGGAGGCATTCCAAAGTGTCACAGACCTCAAAATACTGTGGCCACAGTGGATAAACTTAGGTTCCTCCTAGGACAACAAATTATTTCTTTCCCCAAATGCACCATCCTTATAAGATCTGTACACAATTTCTTTTCCAGTCTCTGTTCTTTGGTGTTTCGTGATTGGCTTCAACTATCTTGTACACAATATCATTCCTACTCAGCAGCACTTGCAGGGATTCTAGGATGGGGACATACTGGAATGTTTTGTTCTCTTTTGCATCCAAAATATATCTGGCGGTTCAACAACATTAAATTTTGCCTGGTATGGTTGCTTGACGCTGATATGCAGAACTCAAAGGTCCATCCTTCTCTATGGCCTGTTTAGAGGATTTTGGTTGAGCAGAGAGAGGAGATTATTTCACTCTATGACAGCTCTGTCAACTGGAGTCAGTTTTGCACTGCCCCATTTAAACGACCTTCAGCATTAGAGATTTTTATATATTGAGCCAGTTATGGGTGTGAAGTTCGCACCAAAATCGTTGATTGCTCTGCTTGGTACATTAGAGAAAGTGTTCTAATTTAACAGCTGCTTGCCAAACTGTGCCTCATTACATCTGAGGTCATTTAGAGCAACACCAGTACGCTTGCTGGGTTGAGCATCCTACCAATGTCATAATATCAGACGTATTTGAAGCAGAGATCTGGAGGCGTAGGGTGGCCGACACGCCAATTCCTGGTTTAAAATTCTCAAGTGAAAAAACCTGTGTTTTCTGGGTTTCAGGGATTTTAAAAGGATCCTAAAATGTTAGTTTGAAAATTTAAATCCAAGAACATACATGTTAGCAACCATATTTTTCTTCAAATGTGCATTAACGTGAGTCCAGTAATCCCTCTCAGACACAAGATCCTATAAGGACACAATGTAAACTGAAATGTAAGGCTTACTCTGACTGATAACGCACTGGTTTTGGAATACCACATATTCATTCTAAATGAATTAACAGTGCATTCCACGTTCTAAAAGTACATGGGCATCTTGCATGCACATTATTGAATTGGATTTATTTTATAATGTTCATGTTCAATCTTATAGTGCTTCAGAATGTGAATCTACTTAAAAACCAGTAAGTATCTCTGCATGCTGCTGATGCCCACTTGAAGTCACTGAAAACACTGTAGTAATTCGGCCCACTGTGAAAGTGGAAACAAAGAAGGATTAAATAGGGGGTTGGAGATCCTAAAAATGATTCAAAGCAGGCTACATTTTAAAATACACAGACAAAAAAGTCCAAGCTGTGTTCTCAGATTTCTTCTTCTAAGAAGCCACGCCTCCTGAGCGCAGGAACTGCTTGTTCAGCGTTGTCTTCACATCAAATCATCGCAAAAAGGTGATAAATGATAGCTATACTTAGAATTAAATAACAGTGCTAGTGTGATGGAGTACTGTATTGGAACATTTTTCAATATTTTGTCCAATCTGTTTCCGTACATGACTGGGGTAAAATATCCGAAACGCTCAGAAACACAAAATAGTCCACTCAAGTAGACCACATCAGCTAAACTAATTACATTAAATCACTTGTCTGACAATATATACAGGTAAAAGTTGAACCTATGACAGAGTTGTTGTATTAGGATTGCACAGATGTGTTAATGTGTGTGTATGCATGTGCTGAGCAATTTACAAAAAATCTATAATGCATTATATCTAACTATAAGAGCAAATACAACGCTCGTCTCACCACAAAAATTTGAGTCCACCATCCATCAGCTGACTCTGCGGTATGGTGGGGACTTGAATTGTCTCTTGCAGCAAAACAGGAAAAAAATAATCTATGCATTACAAAACTGTATTTCAATAAACATAAATTAGACGTACACTCACCGGCAACTTTATTTAGGTACACTGCATAAACTAGCATAAACCATTGTAAAATATCAACTAATTAATGTGATTTTTGCCTTCTGATGAGAACAGAGAGTAACCATGTTCCATGGGCTGACTGTGCAAAGCCAGCAGCTTGTATCCCAAAAAAAGATAAAGAGTTTCCATTATGTACGTTAAGCAGTGGCAGGCCATCGCTACGTGATTATTGCTGCCACTGCTTCAGACAGAGCAGACGCACACCAGTTAATGGGGGGTCGCTAACTTACTGCCGCTAATGACATTAGCGGAGGCTGCTCGATGGCCAAATCTCACTAACGCTATGGTCACAGTGCAGTTAACACACAACGTAACTGAACAGTCAGTTAGCAAACCAATTCAAACAGAAGACTAAGGAGCGCCGCAAAGTTAAGTTGAATGTAACACGAACGGTTCCCGCTCAAAAATTCAAATGAAACATGGTGATAAAATAGCGCGAGCAAATACGCTCACAGCACTTATTTAACATTAACGTTACGTAGTGACTTCCAAGACATTAAACTACATTTGGCTGAGACTTCGACAATATTTAATTAGAAAATCCAGACTTACCGACCGAATACTGGCGTGGCGTGGCGTGACATGGCGTACCGTACCGGGGGCCCTTAGGTGTGACAGTTACCTTCTTCTACCAACAATGCAAAGCGCGCAAGATGAGATCGCGTGTAGTATCACGATAATTAACATCGCTACTTTATTGACTCACTTCATCCCAGCATGATCTGAACAAATTCATGTACCCTCTCTGCATATTATGTAGTTTCTACACTATGTAGTTACGTTTAACTTTAAAACATGAGGCAATTGTGTTAAATACACCCAAGATGCTTAAATAAATCCATGAGTCGGCCAGTCTCCTTTTTTCAGTGTAGCCTATAATAATGCAATCTATTGTGCTCAAGGTATAGTTTAAAATTAAGATGAAATGCTAAACTTGTTAGAAAGTGGTTCTTATGAACATGTCCTGCAGACACAGAGACATTAGCAGGGGTTTGGAGTCATGTCTGTGTTATGATGAATAAAGGTTCAATAATGACTAAAAATATGTCTCTTCAGCTGATAAATGCTCCAGTATGTCACCAACTAGCGACTTTGTCTTTCTGCTGGTTGCTGCTGGCCACATAGTCTTTCTCATTTTTTATGAACAGCTGCACACTGCTGCTGGAATTAAGCGGCCCTTCCACACAGTCATTTGATCTACTGGTGATGCAACTGTTATTTTGTACAACCTTGATGATTAATATGACCTTCTGTGAAAAGTATTTCTGTAACAATTTAAATACAAACAAAACATGCAAGAAAAAAAAAAATCTTGTTTCCCCCACCACATCGGACTTTCATATTTGTCTAGATGCATTGAAGCAGATGTGAATTGCGTATGTGTCATGGTTCTGAGCTGAGTTTGTTTTGTTTCCTGTTTTATTTTGAAAAGTTTTTCCCTTGCGTGTTTCTGTCTGCTTGTTTCCTGTTTCTGATTAGTTGATTGGTCTGACCTGTGTCTCGTTTTCCTGCCCTCCCCTGTCTATTTAAGTTGTGCCATTGCCTTTGTTCTGTGTCGGTTCATTTGCTAGTTCAGAGTCCATGTTCTTGCTCTGTTAGCGGCCATGTCCCTACCTTGATTCCTTTTGCTTGTTCATAGAGTTTTTTGAATTTCTGTTTTTTGCATTTTTGGGTTTTTTGGATTTTTTTCTTACCATGTCTTGTTCGGACTGACTACCTGGATTTTGACCCTGCCTGCCTTGACCATCCATAAGCCTAAGCCTTTAAATGAACTGTTAAAAGATCCTTTGCGTCCTTGTCCCTGCCTGCATCTGGGTCCTGCTCTCACCTTGTATCCAAGCCTTGTCAGAATGAACTGACCAAAAAGGGACCCAGCGGGCATGCTTTGGGATGCGGACTACCGTGATTTGTGTCGAGATCTGGCTGAATTACATAAATACTGGTTGAAGAACCCCTACGCCGAAGTCAAGGAGACTGCTGTTCGACTTGCGAGGAAGAAGGTGGCTGCTAAATCGCAGTGTAAAGATTCCCTACCTTACTGGCTGAAGGAATTTGTTAACCTCACTGATAGTCAGTCAGCCAGCCTAAACTCCACCATGCTCACGCTCACCAGTCCTCAGCCTGCTTCTCAAGCTAGCCCCAGTTTTGTCAGCAGTTCTCCTCCCAGTGTCTGGCCCGCTAGCATCAGCCCTGCTAGCAGCCTCCAACCCAGGGTCTGGTCTGCTAGCATCAACAGTTCTCCCCCCAGTGTCCGGCCTGCTAGCATTGGTCCTGCTAGCAACCTGCCTCACAGTTTCTGGCCTGCTAGCCGCTACTGCTGGCTCCCCGGCCCTCCAGCACCTCGGCAGCCCTGCGAGCCAGCGCCTCAGCAGCCCTGCAAGCCAGCACCTCAACTGCACATCACCCCACTGGACGCCACCCCTGTTCCGACGTCGGGGGTCCCGGCAGATGCCACTTCTGTTCCGACACCTGCTCTTGCTCCCCAGTCGGCGTCCCGGCCGACTCCAGCACCTCGTCTCTTGTTGACAGTACATTCAATGCCTGCTCCACGTGTCCAGTCGGGGACAGCGGCCCGTCCACCTTGCTAGTGCTCCAAGTGCCCCTAGGGTTCCAAGTGCTCCAAGTGTCCCTAGGGTTCCAAGTGACCCTAGGGTGGCCCGTTGCCGCCGGCCTCCAGCCCGACCTCCGGAGAGGCTCTGTCTACGTCGTCGCCCTCCTGCCCGGCCTCTGGAGAGGCTCCTTCCTCGTCGTCGCCCTCCTGGCCGGCCTCTGGAGAGGCTCCTCCTTCGTCGTCGCCCTCCTGCCCGGCCTCCGGAATTCCGCGCCGCAGTCGCTGACCCACCCTGTTCTGTTCTTGCCTTTTGTTCTGTGTCGGTTCATTTGCTAGTTTAGAGTCCATGTTCTTGCTCTGTTAGCGTCCATGTCCCTACCTTGATTCCTTTTGCTTGTTCATAGACTTTTTTTTTTATTTGTTTTTTGCATTTTTGGGTTTTTGTTTTATTTATTTATTTATTTATTTTTTTAATTTATTTATTTTTTTTTCTTACCATGTCTTGTTCGGACTGACTACCTGGATTTTGACCCTGCCTGCCTTGACCATCTGTAAGCCTAAGCCTTTAAATAAACTGTTAAAAGATCCTTTGCGTCCTTATCCCTGCCTGCATCTGGGTCCTGCTCTCACCTTGTATCCAAGCCTTGTCAGTATGTAGTCAAAGTTCCCTCTATCAGAAAGGTGGTGTTATGGAGCTAATGATATTAAGTACCATATTTCACTGGGAAATTGAGTCTAGTTTAATTCCAGCCATTGACTAATGTATTCAGAAGGCTCTGCCTATTAGCATAATGGCAATATTATGTAAATAAGTACAAAAGACCATGGCACACTTCAAAATACTGTTTGCCAGGACACATGGGACATGAAGTCTTTGTTTTTGTTGCAGATAATTAGACATAATCTCAGAAAATCAAAATCAGTGATTCTGTGAAAAATGAAAATGTCATTGTGATTAACTCAGGAAACCCTATATTTGCTGTGTGACATCTGCATGACAGTAACACTTGTCACTGACAAAGTGACATCAATACTTATGCACTGTAGTTTGTTTAGAGCATGTGCAAAATGTGAGGTCAGATATTCTGAATGAAAATGGCTCAGTGCTAACAGTCATAAAACCAATATCATCTGCAAGTCTAATGCTGGCCAGCCCTGCAGAAGCCCATACAGTCTTTAATGAATTTAAATAACCCACTTAAAATTATGACATGTGTGTTGACAATGATTGATGCATACACATTACCTGCTTCACTACCCTGGAATACTTTAAGCCCACTTAATATTTCAAGCCTGGATTTGTTACATGTCTAATGAAGAAGCTTTTCTCAGAATGAAGAAGTGTGTTTATCTGCAAATGTTGCCAGTCAATTCCCAGGGTCAATCAGCAGAAATTATCTTTTGACACATAAATTAATTCTTGCCAGAAACCTTTGTCTGCTTGTTTCCTGTGGAAAACCTATTGTTTTGAAAGGGGGATAACCCTTCATCAATCTGTAGACTGGTGGGGACCTTGAAATAGGCCTACATTCACATTCCCTTTGATGATGAGGTGAGCTTGTAGTACCTGTGTTGATTTCAACTCAAATACATACTGCGGCAGGAAAGAGCGGGGAGGTAGAGCTTCACATATCTATAATTTATCAGACTGAATTTGGGCTATTTTTAGTCCAGCACCACTTCTATAGTATGTGAGGAAAGTTAATTATGTGCTTGGCCTTGTCCCATCTCCGTTTTAAATGGATGTGATTGTGGCATGTGTGAAGAAAGATCACTCCGCTAATACCTCCATTACTCTTCTTTCTTTGTCTGTCACCTTCAAATACTCTCTCTCTTCTTCTTCTTTATTTATGTCAATTTATTTATGCTGTATATTGATTGTCAGCCTGGTAGCACTGTAACAACAATGTGCTTACCCACAACCTAGCTAATGTGTGTTACATTACCCGCCTTCATTGTTCACTCTTTGTCAGGGTATTTTCCCACACAGTTTTGCAAAAACGCTTGCTGCCATGAAAACCTATTAAGATATTTGCTACCACTGTAGGTTTATTTGGAGGTGCATTCTTGGCAGGTAATGCTAGGTAATGTTAGCTTCCTTGTTAGCTCCATTTTAGATCACTGTAAACATATTTGTTTAATCTAATTTAAAAACTAAATGACAGGGCTGTGTTTGTTCACAGACTGAAGTCTGTCTGATGCAGCTTTAAGCCCCTTCACACATGCAGTGCAACCCAAAACTTACTTACACATGTTCTATGTGCAGCTATGTGACAGTGCAAAAGTCCAATTTGGCTGGAGTGAACATGTGATAGACTTTACCCTGTCAGCTCCATGTACAGTCTCTGTGCAATGTCCATTTGAGCACATGTGCGAACAAAGCGGGTCTGGAGAATTCACACAGAGCAAGCAAATGTTGTGTTGCATTGAGTGTACCTGCTTCAGACTCTTCTGCTTGCCTTTTGATTGCTTTCCATGTTGCAGATTTAAAATACACGGTGCAGTAATAATCATTATGAAATAAATATAAACCACACAGATGCAGATTTTGCAGTTTAATCTGGCTCATAGATTACAGGGTTCATTCAGATACATAATTATACATAATTTAGTCTATGGGTCTGTAGATTCTTTAATAAACTGTTTCTTGGAATATCTCATTTGCAACAGATAATGATGTCAAGAATGTGCTACTATAATGAAAATAAAATTATTTGTCAAAGGGCAGTTTGCAAAGACTCATTTTTACAATTTTTAACATTTGATTTTAAATGAAATATTTTAAAACTAAATTTGACTGAACAGAAACGTTTTAATAACTTTGACTTAGTAGGTTAACACGTAAGATTAATTTTCACCCTGTAGCAATGCATCCTTGTTCATGTTCCACCTTTTTAGAAAACAAACACCCATCATACGGTACCAATCAGATAAACACAAAACTGCACAGTCATGAAACTGAAAATAAAAGAAATAATTTCTTTTCAGCAGCTGCGCGTCTCATTAGGATCAGGCATGATTGGTAAACACCTCTTTAGGTAAATAAATATCACCATTAATATCAAATGATCAACAGTACATTCAAAACAACATATTACAAAATTAAAATATTCATTTAACATTGAACAAAAATGTCTGAATTTTTCTAGTACATAGATGGCAATCTTTATGTAATCCCTTATGTAGACCTTTGTTACTCATATAATTTTGTAACTGTCGTTTAGTGAGATCATGAAACCCTACTTTGACTGTAGGATAATCTACTGCACTAGCAGGTTAACGGTTACATCGTGCAAACACTGCGGGTTTTAATTGAATTCAGTATTATTCTGTGTTGCAGACCACATAAAAACCATTTTCCCCAGTTGTCTCCCTATTGGAGGACTATGATTATTTCCTTCTTTTAAGGCCATATTCCAGGAAACAGAGAGATCTGAGTTATGCCTCAGAACAGGGCTGGCAGCAGGATACCAATGTACAGAGTCGTTTGCAGAGTGGTGGAAAGCACCAGAGCTGCACCCGTGCCATGGGATGAGAGTCTATGTGTGGGCCTGTCCATCCCCACTCTACCAACTTGAGAGTTTTTTGGTTTTTAATGGGGTGTCCAGTAGGTGCTACACTGAACTTCTACCCATTTGTAGCCCCCTCTATTAACAAAGAGTCTACAAAAATAATTTAACAGTTTGTAGTCTTAAAGTTGCAGCTCAGCTCCTGCATCCACTTGGCTCATTCTGAACACCACATGTTCGGAATACACATATCTACTCTCCAATGGACCAAAACCAACAAGGAAGGAGTTAAAAGGAGTTCATTAAATAATGTCCTCTTCAAAGTCAGTTAGCATTTGAGGAAATGTGTCTTATGTATGCAGGGCTGCATGATTGGCTCCTTGTCACCAGCACTGCGACTGGTGCAGGAACGTCCAGCTGCTACAAAAATGTATGAATCACACTCATACCATCTCTCTGTAGCATCACACATAGTGAATATCTATCAAGCTGACCTTTGGCTGTTATCCCAGACAGAAAATGAGTACAGTACATGACCTTAATGTTGATATGGGCAGACAGCAGCCCTGTAAATATCAGAATTATCAGGAACACCCTTTTGTCATTTATTACAAAAAACCCCAAAACATGCAGGTTAATGATTAAAACACTATGAACCTTAAGTCATTAGGACAGAAATCTTTAGTGGCTTATTTCACTATGTCTACCCTTCAAAGGCACAGTTAAAGCAGTCCCATAAGAAGCACTGGATAATTGCTGGTCATTAGCAGCTGAAACAAACTGGTACTTTTTCTAGATATAGACATAGAAATAGTATTTTTAAAACATCCATGTATATTTCCAAAACTTTATGATTCTATTGTCCAGGAGCTGGAAGATAATAAAAATAAATGAATTTTCCATTAGCTTTGCTATTGTTTACTTTATCTTTACAGTTCTAGAAACTTGGCCAAATAAATCCCCTCAGCAGCATCAGACTGCATTCTGCTGTGAACAGTGTTCATCAGTGGTATATCGAAGTGCTTCCTCCCTTTTTCCTTGAGTTTTGGGATTTATGTTATTTTGCTGGACAAAGCCTGTTTTACTACTTAGGTAGTTTTGATTTTTACCACCATCATCATTACCAATATTAATGTTTTTGCCATCAAAATGATTGACCAGCACCAGTTCTGCCTCTGTGTTCTGCATCTGGGTTGTACCTCTTGTTTTCCTGTTCCCCGTGCACACTGTATATAATGAATACAGAGAGGTAGCTCTGTTTGTGGAACACCTTTAGCACCTTCACCTTCAGCCTTGCCTGCTAGAATTCAGTGTATAGTCTTGCTGCCCATATCCCTGCGGGCAGGCAGCAAACCTTATCTCCTGCCTGCCAGCACCCAGCCTGCATCCATGCCTGCTAGCAACCAGCCTGATGGCCTCTAGCCTTGGTTGGATCTGACATTCCCTGAACTCAGGAACCTTCTTAAGAACAACTGAAGAGCTAGCCCGATGTCCAGCTCTGACCCTTTGAGCAGACTCACCTTGTTGTTTTCATGGAGTCTTGTAGAGGCCACACATGAAGGAAACATGGTGGTCATGGCTTTGGATGCCATTGGAAGTCTCAGTGTCCCAGAGCTGTAGCTGCCCAGCACCACAGAGCTGCCACCTGTGGCTTGTCCCACCACCTGTCCCTGATTCATCCAGTTCCTCTGGCTCTATTGGCTCACCTGCAAGTCTCCATCTGCTGATATCCAGTCCCAATGCCTTGTTGCCAGTCTCCTGATGATGAATGATGCTGTGTGTTTCTGCAGATGGCTGGTGCAAAGTTTTATCTCTTCAGTTAGGGTGCTCATTTTGTAACTGCACATATTATTTCCTGCTTAAAGGCAAAACAGGGGAAGTGAGCTGGCTGAAGTGTATAAATTCACTGTGATTGAAATGTGACATTAAAGCACTTTGACATTAAAGCATACTTTAGCATGCATGTCTGTAGCCAGCCTTCACTGACTTCCAATTTAGTGAACTATGCTTAGCTATACAGCATGATTTTTACATTAGCACAAATTAGATAGAAGAATTTTTTACATTAGTACAAAATCCAGATGTAAGATAAAAAAATCACACACTAGGATAAAGTTGTGGTACACCTCTCACGAAGAAGAAGAAATTAAGATGAACTGGCATGAAGGGGTAGCGGAGCACACAACATATACACAAGGACCAGGGAGACAAGGAGACACAGTTGCAGTACCTAAGGGCGTGGTCAGGTAATCACACAGGTATGACAGCACAAGAGGGCAGGTACATGACAACAGGGCTATTTACTTTAGAGATTAAGAGACAGCAGATCAATGTGACTTAACATCGCTAATCATTGCTGAAATTGTCTGATTTACTGCTTTATCCAGTTTTTGGATAACCCATTGGTTGATGAGTTTTGGAATGTTTGCTCTCTTTCTGAAATTTCCAGACAGGATTGGGCAGGACAGGGTAGCAGGTGTGCCACTGCAAGTTGTCACATAATAGCATATAAGTCCGGTAACAGCAGTAAAGAGCATTTGATCTTGGTTATGATTGTTGAAGGTGACGGGGAAGGGGATGGCAGAGGGTGCAACAACACTCATGTTCAAAGTCAGAATTAAAAAGACTTCTCTGCTGCACATCCTCTGTATATTACATGCAATTTCTTTGCAACGCGGCAGCAGCCCATGGGTATTTCAGTGTGCAATGCGTTACCGACAGAGAGTTAAACCATAATTAACTCTCTGTACTTGTCTCTGTGCATGTCCAGGTGGGAGTAAGACCCGAAATAGCACTGTGTTACAAAACCAAAGGGCTTTGTTGGTGTGTTGCTACTTGTACATGCATGATAATAGAAATAACCCAAAAGTAACATGTATGAGTAATGTCATCATGAATTTGAAGGCGGATGATACCACAACACTGCATAGTTTATAATAGTCTGAGCGCAGATATTACAACTGTCAGTTGTGTTTCTGTGTACTTTAGCACGTGTATTGTGATTTAATGTTTGTTAAGCCAGGTTAAACAGACGCTAGTGTTGTTTTGCTCGTATCTGAATGCAGCCCTACCATGGTGAAACACATACATATCAGACAGTGATATGTATAAGTGGCTCATTTTTCCCAGACAGCACAGTTCTGTGTTTTTGCTCACATTCTTATAGTTGGTTGCTTGTTTGCATCTATTTTTGAAAGTGACCCATTATCCAATTCCTGAGTGTTTTTACACTGAAAGCAGTCCATGAATGCATGAATAAACTTCAGACATACCCTTTATGTTCATCCATAGCAGAAAACATGGATAATAATTGAACCTGGAGGGTGAGCACAGAGCCAGTAGTTGAGGTTCAAAGTGTGTTCTGGTTTGTTTGGGGTAATGAGTTAAACCTGTAGGCCATGGCAGCGCTCTGCTATTGTGGTCAGGCTGTGGTGAGTCTCAATTTAGCTAAGAGATTTAAAATGCAATGAGAGAAACTGCCAGGAACCAGCAAAATCCCACAGATTCTACAAGGAAATGACTTCCCCCAAGAATACAATGTTTATTAAAGATGCAGGCACATACAAGCAAGCAATAAACTATTTAAAACAAGCAATAACCATAATTTAAATACCAAAGGTGGAAAACAAATTATATGGTTGGTGGTTGGTTTTTGGGAAAGGGAATACAATGGGAGAGCTGTAACCCACCCACTGAGTGCAAACGCACAGACTGGACTTAATTTTTCTAAGGTGCTGGGTCCTGAGATATGCACCAGGACAGATGGAATCTCAATATGCTATATCAATGCGAGGAGAGATATTGTTGATCATTTTAATTAGCAGGGATGGGTGCTTCTACAGCAAGAACAGCATCTTTCCAGAGTCAGGGCTGTTGGTGCTTTTACTGCTTGCACACTGGACATTTCTTTGCTGCCTGCCCATCTTATGTGGTCAAAAGACAAGGCTAACCAACAGGTGTAGGAGCACTGGTAGGCCAAGCCACCTCTAAGCTTCAGTTACAGTTGCCTGCCACAGCCTGTTGTAATAAACCACCCTTACCTCACCATGGCCTCGTTGATTGTGCTGTCCAGAACGGCTCTGGAGCTGTGGGACAAACCTTTTAGGGCCAGCCTGTGTTACTCAGTGTATCAAGCCCATCACTTATACATCATTTCTGGAAACATCAGAATCATACATCATGTAGTTGCAGCAGCCACCTGAGAGTCTTTGGTCATACAGGCTCAACATAAACAAACTGTCTGTTTGTCCTTTGATAATATGCCCACAGGTTCACAGACAGTGGGTACATGCCTCACGCCCGCAATCCTGGGATGGCTCATCTGGACAACTCCCATCTGTACTCTAATATTTATGGATATGTCCGTATGCGTGTGTGTGTCTTTGTGTGTGTTTATATATACACCTGTGTATATCATTTTGAGGAACTTTTCACATTTTAATAACTTCCCAATGTCGTACTTTTGCAACTGTGAAACTTGTGTTGCACAATGAGGCCAGGAACTCCCACTGAACCTGACTGTTATGGGCCCGTAGACAATAACATTTACTCAATATTTCTACCGAATCATTGGGTTACATCAACTATTATCTCCTTTGGATTACTATCTTGAACACAAGCAAAAGTACTTTACGTATCCTACTTTGACCTTTTGTACATTCCCTGGTCAATACTTTTGTACTTTTGCTATGTTTATAAATCAAATGGCTTATAAATCTAGAAATCTAGTGTCAGTCACAGTGATAACATTTATTTGGACTATTACTGCTTATGCAGGAGAATGAGCCACGTATTGACAGTAATTCAGTCTTGCTCTAAAAACATTTCCATGAAGGCTTATTGAAGCAGCAGAAGCACAGGTGGAATTGATAACATAAACAATGGCTGCATTCCATTTTAGACAGCTACTTCCAGCTCTGGTATTATGCTTTCCTTAAGACACTTAGAATTGAGCCATCATTAATAATATGGTTTACATGTGTGTTATTTCTGCTTTCCAGGGTCAAGTTGCCTGTCAGTAAAAGGGTCTAAAGTTTGAAATAAGAATGTGATTTCACAGTTGTCTGGGTGGAGAAAGGTCTGTGCCTCAATGTAATCTGACATCAAGCCTAGCAGGGAAATGAAATAAATAGGTTAGTAAGTGAGGATGCAAAATAGGGTATTTAGTTTAAGCCCCCTGCCTTATATATCTTTAATAAGTGTACAAGTGGTTCTCAAATGGTTGAACAAATAATCTCTAATATGCTACAGTTTAATTGTAGGCACATATGAGGCATATTATTAATATTATTACGTGTTTAAAGCACTGTTAGAGGTTGCTGAGTAAACCTTTATTTTGAATTAGTGAGAAGCAAAACAGAGTTGCAATAATATATAATGTCTTCGTAAGAAATATATATTTGTTGAGAACACTTTATCACTAACAATGTCCTAACATTTTTACATTCATTTAAAAATGATCAATATCATTTTTGATATTGATAATTAGGTGTAAACAGTGAGATACTCATGAGGTGTTATTCAGCTCCTTGAGCTATACTGACTTTGTCTCAGCATAAAGTGTCTGCTTTACTTTACACAGCCTCTGAAGAGGATGCCTGTTGATTCTTTGATGCTGGGAGAGTGAGAGAGATAACACAGGAAAGCTATCAAGGTTTAAGGATGCGTGCCCTCCTGTGCCTCCTAAAATTGATATTTAAATACCAGTAAACACAGAACTTCATCTTTGGCCACTAACATAGGTATTGTTAGCACTTAAACATATCATAAAATCATGCCTCTAGGGAACCAGATGAAATATATCATGAATTAAGGTTTTCCTGAAATGCTAACTATCAATATATTTAATTTGCTCGATGAGAGACAACAGATGCTTGTTTTTGTGTTTCACCACTCACAAATAAACTGTCAACATGTTCACAGCACATTCAAACTGAATTCTCACCCATTTAACCACTTAAAATAGAAATAAAAACTCATAAACAGACAATGTGGTCTTTGGCTTTATTACACACGCTTCTTCTTTCTTGTTCATTCTGGCTGTAACTTTGACAATGGTCTGAATGCACTGCATTGTTACCACTCTCTACTTAGCTTTAATCTGGTCATGATAGTAAGTTGCAAATTCCCTCTGTGCGTTTCTCTTTTTCACAAGAAGACCTTCATGAATAATTGGTGGGGGAGGTGGGTTGGCGGGCGCAGGGTTGCAGTCCAAGCAGCAACTCAGCAGCAATTCTGAAGTTGTCCATTTCATAACGCAGAGGAAATAATCTAAGCTGAGGAGGAAAGAAAGTCCCTGGGCTACTTGAATGAATATGGCTGTCTTCAGTAATAAAACACTGGATGTCTGAAGACGGGATTTCCTCTGAAGACAAATTGTAACAAATGTGTTTGTTTCTCTGCCTGTCGTTCCAAACCGGAGAAGAGATGACTCAAGAGTAACAACCTGTGTCAGTCCACTGTTTGAAAAACAACCTATAATTATCTGTGTCATAGCTGTGTGCTTTCATGAGGCCCTGTGTTGTGTAGACATTTGCGAGCCATATGGAGTCTATAAGAATCGTATACAGAGGGACACATCCAGGGCTCCTGCAGCTTACATGACACCGTGTTCCTCTTTCCAAAGGACCTAAACCCGACTGATCAATAAATTCCATTTCTCTGCCTTATCATACTGACTGGGATGTGATGACTCTGCAAGACACGCGTTTAGGTATAGACATGGGGAATGTGAGGGGACAGACAGGTTTTTAACAAGTCCTGCTTTCTACAAGATGATGTGATCCAGTGATTACCACCTTTGTGGACTTGTGACACCTTCATTCTTTCACCCCTCAGCAGTTGTTATATTCAAGAGGGATTCCTTCCTCTGTTTTTCAGAGGTCTGTGGAGGTAAAACCTTTCAGAATTTCACAAGAAAAACATCTTGTAACTGATTCAAAGGTGAATGGAAAAGCATATCCTGTTTTGGTTCATCAATAATATATAAATTTATGATTCTTTATGTCTTTTTCCTTTATTTTGTATTATTTGGATTGTTATTTTGTCTTTTATCTCAGATTTTGTGTCTTAGTCCCTTTTTTAAAGGTATATTATAATATATCATTTTCAGTATATAATGTTCCTTCAAGTTATTGTGAATTGATCATTAATTCTTATTAATACATTTGTAATATTTGAATAAACTCGCCTTTCACCATAAAAATATAACAGCTAATAGTAATGCAGCATCTGTCTGGTTAAAATAGCTTCAATAATACAACGTACGTTCCATCCTGAAAGGTTTATGTTTGCTCTTTTGGATGATGTGACCACAGTTCTGGACCATCCCTCACAGGACAACCTGGAAGCCTGGTGTCTTCTGCAGGTGATACACCAACCTCTCCCATTATCTTCCATGCAGAGCAGATCCATAACGTTTTCCTGTGCCCAAAGTCTTGTTAATCGTACGCAGATTGAAGAGACTGGTCTGCACAGGGAGAGTGTGCCCTGGTGGTCTTGGAGTGTGTGTGTGGTTAGAGTCTTGGCCATTACATCAGAGTATCTCAGATGATTTCCTTAATGTGTCTCAACTATTGCATCACCTGCACTAAAGCAATATGCACATCTGCACTTGGGTTTAGGCGCCTCTCTTGCTCTCACACTCTACTCCCAGTTGCCTGCCCAATCGTAAATCTCATAGGCTAATGGGACAGCTGACCCTTTTGCCTTGAAATAGCAAAGTCAGCAGTTCAGAGTATTGTACCAACATTCATATGCTAAAAGAGCAGCTGCGGTGTACTGGCAAACAGAGGACACTGCAAACAGTGCATAACCACCCATGCTTATAATACCGCGTCTATTCTGCCATGTGATTAATTAAGTCTGCTGTCTTAGCTATAGATTTCTACACTTTGAGCCACAACTGGTGTCCTTTATATTCAGCTAACGTCACATCCTTCCCTTTAGAGCTGCTGACAACACATTACAGTGCTCCTGAGAAAACTGCTGGATAGCGTGAGCACAAATCAACAGCATCTACTCACACAGGTTACACCCTGGTGCTCCAGCCTTACTCTGTCCAGTGTCCCTATGTCTCAGTCTTCAGTTTATCTTAAAATAACCAAATTCTCCTGTGACACAATGGACTCCTTATGATGTAGATTCTCTTATTAAGCAGGAAAAATAGGGCAGTCAAACATACGGACACTCTTACTCTCAAAGCCATTACTACCTTCAGTATTAAACCATTTGAGAGATACGCAGAGATGTGCATCTTAGTCTCAACTGATTGAACTGGGGGCTCCACACGGGTGCACATAAAGCAGTGCGACACATCAGATGAGTCATCTTGTCGTTCATTGGAGGGCTGTGGTTATCCTGCAAGTTGCTGCCATGTAATGAGCGGCTTGCAGCACTTCGAGCAGGGCGGGGGTGTGTAGGGGCGCCATGTGTTGCTGGTCTACAGGAAGGCTGTAGAAAGAGACAGCGAAATAGTCTGAATTCATTTAACTTTGAGTGTGTAAAAATAACATTACGTCAGTGTTCACACCCATCAGACTAAGTGTAACACTTGTTTTGAACAGATGCCCCAGAGCCATATCAACTCTCAGAGTGCACAAATCTCAAATCAGCCTTCATCTCTGGAAAGTCAGCCCTCATTAACACTGAAGAATTCTGGGTGTAGATTGAGAATGTCAGTCAGTCAATACAGAAGCATCACTCACAGACATATAACAGCGCCTCAGTCAAGGCCTGGAGCTTAACTGCCCCCCCCCCAGGAAGTCAATGTGCAGTTATACAGAGCTGTGAGGTGAAGTGAAACCAGTTCTCTTTCATTTATTTTAATATGTCATATAGTTTCCCAGTGTAACAGTGAACAGCCCATTGTTGACGGATGTGGATTCTGATAAATGAATGTCATTGCAGGAGGACAAACACCAGCCAAAGCACAATCTCACAACCTCACTCAAACATTGTCTTAGGTTATGGGTTATTACAATCTATAAAGCAATGGTAAATGTTAGAAAATTAAAATTACTTAGATACCTACCATTAGATTGTTTATCCCACAGTGCCATGTTCATTTCCACTTTATAACATTCATATTTAAGTAATGAAAAACTTGGTGTAAACTGCATATCTTTATTATTATTTTTCAGTCTAAAATATGTATATCTATAAAATACACACACTTATTTCTATTGTTTAATTATTTAATTATTTAATTTTTCTGGCCCACACTTGCAAACTCGATGTGCATTTCATCAGTATTTTTCATCTGTTACAGGATGAATGGTATAGGTCACATTAACAGAGGAGCTATCCTGAACCACAGGGCCAGCGTAGGCGAACTTAAAAGGGTTTCAGGGAGTTTTAGGAAACATTTCAATCACTTATCTAAAAACACATGTTCTATCACTGATTCACATATCGTTTGACAGAAGTCTGGTCCAAACATTTTCAGTTATGTCACATGTTCCTGTACTGTAATCCAGCTGCAAATATCATGCATAGAGAGATACGTAGAGAATGCATTTTAAAGGAGCTGTTGTCTATGGGCGGACGGTGTCTACATGTTTGTGCCAGGCTCGGTCGATCCGCAGTTTAGGATGTAAAGGAAAGAAGTTGGCACAATTTGCCCTTAAAGCGGTTAGAAACAATAGCGGGGAAGAAGAAGAGGATAAAAGGCATTGTTGGATGTGATGATAATGTTCTCAGCCTTTATTGAGCCATGAAGAATCCCTGAGCAAGGAGAAACACAGGGGCTGCTGTACCCTTGATACATTTTTAATGAGCCTGTCTTTGTTCCGCTCCCTGCTATTTCAGGAGGATTTTCACAGTCAACACACATTTGATCATGGAGATGCCTTATTCTTTGTTATTTGCAGTGAGAAAAGAGTCAGTGTTGATCTTTCCACTGACCGGGCATGTTACTATCTATCACTTGAAGACTGATATTAGATGCATATATGAATTGGGATGAAATAATGACTGTGAGGTTAAAGTACTGACTTAGCCTTGTGAGGATGCTTAGATGAGCGTCAGCTGGACCTCAGGCAATTCTATGCATGCATTCTCATAAAGGAAAATTTAAAATCAGACGAGCTGTGCTAGCATAGCAGTCAAATTTGGTTAGAAATGTTGTTACATAGTCCGCAAAATCAATGTAAAGCTGAAAAGTCCACACTAATGTAAGCAATAATAATTCTGATTATACAATTATATAATTATACGGACTGATTTTAACTAAAAATGTAAGATAATCATTTTATTGTATATAAAATACTTGTGTGTTTTCAGCAACAAATGATTAGGACACATAATCTTGTCATATATTTTAGAGATTAATTTGCTGTTTTGGTGAGACTGAAATGCCGCTTGCGTCATTTGATTATTCTTGTGGGCACGTTTATCATCTGAGAGGTTGTAACATTTTTCCAGCTGGGTCTGTTAAATTTATCATATTCCCCATGATTATTTTGGATGATTAAATATGCTAAGCTGTTGTTAATATATAATTAACCTTCTTGCATCCTGTAGGTGCGCTACGAAAGGGTACATGCACAGTAAGTCACATCAGATAGAATACTACTGCTGCATTTCTCTCTTTGAGCTCAATCATGCTGTATTCACTAACACTGATAACTCTGCAGGGTTTCAATAAGCTGTCAAAGACAAAACACCTGCTGTGGCACTGATTAGGATGTGCCCTCCAGGACTCATTGTTGATTTAATTTTTAATGATGGAGTCAACCCATGTCAACATATCCTCTTGCGTATAATCACTCTAAAATATGAATCACACCAGTTCACCACAATCAGTCCATGACCGTATCCACGTGTTTATCATTGCCACCGTGATGGTGGGTGTACCCATAACCTTGTTTAAGTACTTATTTTACATCAAGTCCTCATCATAAAATGGATTTTATTACAGATTGCTGTATTAAAGATTTGGGTTTTTGAGATCCCACACACAGGATGTTGATGTGTTGTTGAGGAGTCTCAGATCAGCAAACACATCTGCATGTCATTTTAGAGGGCATACACAGACGCAATACTAAGCCATTTGGAGGACTTGTCAGACACTCATGCTGCAGACTGGACTTCGCCACCTGACACAGACATGCATTTAACCTTTGTATGCAGATATTGCAAAATATGTGATCATGTTCTTATCTTCAGCTCACAGGGAAGTGTGAAATAACTTCAGACTTCAGAATTCAACCCAAACTTCCAAATCCTGTCAGTGAAAGTTAGTTGTATTAATCTACAGTGCCAGAAGACTGTGGTGCACTGAATCCCATTAGAAAAGGCCTCTCCAGTGTGAAACAGTGGGTGAGCAATTATTTTCTTAAATTCAGAGAAGACAAAATGAAAATCCTCATAATTGGTGCATGTAATAGGAAACAAAAGATCTTTGGCAGCAAGGAACACACTGGAAGCACTGAACAGGGGTGTTAGTCTTGATTCTGAGCTGATATGTCTTATATGCTCTGTAGATGATCTCTTATTGTCTATGAAATATTACTAGATTTGGACTGCAGCTCACACTGGACAAGCCAAAGGATGACTCATGCTTTCCCACAATCTCACGTGGATCATTGTGATGCATTCTTTTCAGGATATGTGAAAGAAAACTGAGCGGCAGGGTTAAACAAGAAGCTGAAAAACAGATCGCATCACTCCAGCCTGATTCATTTTAAACTGGCTTTACTTGTTCATAAGGCTCTACATGGTCTGTAACCTTCACACATTTCTTGCTGCTTATTTGAGTAGTTTCCAAACTGTCTCCTTAGGTCTGTTGGTGCAGACTTTTTCTTTTACACTGCCCTTATGGTTCTCTAATGAGGTCTGTGCTGTAAGTATGGTGGACAATTAAAGCTGCGTGACTAGTTTGTCATAATGCAACCAAACTGGCCGAGTGGGTAGACACAATGCAGTATTTTTAAGGGCACACTTAATGAATGCATGCACTGGGCAAAGAATTAACTGAATTAAACATCCTGAACAAGATTCAGTTGGTGGTAAATCATAAATTTTAATTTTTAAATCCTGGCCCTACTAGGAATCTGCAAAGAAATGTTGGTAAGTGAGGCTTCAGGGTGTGAAACATTCTTATTTCTATCGATCCGAATGGGCTCCCAAGGCTTCAGTTGTAAATTCAAGTGATTTTTTTGTTACATGCAGTGTAAATCAATCATTATTTGGGAAGGTGCATCGAGAGCATAGCTCTGCAAGCTACCAAGCACCTCACACTGACAGATGAACTACAACAAAAGCTATCACTAAACATGCCCTTGTTTGAGAGTATTTGAGAGTGCACATGCAAAAATGTTAGAGAAAATACTCCCTTGGCAGCCAAAAATCCTACTCAGCTGAGTTTGAGTCACAAGTAAAAACAAGTTTTCTCAATGGCAATCTCATGTATACACTTAGGTATTGCAGTGGTGATTGTTCTTCAGGCTGTGGTTCAGGAGGCTTGTCCATCATAATGCTGGTCTTGTCTGAGCAATGAGAAATGGCCGCCCTTTTACAGACTCACTACACAAAAGTCAAATTGATGGTGGTGGCTGCCTGATGAATGCATTACTTGGGCAAGCTGTCACAACAGTCAGGATGAAAGAAAACAGAGGTGGGGTTGGTTAAAGTGGGTTTGACTACGATGGAGAGGTCCAGAATTGCAATATCATTAGTTAAATACACAAAAATGTCAAAAATGTAACCACTTGAATTATGACAACTGTAGTACAATGACTGTAATCAATGTATCGTAGAAAATTAGAAATTAGAAATTAAAAGTTAGAATTGTAGTTGAGTTGTAGAGGCTTCTATAATCTAACTATTCACATTAGACCATATACAACATGCATTTAGCATTTAGCAGCTATTATTCATGTGTGTCTCTGTGGTAACAACAAAGCAAAAAGAAGATCGCGGCATACTGTTGGATTGTAGAGAAAGTGTACGGACCCCTTTTGGCAGACAGTCTATGGCCTATTGTTGAGTCATGCACAGTTTATGTGGCATGTTGTTATTTATTCTTGTGACTGCCTGATGGACAGGGGTGGGAGGAAATGCGCAGTACTAGTTGTGACATTTAAAAAAGGCAATGCAATTTGGTTGTCAGTGCGTGATTCGTAAATGCAGGTGTGTTCTGTGTCATTTGATCATATGATGCATCCACAAACACTGGAAAGAGATAATTAAGTCTTTACCTTTGAAACAAGCGCTTCATGAGAATGCAGCCTGCCCATGTTTGCCATATTTGCAGCAGTTCCCTTATTAGAGGATAGTTGTGGTGGAGAAGTTCACTGACTGTTTGCTTTCATCACAGAAAGTGGTACTTAATTAGTTATAGTCACAGATATGTCACAGCCTGATGAGTTCTCACTATAGTGCTGGGCTCTGACACTAGCAACACAATGTAAGTGTCTTTCACTAATGTCACGGAGGTCAAAAACAGGTAGTGAAACTAAGAAAGTGCTTAAAAAGATACTCTAAACAATTTTTAATGGTCATTAAATGATCTTAATCTCCATGTAAACTCTTAAAATGGTGTGGAGATTTTTATTCCCATTTATTTAGTATTTTGCCAAAGACAGTTTAGGGTTTTTTTTGTCTGGCATTAGCAAAAGATGAACTGTATTCTGAATGCTCCTACAACAGAAACTGTCTCTGGTTTCAGTTTGGCCTCCCACCCTGTGTAGTAAGACACCTCTCCCAGAACTCCTGCCACACTTGGATCGCTCCATGGAAGTCCTGTTTTGTAAGCTTGCAAAGCACCATACAGGCTGACCCTGGGGTTGAATTCATACAAAACCCTGTGAATGCCAGAGAACAATCCCCTCTAATCTAATGCACCCACTTCCCTGTTTGACACCACTGGCCAGCCTGCTGTCCGGTCTCGATCCGTAACATGCGTGTTGGGTTGGAACGATATCACGTTTGAGCTCCATAACAAGACAACAAATCAACAATGGCGGCATCGTATATGTGCAACTACAAGTGGCCTATACTTCTGGTCCCACTGGCATTTGCGTGATGTAACTGACTCACAGCAGTTCTAGCTAGCAGCTGCTGCATACTTGTTACCTAGCAATGCTGCTTTAGGAACAGCAAACATCATCATGAAAACATTTGATTGCGCCTTGCATGTTTCAGATTATGGATTGCATGGAGTTTCATTATGATATACATAAAATAGCAAGGGCCTTAAATTCCCATGCAACTCTTTCATCAGCCTGATGGTGCTGGTCCTGATTGACACAGCGGGTCCGTGGGGAAAAGCAAGAGATGCTGCAAGAGATGGAGCAGAAAATCATTTCAAAGATTTATACCTTATATTCCAGGACAGGCTTTCTGAAGTTATGGTATTGCATTTTTTTCATTTTCTTTTCAGGTCTATTATTATTGCTATAGATCACATATATCCATCCAGGGACCTATCAAGAAATTACAGTAATAATGTGTTAATTTAAGTTTGTGACATTTTCACCACTATACTCACCATAATAATCAGATTACTACAGAGACCTCTGGTTAATTATTTCATAGGTGTAGATTGTGGCCTGCATTAAGTCAACTGCGGAAATACATTTTTATATCTCATAACAGATACTGAGGGGATTCATTTTAAACCTATGCCCTGTTGCCCTGCTATTGCCACGCATTTGTAAAATAATCATATGAAATGCATAATGTCATCGGGACAGAAAGCAAGGCAGTACAATGCCAAGTTTGTCCCGTAGGAGGATGCCTGTGTCGGGACGCAGTGGCGCTGTATAATGTAGTATAGGTATACGCCCATATCAGCTGTAGAGGTCCCCCTTTCACCGGCTGCTGCACGCACACCTTTGTTGCACCTCCTCTTTCGATTTCCATGCAGTGGACCGAGCACGGGGCAGGACGGACGGAGAGAAGCTGCGTGTTGACGCGTGGATGTCAGGGAAACACCCCGCACACGAGCTGAGGGTGAGCTCAAGGAAGAAGTCGCGTTGCTGCTGATCGGTGATATATAAAGCAGGAGATGTGGCCGCGCTTCAATGAATGAGGATGCTGACGTTGTAGCTGCGCGGCGTGTGGGAGACATGCGGTACTCTTCCTCCTCCGTCAGGTCACACTGTAGTTAGGTAAAGTCGATTCAGTCCGACACAGAGACATTCTTGGTAGTCTTTCCTCTCCTGCTGGGATTTGTCCTTGCTGGGTTCCGTGATGTCTGCCTCTCCTCTCATCTTACTATTCCTAGGTAAGTTCAATTCACGTTCCTCGCTGCAGTTGTGATCGCTGGTTTAATGCTGAGGAAGACTATTAGGAGATGCGTGTTGTGTGCGTGTGTGTGTGTGCTAGTATGGGGGGGGGGGGGGGGGGGCTGATTATACCACCAGTAAGGTCATTGTAAACTCGTCTGAATGTGGCATTGTTAAAGAAATGTTAAAATAACATAATGCTGAGCAATCACAAAGGTAATCATAAGCTGACTGGCATACACACAGGTCAATTATTAAGGAATATTACAGAAATATTTTAGTGATAGTGTCATAATTGACTTTTAAGTGGCAGAAATCATAGGAGCTGTTCAGAGATCATCACTGAGTGCCATAGCCTCTGTACACACACACGTTTTAATTGTTTTGTTCATTCCAAATGAAAAGTGTGTGACTTCTGTGAAAGCAGCGTTCGACTAAAGCGTCCCAGTGTTATCTCTCCACTTTAAAGTCATGAGAACTGAGATGAGAGCTGGACGTTGATGCATTTTCTTTATGTGGATGATCGGGCTCCAGTGTTGTGTTCAAGGATGTTCTTTTCTTCAGTTCTTCAAGACAAAGGCTTGTTAAAAAAAAATCCACAATAGACTTTTTAGAATTTTGTTTGATCGTCCCTGTAAGATGTTTCAGGCATCCTAAATTGACATCCCCCAGAGCCAGAGCTCCTGCAGTGTTCTTCATCTAATTAACACACACTAGTAACTGTCCTCTGGCTGCAAACTACAGAACCAAGACTCATGCCTGTCATGGTACTCTCTGGCTCAGCCTGGAGCTGCTCCACAGGCAAATCACCCCATCCTGGGTTTGTTGCATGTGTGACTGAACTTCTTCAGCCAACTGGGCCATGCTGTTGTAGTGCTGTTTGCTCTGAAACAGAAACCGTCCCCTATCCTCAGTCTTTACATCTGATATCACTGTTCTACAGGCAGCCGATGAATCTCCATTTCTCACTTTTCTTGTCTCTCTCCCTCCGTCTTTCTGCCTTTCCTTTCAAGTTGTTACCAGGCCAAAAAAAAAGAAAAAAAAAGAAACCTGATACATTTAAATGCTGAATTAGGTGCTGAGACAGTGTGATGTCTAAAAGATTTATTTTTCCCTAATATCTGGATGAACAGTTTATATGTGCTGGTTGTACAGATTCTTTCCTGCAAGTGGTATTTTTCCAGGTCTTCCTAAATGATAAGAAGGTGTTTTATTTTCTCTGTTCTCCACGCCTGTTTACTTTATTGACAAAGCACATAAAGACTAGGCGCACTGTGAAATGCACAAATGATCAGGCCTCTCCGTGGTTTCTGCTTACTGTGTGTGTTAGTAAGCACGCATCAGATACATATGAGCACATCCCAGCCTCGCGCTCAGCAACCGCAACAGCACAGGGCCATGACATCACAATTAGTCCAGTTGTCCATGGGTGATGGGGGCTTTCATTAGTTGCATTATGGGAGTGAGTTCGACAGGCCATGGCAAAAACAGCATGTTTACCTCATGGCGCTGCCTCCTTCAGTCTGCAGTGGGAAACTTGTCCTTGATTTTTCCATAAATTAAATGCAGCTGAATAAATCTGATGGAGCCACAATTAGATTTTAGTTTTTAATGAAAACAGCTGCATTTTCTCTCAGGAAGGTGGGGCCACTGAGCTCCACATATTCATTAACTGACAACATATTCAAGGGTGGGCTGCTTTCTGTGCAGAGCTGACTTTGTGGTAATTCAACTCAGGACTGAAGTGGCGCTCACATGAGGATTCCCAAGGCACGCTGTGCTGAAAGCTATTATCACCCAACAACTGCCTGCTCTTGTGACCTTGAAAATAAAGGCAATCCGGTGTCCTAGGACAGAACCGTACAATTCAAACTGGATGATTTTTGTAGCCATCATTCACACTGAAACACACAGACACGCACACACACACACGGAAAAAGTAGCCAGATTAAAATGAATTGATTTCATAATTGTCAGAGACACCATAAATGACTGTTGCAGGATTTATGGGCCCTGGGGATGATGAGGAAACAGGCTCTTGTGTCCTTTGGGCTGGCCGTGCACTCAGCTCCTCTGTTGTATTTGTCTCATTCTCCACCCTGTTGCTTTTTGATTCACAGTCTATTTTTAGCACACTTCCAACTTGACCTTTATGATACTCATTTTTTCGTGCTCACCGTCCTGCAAACTACTGAGAAATAGCACAGATATCCTTAAAGATCATGTGGAGCTGCTACCTCTCAGTCACCTGACATGCACTGTGTGTCAGGTGCCTTTACTGAGTTGATCACACAAACAATGACTTAAGCCGTAACTGTCCCCTTGTCTCTATATATAGAGGAGATCACCAGCGGCAGACGAAAGGATCTGTCAAGTGTGGAGATGACAGAAGTCTCCAGTGCCAGAGGTTACGATGTGACATCTTGCAGCACTCTGGTCACAAATCTCTGGCAGTCGCCCTCCTTCTTCTTCCCTTCATCACTCTCTCTTTCCTTCCTCCCTGTTGCACCTCTGCAATGTGTCTCAAAGGTGACTTTGACAGTCGAGAGACTCACATGGGAAGAAAGGTTTAGATTTGTTGTTCTCGGCGGTTGCCCTCGCTCCCCTCTCCTCCTGGATGCACGTGGCTTCTCTTTTTGTCAAATGCTGGTCCTGCATGCGGCCTTAGAGGGCCAAGGCTAACATCTCACTCAGGTGACATTATAAGTTAAATTAACTGTCAGTAAGGCAGTATTTACTGTAGGTGGCTGACCTGTGCCTCTGATAATGCCCACTAAGTGTTAAAGGGTTGTTTCAACCAGTTTTCTGTTACATTGTAAAGTAAGTAAATGGGATGCCTTGGAAATTTCAAAGATGTTGTTATAGTTGATCATTATTTCGTAGGGTTGGCATTCTGTCCTTCTTTTCCTCCTTTGCTCCATCGTCTTCTTGATTTATTCTTTCCAGAGCAAAAGAGGCTGCTGCTGTTACACATTTCTTCTACTTGAGTGAGTGAATGAGTGGTTCTTAATAATAATAATATCAAAGACGGTCAACAGTTCCACAGGCTATGCTGCTGCTGTGTTAATATGAGCTATACCAACGCACTACATGGTTTATCTTACACAGGTTGGAGAAAGTGTACGTCCTGGGAAGAGTGCATCAAATGAGTCTACAGCTTTGTCAATGCATCTGAAGATAGCGAAGGCTCAGCCAAGTCTTAAATATCAGCACAGAACCCACTAAACCCACATCACAGAAAGTCAGTAGAGTCAGTAAAGTCTGTGGGGTTTAATATTCAAGTCTTTGCTTTTTTAATACACAGAAGAAGGAAAATGTGCACAGAGCTGTTATAGTTTGCAGAAAGCTGCTGAGCTCCTGAGTTTGTATGACTTTTTGTACTGGCATACTGGTCAGCATTGTCTTCAAAGCTCTAACAAAATTACCAGTATAGATTCCTCTGACAACAGATGATCCTGTGAAAGTCACTGGGGCTGTGTGTGTGTGTGCATGCAGGCATGTGTAAAGGGTGAGTTTTAATTAGCTGAGCGCAGCAGCAGGGGGGAACTTCCCCTTACTGAGCGCCTCTTCAACCAGCTGACAGAAATCACTGTGACAACGTTGTCTCTTTCCCCTGATCTCCTGCACATCTTCCCCCACCCATCTCTCCCTCCCCGCCTGCCCACACTCTGTCCATCCAAACAACCAAAACCATCTCTCATTCTCTCTCAAAGCACAACTGGAGACTTTGGTGAGCAGCTATGCGATCTATACACGCCAGTGGCTATTTATAAAATCAGCTGTGTTGCAGCCAAAGCGCTTCAGCCGATGTATTTGTTGCACAGAGATTAAATGCTTCTCCTGTGTACTTACTTACATGACGGGTCCTGGAGGAGTTTCTGCTAATTGCTTCTTTTAATGAAGAGGTTTTGTTTTTGTTTATCCAGCTCAAGCAAATCTCAGGGGACACCTTGTCAAAAACAACAGGCGCATAATATGATATGATGCTCGTCTGATTTTGATTTAGCTCGCTCAAATACTCAATCAGGTGTCGCTATTGTTTTTCCAACCACATTGGTCAAATCTAGTTGACTGCCAGAGTGTTCCTTATTCAGTGTGTCATGTCACACTCTATGCATCCTGCGCTGTTCTTGCTTTCAGGGCTTTAAAACAATGAGAAAGTTGTGTTGGCTGAAATTCATGAGCCAGTTTCCAGGATCCAGAGGATCTTATTATTCTACCAAATTGCAGCATTTTGTTGGCAGCGGTCTCAAAGTGATTTTTAATATTTTAAAGTCTCCTTTCTGCTGCATGTCAGAGCTTCTCATGTTTTTGAACAACGCAGTTTGAAGCTGAGTTTACACCTTGAAATGCATGAGAATTTAAATATCTCACTGGATTGAGGCCAGGAAGTGTCCTCTCCGCCCGGCTGTTGAAAGAGGCTTTTGTTTGACTCCACATTCCTGTAATGGAGACCATATGTTCCAAATGTTTTCACTGTGAGAAATGAGGTTGATATTAATTTCCAAAATATTTATCTAGCATTATTAATTCCACCCACATGGCAGTTTTATAGGCTGTTCAGTCATGCATGTGCGTGCGTTTCTTGTGCCACGGTGATTTAGCACACTCCTCGTGGAGTTTAGTTGTCAATGAAACAGAGTTGTTTGTGAGAAGTAAACATTCTTGAAAGACAGCGATCATGCTGGTGGCTCCCAGTGATTCACTGTCTTGCTCATTAATGCTCATCTGGATCACTGTAGAGCCGTCAGGAACATCAGAGGATTGTGGATGGTGTGTGTGTCCATGTTTAGTTTTGACAGTTATGTTTCTGTAGATGAGATGCAGCACTCGTGTCAATGCCAATCTGGCCTTCTATAAATGACAGGGAGCAATACTGCAGAAAATGTAATTTATTCCTGTTTTGTATGGAGGTTTGACTGATACAGAGTTTTTGAATCTGACACTGGAAATCAGCAGTATCTGATCAATCTGACAACACCGCTGCAGGGCATGTCTGCTGTCTGAAAAGTTCTCTTCAAAGTAGTGTTCATACAAGGACTGAAGAAATAGCAACAAAGTATAGCTCTAACAAGCTGTATCGTAGAGTAAGGCTGTATGCTTTTGCAACACTTACTCCTGACTCTTTAACTGGTATCAAAACTGGCTGTGGCTCACAGGTGGAGTGGGTTGTCCACGCATTAGAAGGCTGGCAGGTTGTTCACCAGCTTCTCTACGCTGCATTTCAGTGTGTCCACGGGTGAGACAGTGAACCCCAAACTGCAGTCTTGTATAAATGTGCATCTCTAATGTGCAGTACCTATATCACAGGTGGGAGTGGGTTAATGTTGACATGTTGAGTGGGCTGAAGACTAGACTGTCCATTTACTATTTACCATGGATCCATAGCTATGTCTGTACCATCGGAATAACTAGTAATTAGTACTAATAATTAGTACCACCCACTTTTTTAAATGATTAGTCCAAATTGAAGCTTAAAATTGAAATAAATGTTGCATTGGATTTGCCTGTTCCTTAAAACCTTCTTGTTTTTGCTTCTAAGGCTCGTTAACACTTGGTAAAGTTCAGATTAATGTTAGCAAAACAGTGAAAAGATGAGAGGAGAGGCCAATTTTCATTTGATTGTTACTGGAGAGTGGATTGGCCTGTTTTCCAGTTGACCATCCCTTGGTTTGATGTGTTTGTGCCAACAGACAACATGGACATAACCAGCTTTTTTCCATAGCAGATGAAATTAAAACTGAAAGTAATCAGTCGTGACCCGGGGTTTTGCTAGTTTTGTCAAAGAAAAGCCTGGCTGGCCCACAGTACAAACTAGGCCACAAGATATTTTGGAGTTGCCACAAATGTGGTGTTAATTTCTGTCTCTGTGCATAGGTTTGCTTATGTGTGATATGTAGTAAATGAAGAATCCCCCTTCCCAAAGAAGTCTCTGAAGTTTTGTGATGGTAAATGAACATGAACATGAACACGACTCACATCTTTTATCAGTTACTGCTTGATTATGTGTTGATTGTGTGATATAACCATACATGACCACCTTTTCACACATACACTGCAGCTCTGAGACACAGGCATCAGGTTCTGGTGATTCCTAACATAGAAGAAATCAATGGGAGATAATAGAATTAGTGGGGAATGCATAGGGGCACTCAGCTGTCCTCTCTGTTGTACTGATTTCACAACATTAAAGAAAGTGCAACTGCAAAAAAGCACAAAGAGATCCTTACGTTTAGATAAACAGTGAGTCTTTATTATTAAGGATGGCACATTGGAACAATATCTTTACTCTCAGCTTTTTTATTTTCTTCAGATGTATGATGTGTGGGCAATCACTTCCAGCAGTGGTGACAAGAGGAACCAGGCATTTTCTTTAATTAAAGACAGACATGTAGTCTACTATGGACCCAGTCAGGACGCTAATGTGTTCATCTGTGTCTTCATTTTCAAAAGTCTATGTACATTTAAATGAAATCCTGCAGTTTTCAAACTAAAACATGGCCAACAGCCTTTTCAGAAGTCTCCGTTTTACGGGCACAGGAAAGCCAGAGTGGTGTGGACACTGGTTGCAAACGTAGTAAAGGTTCTATGTTTTAAGATGAGAATGGGTTTGTTTGGATTTCCTCTGTGTTGCATTCCATCCACTCTCACTGATGAAGTGTGTCAGCTAATTGGCCCGTGTATGTTTTCTGTGTTAATATGAAAAGCCAAGTCAAAAAAGACTCACAGTGGGTGAAAGCAGCACAAATGTTCACTTTCCACTTCAAGGAGCCGTGAGAGACATTGTAAAAAACAATTTGAGTATAACAGGCTAACTCTTATATAACCAAATAAATTCTGTATTGAGGCGTTTACATAAATTGGTTGGTGTTGCAGATATAATTAATAGGCTTAGTCATGTCTGCATGAACTGCAGTGGCTCTGAGTGATTTAAGTGCTATGAAGGCAGTAGTGCGCCATTAACAGGCGCTGGCTGGAAAGTATCAGGAATGAACCACATATTTTCTCTGGAAATGAAAAGCAAATGGAGTGAATTGATCCCTGTTTGCTGAGGATATCAAGTCACCCATTAAGCTGAGGTTATGGAACTGCTATGCTTATGTAGCAGTTCTGCTCAAGTGGCTTTCTTCTCTCTGCCACACTCACACTTCCTGACTCTCTCGTTCCTGCATTCCCTCCTTGTTTTCCTTTTTCTGCTCATTTTACCCACAGATGGCTCCCCATGTTCTCTGTGAATCATTAGACCAAAATAAAGGCCCCACCTCCAAACCTATAGGATAAGTCTTATCTTTTAATATTTTCTTTGTTTTATCTAAATCAGATATCAAAATAGCTAGCTAGCTAGCTACTTGCAGTCATGTATCTTGGATTTTGAGTCTACAAAACTTAAAGTGCTGCATAAATAAGATTATGTACACAATCAGTTCAAATTGAATGCATGTTGCTTCTTTAGCAAAACTTTCAGAGCAGAGCCAAACTGCACATTTAGGTAAAGCTTTTCGAAAACTGTTTGGCCTTTATGCAGGTGTTATTTCCCCTCCTGTGTGCAGGTGTTTTTGTCACCAGCTGTCTCTCTTATGTCTATTCTTGGCCTTTCTACCTTGGTGTTCATGCAGGCTGACAGCCTAACTGCAGTGTGCACTGCTTCCAAAGCAACAAAAACAACATGCTACCATTGCTGCTCTGGACCTATGCTGGCCTTGTCTGTGATGAAATGTGGCTGGAAGACCAAAAGGATCATTGTAACATGATTTTCCAGGATAGGATGTGTTCAATTAAAATTAGATGTTTAAGAGCACTGTGACTGTGTGAGGGAATGGTTCATCACATCAGACTGTTTCACAGGCAACACGAGGCAATAGGACTGAGAGGTAGAGAGAAAAAGAAGAGGCTCATGATTATAACAACTGTCTTGCCCTCATTTCACATTTCTCATTTTTGTAAGACTGCCACATAAAAGGAGATAATAAGGTGCTTTGTGTGATGACCCCTGCTGTTGTTCAGCAGGCACCTGTAACGCCATGCCTGGTAGTTAACTGTAGGAAGGTGCGTTGATTGGTACCCTCTGCTCTGACACTTGAGCTCGATCTTTTCCGATCTTTTCTAATTCTCAGCCTGCAGCCAGCCTCTTCAGTGATGTAGCAGTGTTTATATGTCCTTGTTCTCCTTCCTTTAGAGCATTTCACCTTTGTGCATCTTGTGCAGTTGTGCAGCATGAGCAGGACGGAGAACAAAGCTAACAGGTGTCATATAATCTGGCCTTGATTAGAGGATTAGAGGCGGAACTGTGTTCACTAAGGCTGGCAATATACTTGCTGTTAAATATGCGCGTGCATGATGAATGCTATGCTATGTATCCTGTCGGCTGTGTGTGTCCTCAGAAATGAATGCAAAACATACACAAGATGCAGTGTGCACATTAACAGCAGCAGCAGTGCAGGGCAGTAGAGGGATGATGGCAGATGTCAGTGGAGAGGTTACAGCGAGCTACTTTGCTGAACTGACAGGCGCACACACAACAGTTGTATGTGTGTGTGGTGGACATTTGAAGAATCTGGCAGAAAGACAGAAACGTACCCGCCATTGTCACTGTGCGCTTAATGCACGGGCTTTACATATAACCAATAACGACACATCTGTCGCTTTTCCTGCTGTATTTACAGAATTAACAGAACAGTGACCTCGAGTGTCACCGTGTTTATTTTTACACTTAATGCGGTCCGTTTTCTCTTGTGCGCCATCAAGTGGCATCCTCCTGTAATACACGTGCAGCAACAGCAAGCAACTGAACAATTATGCTTACAAGCCAGGTGTCAGGGCGTGCATGTGGCTATAAAGTATGTCTCCGGCCTGACACTACAGCAAATGCAGTGAGTGTTCGGTTAGTGCAGTAGTTGGGATCGTGCCGGCGAAAAGCAGCAAGATCAAAGACAACAAATCATCACTGACATACTTTGAGGTGCTTAGTGTGAAACGGAGAGACACTTTCAGAATAAGCTTTGATTCTTATTAGTTTCATCAGTTGACATGTTGTATTGTAGCTGGCTGTTTCAAATGCGTGTCATAGTAAACATCTATTTAGCGTGTTCAACTCAATCCAGAACACATTTGAAAGGTTCCTGTTGTCTTATCTCAAATTGCATTCACACGTTTTGATCATTTAACTTAATATTCCCCTCAAGGTATTTTTTTCTCTTCAGGAGCTGTAATCCCATCCAAAGAGAAACTAACTGACAGCTGTTGCACAACCTTGATCATCAGTGCTTCTTTCGTGCCTTCCTTAGCCTTAGTCATGGAGCGAAATGTGTGGATTCAGCATACAGAGGGTAATAAATACAAAAAAAACAACAATACAATTTCCCCCCAAAACACACATGTGGGCTTATCCATCAGTGTGTCCCAGAGGCGCTCTCAAACAAATCAACAGTAATGCTGGCTGCAGTGATAGAACTGGTAATTAATTGGCTAGCTGGCCTGAAATTTCACTGTGCAGTGAAAAAAACAGTTATACAGGAAAAAAAGATGCAGAAAATAGAGCAGATCACAAGAATACAGGAAAGATTTAATGTTCAGTGGTCGCCTCAGAGCCCAGTAATCAGATTTTCCAGTTGTGAATGAGCTGAAGTGGTGACTGATTTGACCAAGAATGGGTATCTGCCAGCAGTGATGGCCTAAGGTCATGCAGCCTGCCTCAAGACAGAGCTAATGGTTTTCCCAGCAGTGTTAGTGACCTTTTCTATATGCCAGTAACAAGCGGTAAGAGAGCTGCAGGTCACACTGTGCAGGTCTCCAAAATCTGTGTCCAAATGTCAAAACCTGTTTTTCTTGAGGACGTTTTAATCAGATATATCGTACTAATATCTTATTACAAGTTGTACTTTGCAGCACTTTAATGCAACAGTGTTCTGTCTCAAATTTGCCAAGAACTAACTGGTTAAAATGAATATCGATGAACCTTTTTTGAGGCAGTTGTACCTGTGAGAATATCCTGGAGAGCCAGCTGAATGTCCAACACAATGAATGGAGAAACAGATCCAGCGCAACCACCTCCCAAATAATCCGTGAATATCAGTGATACTCGTCTAGAGAATCACCAAATCAGGCTTTCACTTGGTGCTAAAGGTTTGGAAATGAACATGCAAGCAGCTTGTTGACTGTGGTTTAACTGCTCCTCATTAAACTTATGTTGCTTCTCTTCTTCTTTGTCTCTGTGTCTGTCATTATATTGAGTTTCTCTACAATCAGTCTCAGTTTGTCTCTCTATTGCGTGCCTTGCCTATTGTTTTCCTGTCTCCTGTCTGCACCGATGTGACAGTGTGTTTTTATATGTTGTTACTATGGGTTCAACTGTTCTGTAGGTCAGAAACACGAGCAGTCAGATGATCAGACAGATTGGAAACACACCTCCAGGTTGGTCCGACTCTTTTGGAAGAAGTACCGAAGGTGAAGGGCACAGTTATTACCTGAACCATCTGTTGTAAATGTCACAGTTTACAACTCTATTTCCTGGTTCGGCTTTGACCTACTGTACCTACCAGAGCTGCGTGCTCATAGTCTTCCTCTCCTATGGGTGATTATTACGGATTCTGTTTTTAAGTGACATGGTTGACATCATCTGAATACACTGTTAGCTTGTCTCTAACCTACCGGATCCACTAATGATTTCTGATCGTCTCACTGTTTGTGTTCCTGGCTGACCACATGAGAACTATACTAATGTGGAATAAACCAGAACTTTTAGCTCAGACAAATAACCTGAATCGCTCTCCTGTATCTCCTGGGAGTGGCTTTAGCCCCAACACCTTAAGTTCGAATGCGCAAGAGTTGAAAATGATCATTTGAAACATTATGTCAGTGGACACTGTACACTGACATAATGTTTCACACTGACTGGTGTAACACTGATGTTTGCACCCTCTGAGCTGTAGCACATTCTGTAGTATTAAGTGGAATACTGGCCTCTAATTGGTGTTTCAGCAACGTGTATATCCCTCATACAGCGCCCACTGTGTTAACATGAAGCAGTGCACTCATCCACACCCACTGGACTGCCTGTGTCTCTGAATCTGGGACATAGAAAGGTCAATGACATAAATGTCTTTAAGATACATATATATACACATACAACCATAGTGTCATTTCATCCCACTGCCTCTGCAGCATGACGCTCATATAAAGTATGTAAACAGTAAATCATGCTTGGATAGATTCATTCATACAGACAAACATATATGCATATGCCCTTTCAGCTCCCCTTTACATGAATTATACAAATGATACCTCATAGATCAATTCCCCTTCTTCGAGTCTGCATCTAACAGGCTTATATAATCAACTGTCAGCAGCTGTGTGTGAGCTCATCTGTCCTTGGCGTGCTGCTGGCCGGCCGGGTCCCTCTGAGTAACGCGGGGCTGTCATTGTGACATTGTTTTTTGAACTCTACCTAAGATTGGAAAATAGAAGAGTAATGGCACAGCTACTGCCGCACAGCGAACACACAGCACACTCTCCAGGCCGGCACGCCCAGCTCCATGTTACACCATCTTTGCAGCTTCTTCTGTTGCTTTGCGACTCTGCTGCTTTGTGGCAAACCCTGTCTGTTGTCTTAAAAATGCCATCTTTATAGTTGACAGTTATTGTATTTCCACATTACTACAAGACAGTTGATAGAACACCATGTTGTTCATTCAAGAAGCTGTTTGAATCCAACTGGGAAGCTAATGCTGTAAACAGCTATTTGCTTTTTGATTATGTAATTAATGCTAAATGTTCTCTATCTGACCTTTAATCATCTAATAATGGTGGTCTTGTGTAAAAGCCAGACTGTTTATATGTTAAACATACTGCTTTGCAGCGGTAAAGAGTGGTGGTAGATATGACAGTTATTATCATTATGTCTTGTTGTAGTTATAGTTTTTAATAGCATGTCTGCAAAATGTCACAGTATACATATTAAATCATATTTTTATGGTTATGTTTTGGCACTCATAGAACTTTACATTTAGGTAAATGTTGAGGCCATGGTCAAATAATGAAATTGCCTTACCTTAGCCAAAGTGTCTTTGCAGGTTAACAGGCTGAAGAACTACAAGTGTGCTGTGCAAAGCAGCCCATAGTACATACCTCACTGTGAAAACTGTTGCAGTTTTGCATACCCTAAAACATAACTCATGTAACATAATATAGATATTAGAGATTAGAGGATTTATAACCAACAACTCCTTCAAATAAATGCTAAATTAAATTCATTTAATGGTGCCTTTTAGAATTATATTTATGATTTATGATGATGCTTTAGATTTGATTAGGTTTAGGTAAATCAGATTTCGATTTTGTTCCGTACAATGTAAAGCTAGTAGAAGATGAGATATTGATTACTTTTTCTTTAAAAGGAGCTCTTCTGTCAGACCTTTCAAAATTGTGTTATTAATGTCAGTAAGTCTCCTTCAGCACAAACTGGAAGCATTTTTCAGACTGCATCTCAGTGTGTGCATGTGTATGTGTAAGTGTATGTGTATATACACATGCACACAAACACAGCAAACTTTCCTGAAGCCCATATATGTTTGTAATTAATGTCTCAGAATTCAAATTATAGACTGCACAGAGCTGTTTGTCATGACAAAATTGTGCAGATGTTGAACTGTTATACTGTGCAGCTAAAAGTTACAGTGTGTAAACTGGGGAAATCTACTTTGTAAAATGTTCCCATTGAAGTGACATGTAAAGAAAATACAGATGTAAAATACAACTGGTACAACTTTGCACTTGAGAACAGTTCTTAAAGTTGTACTTAATTTAGACCCCTGCACACGAGCAGAGAAGTGATCAAAGGAAAGGCTAGGCATACCACCCCAATGCAGCACCAGTGCTGGGTCTGGACTGCCCCGTGAGCTCTATTCTTATCACTCTTCTGCATCACATGCAGCAAAGAGGGAAGGAGGGGACAGCAGCAAGATGGGACAGAAATAAGACAGGGAAAAGGAAAAAGGACTGAAGGAGATAAAGCTTTTATAGAACAAACAGAAGGGTGTTGTGCCTTTTGCTTTACTTTGCAGCGCTTCCCACTTCTTTGTTGGACCGATCCCCTCCCTGCTACCATCTATTCAACCTCTGCAGTGCTGGCACACTCCCACCTGTTCTGCACTGTCAGTAGGGAGGACCTTTCCTCACATACACACAGATGCACGATACACACACTAGCAGTGCTGCAGAGCAGTCAGGTACTCTGCAGGTAACCCATCACTTTCTTTAACACTGCACACCTCAGGTCCTCAGTGGAATGAAGGGAGCCTGACGACTGACTGCCTGTGCACACAACACTAACTTTGTGTGTGTGTGTGCGCGCACTAGGGGTTGGAGAGTGCATGTTTGTGTGTTAACTTAAGGGAATTCCAGCAATAATGGGCCTCATTTATCATTCAGTATACCTGTGAATCTCTTGTAAGCATTTAGTTGCAGTGGAGAACACTTCAGCATAAAATAACAGAAGCTACGTGTTTTAAAATCCAACCAGCATCTGATTACTTTTTATTCTAAATGTGCATGGTTAAAAGTTTGATGTATCGTGAATGAAAAAAGTCAGCAGTGCCACATATGGAGTAACTGTACATTACGACTGGTATTGCATAAATTCTTCATGGTCACATGGGCGGTCCAGACCCTCCCTCCCCAATTTCCAACACAAACGTGCGTCAACTTCTTTGCTACCAGCACCACCATTCACAGTCAGTATGGTGTTCCTTTGATGAGCTGTATTGGCTTTGTGCTATGGTGTTAGCCAATTAACCCAAACCCTCTTGTTCATGTCAGTTAATTTCAGTGAGTACTTTCCTCAGTGCTTATGTTCATGTTCAGTCTACACCGTGTTCACTTTGCCCACTTTCAGCATCTACCTATAATCTGCATATAAGGCATTTCAGGGACATCTGTGATTAATAGAATCAATTGTTGTCAGTTGTATGGTGGTGTTATTTGAAGTCTTGAACTTTTGTCTTTTCAGACTGTAACACATTTTCCAACGTGGTTTGAGTTAGAGAATGCATCATTTGGCATGGTTAAGATGAGCTTGGATGTTTCTTTTACCTCAGCCCAGATATGCAGGATACAGGAGACTGTCACATTGAGGATCGACCACACCAGAAACTCCTGTAGTTCCTCCAGTGTTGCTCTTGGCCTCTTTGCAGCCTCCCTAATCAGTTTTCTCCATGTCCTCTTATCAGCTTTTGAGATTCATCCTCATCTTTGTATTGCATCCCTCTCTTCAGTGGGACATCTGTTCTCCTTCCTTATGTTTTTTTTTGTTAACTCTTCACAGCCCTTCCTTTATTAATCCCACACTGAGGAAATTTCAGACCACAAACATTAACAAACAAACTACAGCAGCAGCTGACTCCAGTCTCACAGTCAGACAGGTACATTCTGTCTGTGACTTTGAACACAGTTACAGTCCCCATTTTGCGGACTGGGCAATTAGTTAGTGTTAGTGTTTTTAGGTATTTTAACTGATTACAATATTTTTTCTTTCTCTTTCTATTTTTTTTGTAATACAGACACATACAATTTGTTGATAACTATACATTAAATCAGTAGTTTTGCACAGTGAACTCATGTGAACAGGGTAAGGCCATGCTGGGTATTCTTTACACTTGACTAATGACTCGAGTTTTGGATGTGCGTGAAGTTGGTCATTACTTACTCTCCAGCATGTGAGCAGTTCAATTAAAACGCCATCAAGTGAGTGACAGATGTTCCAAAAGCGCATCCAGCCGAGGGCAACACAGCAAAGTCCCACTGCTCCTTTAGTCGTACCGTGCTTTCATTGGAAGCGCTGTTTGTGCTGTGGTTTGAGCTATTTTTAACCACAATTTGTTTGTCCTCTCCCTTACTCAGTCATGTTGCCCACCTGTATTATTTCCCCTGCTGAGACGGAGTAGAACGCATTCTTCGGCTGATTTTAATTCATGTGATCTACAGTTAAATTGCAGACAAGGGGAAACCACACTGAAACAAGCATCTTCATACTGCATACTCAGGATGTGCTTGAATCTAAGTGTGTAATCTGGGAAAGCACACTGATACCTCTGTCTTATCTTTATTCTGAGAGACAAAAGTCAGCTCCATGACTGACATGTCTGTGCATCCGCCAGTATGTGTCTTCAGATTAGATTCCCATTCTTACCTGTGATTGTCCCTCCCCGTGTGCAAAACCGACACATTGAAACAACCCTTGTTTTCTGTCAGCAGCTGTTCCCCTTGGTGGAGATCTATATAACAAGTACCGTGTGCGCAAATGTGCCGAACAGCTTTACATATTCAATAGAACAAGCGGTCACGTAACATCATTTAACTCCAGTTCCAGCATGCACTTCCTACATGAATGTTACAGGGCTATGCTGTGTTCAGGAACAGCAGAAACAGTTCCACAACACTGTGATGGCACCTTGTATTAGGGTTGAAAAGATGACATTTGCCTGTTTCAACATGAGTTCTGGTACAGATATTAACACGTTTACACCTCTACTGCATACTGGTTGATTCATGGACCATATACCATTTTACCTTGGCCTGCATGTTTTTATTTATTTTAATATGTTTGCCAAGGGACAGGAGGAAACTGCAGTACAAACTGAATTCTAATTATTAATTTAAATAATTTCTGATGGATAATAATTAATTGATTACAATATTCATGGAATTAATAATCACAATAATAACATTTCCAAGTTCAAAAAAATGCTTTTTTGTTTCAATAAATATTCAATTTTTGTGACATGTCAAATCAATGCAAGCATTATCTCTGAAATTTACCACAAGGGAATATTATATATGTCTCTTCTGAAATGCTGTGGTCTGGGTTTTTAGGCGTAGGCACAAAGAAATATGACTATTGTTAGATGGAAGAACATGGTTTTAATTTTTAAAAAAAATGGAATAAGGTCAGGGAGCCATCCTGGCCAGGCCTGCTGGGTCAGGGACTAACATTTTGTTTGTTGTGTTGTGTATTTTCTCTGGTAGAGGTATTACAAAAAGCATTGCAGCATAGATTTAATTACATCATAATCCTTCTATTTAATGAAGACACAACAAGACTAATCACATAGTTGCCATCATGATATTCGATGTACTGCTTTTAGGCCATTCTGCAAACAAATGTTATTGATTGTTATGGAGAATTGAGGAACGTGTGCAGAGCTCGTGGTGTGGCTCCTGCTGTATACAGTGAAAACAATGTTTAATGCAGCTGTAGTTTTTCATTAAGATCACACTGAATATAAATTGAGCAAGGGTTATAAAAAATGCAGAGCATCAATAAGCTTCCCTGGCAGAGGATGAGGAGTGTGTAAGATGCACCACTCGATGATCACTCTGCAGCTTTAAAAATTCATGTACGATGATGTCGGCAATACTACTACTATCTTTGGTGACAATGTGTTAATTTGCACCAGCATGTTAAAATGTATTATCTGAGCATTATTTTCACCTGAGCAGTGGATACAAATAGGCTACAAAGACTTTAAGTTTAAAGTATTAATGCTTGCATTGTTATAAACTAAAGAAACATTCAACTTTAGTGGATTCACCATAACTTTTGAGTGTGGACCTGCAAATATAATTCTATCCATCCATCCATCCATCTTCTTCCGCTTATCCCAGACTGGGTGGCGGTGGCAGCAGCCTGAGCAGGGATGCCCAGACTTCCCTCTCCCCAGACACTTCCTCCAGCTCTTCTGGGAGGATCCCGAGGCCAGTCAAGAGACATAGTCCCTCCAACGATGTGGAGGACCAGCGGCTCTACTTTGAGCTCCTCCCGGGTGACAGAGCTTCTCATCCTATCACGAACTGGAACAGGAACCCTCCTCCAACCTGGAGAGGGCAAGCCACCTTTTTCCAGTTGAGGACCATGGCCTCAGACTTGGAGGTGCTGATTCTCATTCCCGCTGCTTTACACTTAGCTGCAGACCGCCCCAGTACATGCTGAAGGTCCTGACCTGAGGGAGCCAACAGGACAACATCATCCACAAAAAGCAGAGATGAAATCCTGTGGTCCCCAAACTAGACCCCCTCCAGCCCTTGGCTGCGCCTAGAAATTCTGTCCATAAAAATAATGAACAGAACCGGTGACAAAGGGCAGCCCTGCCAGAGTCCAACATGCACAGGGAACAGGTCTGACTTACTGCCGGCAATGCGAACCAAACTCCTGCTCCAGTCGTACAGAGACCAGACAGCCCTTAGCAAGGTAAAATTCCTGAAGCACCTCCCACAGAATACCACAAGGGACACAGTCGAATGCCTTCTCCAAGTCCACAAAACACATGTGGACTGGTTGGGCAAATTCCCATGAACCCTCAAGCACCCTGTAGAGAGTGAAGAGCTGGTCCAGTGTTCCACGACCCGGGCGAAAACCGCATAGTTCCTCCTGAATCTGAGGTACTGAGGTATTCCGTACCCTGGAATAGACTTTCCCGGAGAGGCTGAAGAGTGTGATCCTCCTATAGTTGGAGCACACCCTCTGGTGTACACACCCCAGTTGCCCAGTCCAGAGCCACTGTTCCCGACCGCCACGTGATGCTACAGAGGCGTGTCAACCCAAGACAGCCCCACAACTTCCAGGGAGTTGAGATACTCAGGGCGGATCTCATCCACCCGTGGTGCTTTGCCACCGAGGAGCTTCCGAACTACCTTGGTGACTTTGGCTTGGGTTATGGATGAGTCAACCTCCGAGTCCCCAGTCTCTGCTTCCTCTGTGGAAGGTGTGCCAGTGGGATTAAGGAGATCCTCAAAGTATTCCTTCCACCGACAATATCCCCAGTTGAGGTCAACAGCTCCCCACTTCCACCGTAAACAGTGTTTCTATCTACTAATCCTTTCAAACACTGGATTTAAATATGGCAAAAAAAGACATTTTCAGAGGTTATGCAAAATGTGCAGAGCAGTAAATTAACGTTACTATTTCAAGACAAACAACGGCATGCTAAGTGAAAATAGAAAGTAAGGGGATCTTCAAAGAACTGCTCGACAAGTCGCTGGAGAGTCAGACAAAACAGGATTTCTACCAACTTAGACTCTCCACTGCATTTGTTAAGACAGTAGCACTTCCTTATTGAATCTAGCTGAACCTCTATACATGTAAATTATTTAAAGAAGATAAATTCCCCGGAAGAGGCTGAGAGAGCATGTCCCTGTGTGAGGCATGAGCCTGGTGAGTCTCCTTTGATCCTTGTTAGCATATTTGATGATAATGAGGGAGCTGCATCCTTTGCTGCAAAGAGTGGCCTGGATAAACATTTAAAATTCACCAAATTAGCTAATCAGCTTAACAGACAACAGTACGCAGCTGTGACAGTACAGGGGGTGTATTGTCTTTGATATGCTGATGATCTTTGTGATGCTGTTGATATTACGGACAGTTTTAGCAGCGCAGTGCTGCCTTGACCTGAAATGTACTGATGAACTTTGTGTGTCCCACAATTCTTAACATTTATTGTTTGAATCTTATTAGTGAGTTGAGCAGCTGCCTGATTCACCCATACTGCTTTAATATTCATTTTTCTTTTTGCAATGTACCATAAATTTGTTGTTGTATTTGTTTACAACTTGTGATGGATTCTTATGAAGATATAATGGAACTTATTATAAAAGCCTTTTCCAAACAACAGCTTTACTACAAGAGAGTATTGTTTATTTGATGCATCCAAGGCAGCCTTGTTTTTTAAAGGAAACCCCATGATCGTTTCTCAGCCATAACCACAAATTTTTATTGTGAAGACAAAGTCCCCTTAACCCTGGGCTGAACTTCCATACTGACAGTCTTAACCAGCAATGTATGTTTTGTTTCACAAAGAGGAAATATTGTCTTTCCTTTCTGGAATGACTTTTGGCAGCTGCTAAACAGCAACCTCTAATGTACCTGAGATGCTCCAGCCACAGATGCTTTAACCCTTTCATGCATAGTGGTCACTACAGTGGACAGCTATTCAAAAGCCATTTTCTTGTCTATGCATGGGTTACAATGTCAAAATATGTTCATATTTCTGTAACAGCATATTTCTTTAGTTAGAATACTGCTCATTGTATTGACACGTCATTGCACAGACTGCAGTGCAGTGGAGGCCCACATAGGAATGAATGCAGAACAACAACGTGGATCCAGTTTCAGTTTTTTGATAGCTTTAATTCTCACACGTCACCATCAAGACCAGAAGGTCAATCCATTGATGAAGCATTCATTCCAAAATATTCTTAGTATGAAATGCAGATCTGGATTCCTTCAGGGTTCCCTGTGTTTTCATCCATACCTAAACAGTCAATTGTGTCTGCTTTGGACAAACTACGCAAAGCAAGGTGGTTGCAAGTGGCCATTGATTACATTACTTCTCCCACACACTCCATTCCCCATGCTCCTAACTCACTTAATCAACTATTTTGCTTTGTCTGCCTTTCACTCTCAATTTATCAGCTTTGCAATCTGCCCTGTCTGTTAGGGAAGCTCTTATTTAATTTGTGTGGCTGAAGAGATCTTGAGCACTGTATTTTCAGTTTCATGGCGTCCATATTCCTCATATGTTACATATTCTCTAAAACTTTAAAGGAATTTCTTTCACCCTCTCTTAGCCTGAATGTCAATTGTCACCTGCAATTATTAATGTTAATAATGTAGAGCTAAGACAAAACACATGCTCTGTTCCATGATGGTGAATACCAGTAGAGGGAATTTTCTAGACCTGGCAACCCAAAAGTTGTCCTTAGTACTTTCTTTACAGTAATGAAACCATGCGTTTCAGCTTATAAACCCATAATAGGTAGAAAGTGGTGCACCATTTTCTTTTTGGAGCAGGCGCAGCGTGTGTCTTGGCCTAAAATTAGGCATTCCATTCAATCTGTATATTCTGTAAGCATCTGTGAGGATCTATCTGTGTCATCCTGCGTCTCATTTGTTTGCTTGGTTATAAACAAGAACTGTGGTTTAGCTGTGGCTGTAACTTTATGTGGCTTTTGGAGCATTAGTCATGACTCCATCAGTTCAAACTGGCTCAGCTCCAAGGATTTTTTGTCTAGAATCCACATATCTCTGACCCTGTAACTGCATTACTCTGTTCTCAGTTGGTTAATACCAATTTTTTTTTTTTATCCATTTAAGAGATCCCTTTTGAATGAGCAATGATGGTGGACACAATGCACAGTCCTTGTACTATGCTATCTAAAGCCAGTATAATGCTTCAGCATTCTGAAAATAAAATGGATTTTAGTCTTTCTAGAATAAAATGACCTCTCAGTGTTTATTCAGTGTTTTTATTCCACTTTGGTAACAGAGAGGGGACTTTGTACTAAACTTTAACCTCACGTGTCTGGTTACTTAATTTACACGCTTCTTGCAGTAGCATCTCACTACTGTTTTAAAATAGACTTGAAATTTGTGAATCTGTTGTTTTGCTGAGGCATTTGGATGATGTTCTAATCTTTTAAACTTTAATATCTCCAGCAGGTGTAGGTGAGGAGGGATGTGCATGTGTGTATGTATATATCTTTGAAAGTTGTTTTAACCAGGGTTTTGTGCTGTGATTTGTCCTCCTCTTCTCCTCTACTCCTCTTCCTTCCTTTTTTAATAACAATCATAAAAAAAGATTTAACTAAAAGAAAATCAGTTCTGAAATCCACTGAGAAAATCTTGAAAAATCTGGTTGTGTTATGTTTTATTTATTTTGTAATGTAATATATCTTGTATATAAATCACCACCCGCAAGCCTACAAACACACCTGATGAACGTCTGCATGCTATTGGATGCAGATAAATACATTATAATGCTAATGCATTTCAGGATTTACACTCAGTTAACGTTCTTTTATGTTTCATCTTAAAGGAGCATACATCACTCTTGGATCTTCAGAATATACAGTGGACAGTGGGGTAGGCCCGCTGATGCTGTGCTGCTATTACAGGACATAAAACGTGGCCTTTAGAGAACTTGTGGTTCAGGACAAGGTAGTGCAGCAAACACTAACTAACCACATCCACTCACTCTCACATCCACTATTACATTAATCACCTTGTGGATAATGTGGAGCATTAGTGGCTGACACTACAATAATTATGTTAGATCCTTAACATAAGTAGCCAACATCCATCTGCATGCTCAGATAGGTGACCGATCAGGCTTACTCATCCCACGCTTAATGGATTAGAGGAAAAGCTAACTAGTGAGGTAGTTCGAAACAGCTTTCATCTCATAATTCAAAGGAGTGAACTTCCCTTTGGGTATTGTTGCTTCAATAATAGATCATTTTTTCTTTTTATATTCAGCAAAGCAAAACGAAAACAAATCCCACTTTTATTGATTGAATAATGCATGCATTGGAGCAGCTGTAGCTCAGAGGTAGGTCCACCTGTCACAGGATAGGCGGTTCGATCCCTCCCCCACGCTGCATACTGAAGTGTCCTTAACCCCAAATTGCTCCCGGTGGTTGTTCCATTGGTGAATGAATGAGTCTGAATACGCAGTTTCCTTTCTGATGAGTAGCCGCCATCAGTGTGTGAATGGGTGAATGGTTAGCTGTTGCGTAAAGTGCTTTCAGTGGTCAAGAAGACTAGAAAGGTGCTATGTAAGTACAGTCGGTTTTACAAAGAACAAGAAAAAAATAAAATAACAACAATGCAGCCAGTATCGGACATATTCTAGTGTCGCTGAGTGTTTATGAAATATTTTAGACATTCATATGACTGAGCTCACTTACTTGTCATGTCTGACCACTCTCTGTATCCCTTAAGCTTTCCCTCCTGGGATATCCTACCAGTACAGCCCAGGATACCTCTGATCTATGGGCATATTGAAAAAAAATTGTGTGTGTGTGTGTGCGACTCTGTATGTCCATTCCCCAACAGTGTATACGTGTGTGAGACACCCGGTGCTGACAGGAGCAAAATGCTGTGGCCTTTTTGATGGATGCCCACCGTTAACATGACAGACTACAGGCATCAATCTTCAGCAGCCTGATTAAAATACACAGCGATGTGCAATATTTACACATCCAGGGGACAGAAGACATCCAGGAAGCCTCTGCACCGACACTACAGCAAAACCAGGCAAAACCAGGCAACGCTAAAAGAACGTGAAAGACTCTGAAACAGTCAGGTAACAGAGTTTCTTTGATAGTCCACATTATATCTATTGTTAAACTGATTTATAGCACGAATCCTGTCCTGCTTATGCAGTCGTGCTTGCTGGGGACCGTGATGTTTGAGAGTTGCTTGCAAACTGCGATGGGAATTCAATGTCACCTTATTCAAAAAAAGACTGAACTGCAGAAGAGCTTCAAATGATGAGCTCAATTTGAACGTCGAGTTTACAAGGGTAAACTCGACGTTTACCCTTGTAAACGTTTACCCTTGTAAACTCTCCGCGTTTTAGAGAGAAACGCGGAGAGTGATGGCGCATGAGGCAAAGGCATTCCTTTTAACCGAGGCTTGTTTGTTGTTGCAGTATCATACATGCAGCATGGAACTGAAAATGATTCTCTTTTTATCTTGTGCAGCATGCAAACAACAGCATATAGCTGACTGGGCAAAGAGTCAGATCGCTTTTAGTGTCAAACAATATCGTTTGTCACTGGGTGGCACTGCAGGGGCTTCCCCCTCTGAGGTGCACACACACACACACACACACACACACACAAAGGGTTTTTTTTGCTTCTCCTCTCTATGTCCCTACCTCCCAGCCTGCATTGCAGCATCAAGTGTGACTGCTGTTTCAGTTTCAACTTTAAGCTTGCCAGGAAACATGCATTAGAGCGAATGAATGTATGTGTGTGTACTTTACAGAGGGAGAGTCGCAGACAGATGGACACGTGCAGTTTTCAATAGATTATTGAATAATTTTGTTTGATACACCTTTTTTCTCCAAATAACATCCCTTTATTGAATTATTGAAAGGCTTCTGATTGATCTTTGCTAGAGGGGGGAAATGAATCATGCATCAGTCGGGATGTGGCAGACCAAATTTACGAGGGGGGTTCACGGTAATAAAGAAGGGTCAGGGGGCCAAGTGAAAAATGCTGAGACTTGGAAATGGATGGGGCTATAACTCACCTCAGTGCCAGAGAGATGGAGGAGGAAGGGGAAGAAGGATTGCAACAGAGATGGGGAGACAACAGGGCGGTGGGGGTGGGGTCCAGCTGGAGTGAGGAAGAAGTAGAAAAGGAGGCAGATTTGAAAAAACCCAGCTTTGAGGCACGAGTCTGACGTCGGTTCAGTGTTATCTTACACACTGTATGTACACTTGCATGTGGTCTGAAAAAGTGTGTCCAACCACCAAAAGTAAAGCAAAACAGTGTAATGACTATTAACTTCAATGATTCATTCTGATGTGCCTTGAAATATTTAGATGAACCATTTTTTAAGTGAACAGAGCCTGAAACAGGATTAGCAGCCAGCTCTTGCCCATTACAGATACATCAGTATTAGTGCATTTACTCACCTGCAGAGTAAACTGTCACTTACATTGGTATTAAAGACCCCAGAGGCAGCTGTTATTGATGCTATCTCTATGTCTGCGGCAAGACTGATGGCATCAGTGTGACATCACCAAAAGTATAAACCAGCAGGAAAATGACAATGACCAACCATCGTGTTCTGACCAGACACATTACAAACACATTAAATGGCAAAGCCGACAAACTGCAAGGCATGATGGGAAACAGGGGGGTTCACTCTAAGAATCAAAGCAGCCTGCAGCACATGTAGCAGAGTGGACAGATAGATGTCTTAATGGCAAAGTTGCAAACTAGTTTGTAAAATGCATCACTGGGAAGTTAATAAACCATCAATCCATAGCTTCCCTTTTCAGAGTAACTCTAAAATAACCCTGTCACCGAGCCATCGTGTCAGTAATGCTTATCACATCTGTTTGCCGTGTTAGTGAGGTAGCTCGCAGCTGTAACTTGTCACAGCGGAGTCAGTAACACAGCAGATTGGAAGCTGAGCATTAGAGAGCAGAGGTGCTGATTATCTCTGACTCAGTGAAGCACGAGTTAAAGTTTTTGAAAAGTATTTCTGATTGGAGCTGAATCCATTACAATGTCACTGTACAGAACTGTAGCATGACTCTCAGCTAGCTTGACAGAGTACATAAAACATGGTTGAGTACAGCAAAGGGGGAATGTACCCTAAGTTTACTTACTCAAGTATTTTACTACAAACTTTCAAGTTTTTCCATGGCAATTTTCACTATATTTTTAACTTAAACCCGTTTTAGAGGGTACATATTGTACATTTTACTCTGCATTCATTATTTCACAGCCACAGTAACAAATTACTTTTCAGACAAATATTTTTATTGTCGTATAGGCTCCGGGCTGAAATTTCAGGCTCTGAAAGACAGAATGTCATCCTCGTTCCATCTTTAATGTGATCTTATAACAAACCAAAATCCAAAGAAAAATTAATAAACAATTAATCATTAGGAAAACGTAAAAAAAACCCCAACAAAACAGCACCCTCATTACGTTGCCAACCCTGCCCAACTGATACAAGCAATTTTGCATTTATTATAGCAGCAAGTCTTTTTGTCTCATCAGACTATGAAACATATTCCCACATATTTCAGAGTACAATTCAGGTGCCAGCTGCAGAATAAGGGTGATGGTTGGTGACATACAAGGACTGACCAGTGCCTGCCAGAAATCCCTTGGATCACGATTGGATCTCTTGGTTTCTTTGGTAACCAACCTGTGGCCCGTCGCTCTGTCAGTAAGGTGCAACTTCAAACATTCAAGCCAATCCGGAAACAGCTGACTTGAATCTGGGTAAAGTAAGACTCACTTTCGTTTACGGTAGTTACGTGCTCTGTATGTACACACATGACTTTCATTGTGGTGCATTGTGATTAACTAACAGCTAAAACTCCTATTGAATGGTATTAGTCAGGCTGATGACGCTCCATTTCCCTCTCTCGACTTGAAAAAGAGACTTCCATGAGTCTCAATAAAATGCTTATCCAAAGTGGTCACCTTTGGGAGACCACACAGAATATGATCTTTTTCATAAAGAGAAGCCCAAACCTCATCAGCCTCTGCAGCACAGTCAGCCTCTCAGTTGTTCGACTGAGCATGCTAACTTTGACAAGGAGTTTTCTCTCTCTCTGTCCTCCTTGTCAACCACATCCAAATGAAACGGAGCAGCGTCTGTCCAAATCATTCTGAATGTTTTTTCCTTTATCTGGAACTATCTGGTCTGTCAGTGCTTCAAAAACATCACTATTGGGTACTTATGATGGCACCTTGGATGGCTGCCTCACTGTGTTGGTGGGCAGAACTCACAAACATCAGGGCAACAGCTTTTCTGAGCAGATTGTGACATTGAACTTTCTAGCAAAATGAAATTCTATTGACCTGGAATCATTCCCATAAACTGCAATCATTTCTACTCTACCCATGACTTTGTTTAGGTTATACCCATTGTTGTTTACATTCCACAGGCAGGAATCACACCACATGTTCACAGAGCAGATACTGTGTGTGGAGCGGTCACACCTCCTCACCAAAGTTAAAGGCAACCCCACCCATGAACTTTCCAAATACAGTTATTTTATGAAATGCGCTGCCAGTAACTGGGTAACAGTTTACAAAAGTTGTGACCTCCTACGTTAGTTTCTCTTAAGAGTGCTACAAAGACAAACCCTGGTTCACAGCTAACTTCAGGCGGCTGTCAGGGACAGACAAAGGACAGGTTTAGAAGATAAAAGAATGTACTCTGAGAAACTGGTTTTCAACAACGACTGTTGGTCTCAGAATAACCACAAGCTACTAATTGGTGATCAGCTGTCTCCACTCTTCACAAACATCTTTAACACCTCCCTGGAAACAAGCCATGTCCCATTCTGCACAAGACATTGACTGGGATTCCCCTTCCCCAAAATCCAAGAACAGTACCACCAAATGGCTACAGATGAATCCCCCAAACCTCTGTGGAGAACAGGAATCTACATCTTGTGAAGCTCCACCTTCAGTACTATTATTCCAGCTCTGGTACAGCACAAGCTTTCCTAGCTGAGTCACAGCTGCACCTTCAGTCACTCTCTCAATCACCTGATGTTTATGGTTGTTCTCATTGGACTCATCTCTGGTAGATATGAAGGGTACAGGAAAGTCTCCTTCCACACTGGACACCAACTTTTTAGACAGTCCTCTCCAACAGGGCACTCTCTTTTTGGAACCAAGCCTCCTGCCATAAGAACACTTTCCTTCATAGTTTCTGCTTACCACTGCAAATGACTTACTGCCTAGCATGGCACCTGTTTGACATTACAAATTTAGAAAACTTAAATCTGATGCAGGCATATTCCTCTAAAATGAAAGATAAACAGTGAACAGTGGAAAGAGCGCATTGGTATTCACTAATCTAGTCACAGTTTTGCTCAGAAGGTGTAATAAATATTTTATCTCATTGTTACTATTTAATGGCTTAGGTAAACAAAAGTTGCTCATTTATTCATCACGGCTCCCGCAATTGAAGACATTTGTAAACTGAGTGCAATCTTTGGCAAATGCAAAATTGTTGTTGTGGACATTTGAAATGCATAACTTCTTTTTGTATTTGTATTTTTTGTGTAATTATCATAGTAAATGCATGTGTGTGTGTCTGTGTGTGTGCGCGTGGGGAGGGCTTGCTGCTGCCCTGGTGGCTGTGACAGGCTGACGGCAAGGAAGGACCACCTCACAGCCACATCATTAAGATGCTCAGAGATGAGAGTCTCTTCATGTTTGCTCCCCTTCATGTCAGACTGCTCATGAACACACCACCCACTGTGCCAATGTCAAATGACTCCCTAAGCACCAGCAGGTTTACCCCACATTAACATTATTCATGTTGACAGAGAGTCATGACTCGTGTGAGACAGAACTCCCTCCTCCTCTCCAGGTGGACTAAAATCAGATTGAGCACTTGTTTTTGCTACAGGCTGGGCTGCACATTGTCAAGTTTGGGAAAAAAACAGCATGACTTTTAGAAAATTAACAACTACAGTTTGCTCTCGGAAGTTGTTATGGAAATTGGAGGCAGGGTTTGTGCCTGTATGCATTCACATATTATTTATGGTTAATGTAGATGATGTGTGTGTGTGTGCATAGGTTAAATCTGTTACAGTTGTACATGAGACAGACTGAGGGCCAGGTATGAACGCTGATGATCCTGCTGAAACGTCTATATCTCCGACACCGTGCAGGAATCAGAAAAGAAATGAAAGCGGGGGACGTTGGTGTCAGGAGGCAGGGTGTGAGCCTCTGGCAGACAGCCAAATCACACTGATGCATCACAGGAATCCAGTATTTACACAAACACACTGTTTGCTTTCCAGCGGTTACATTTACAAATCACAGTTTTTCTCCTATTTTGGGTCAAGAAATGTGGTCAGCACACATCTCTGTCACTTTCTGTTGGTTTCTTCGATGTCTGCTCTCATACTGCAGAGCAGCATTTGTGCTTGGTGGCTAAGAGCTACCCCCTGCACATGGAGGAACTAGTACCATTATAAAATGCAGAGCTTAACCGCACACAAGCCACTAGTATAGGAAACAGGGCCAGCAATTCCTAAGGTCTTAGCATAAACAGCTGTTTATTGTTGTATGTACTGGACAGGAGCAAGATGTTTTTTAAAAGTGTGTTTCCATATGAAGCATCCTCATACTTCATCACTGAGCTGTCATTGACAACTGCAGGACAAGTTTTCCTGTTTTAGACATAATCCTTCATTTGATGAACCATGCTTTCTCCATTATTATCACCAAACCTGATGACAGGCTCATCGTGTCAGCCTATCATGTCACTGAAGTTGGCCCCACCCGCTCTCTCTTTGCGACCCCCAACCAAGGGCGAATTCTTGTTGGGTTGCGTGACAAGATAGTGACAAGGCTGTGACTAAGTTTGCTGCACCGATGGGGAAACAGCAGCGGTGATGATTGCAGTGATGATGGTGATGTCAGTCACATATCACGGCTGTCCTCATTAAAAGCCTCTGAATTCTAAGCAGACCTTACAGCTGGCTCTGTTGCAAGATCAGATAATTGCTGAAGGGACGGATCAATCAAATACAACCAGAGGTCACAGAGGCACAGTAAGGTCCTGAAGAGGGGATTTGTTTTGCTAAGGTTTCAAAAAGGTTTTCCTTCAAGGATAAATTCATGTCTGACTTGAATTCTGTGACATTAGTTAAATATTTCCTATTTGTGTCAATAGCCTGAATGTGTACATGAAGAAGACAAAGGCATCCTGTTTGAGTGGATCGCGCTGTATAGATCCATCATGATCAAGGCCATTTCAGCTTTATGTAATATCCTGTTGCGTTGCCTTGACCTTTTTAAACCATCCCTGTGGCCAACACTATGTCTTGTCAAACTTTATTACCAGAAATGCAGTAATAGATAGAGGACCTTTCTGGTGACATCAGAACGTTGCAACCAAATGTTTCTTTGCTGTCAGTGCATAAATGTGTTAGCAATGATAATTTATCATATTCTGAGAACAAAGATATTTGACATATGAACTCAGTTCCTTCACTGACATTTATTGGAGAAGTATGTTGTTTTAATCTTAAGAGAACAATGTTAAAGTAAAAATAAAATCTGATCCTATCAGCAGCATAAAGAAACTGCTGTAACAAGTAAGAACGTTTTAGGTGAAGCAGATGTTGGAAGCTGACTTAATGGAAACATGGCACACATAATTATAATGATGGCAATAACTTCATATTGTCTGAGGGATATTCCCTTTCATGTCTTTGTCATTTATTGCAGGTTTTATTAGAGATCACAGGGCGGAGCAGTATGTGTTCCTGAGTTGTTTAGTCACACTGTCTGAGGGTCGGCCAAACTGCCCGGTCCCATGACAAAAAGAGTTGCAGGTGAAGGTCAGCAAATACTCCCAGTGTAAAAACAACATCTGGGCAGAATAAAGTCACTCATTTGCTGGAAGTGGGTGAAATTAAAACAAGAAAACATTAATGCAAGATCAGCGACTTAAAACTACACTTTTGGCTATGCTGCAAATATGGAAGCTGCGTATGTGTAACTGACACATACAAAAGGACAGCCATCTTCAAACGCAATCAATTATTAAACAGACATACCTTTTGAATCTATTTTAAACACATTTATTTAAAACAAAAATGCTTAAGCAGCACTCTGGGTCAACGTTTGGCAGTTCCCGGTTTACAGCAGGGGAAGAGAGAGGGTAGCAGAGAGCAGGAGTGACCACGTTTTCATTCAGTGCTTTAAGTTTTTAACTGAATTTCACTGATTAAATGTGTGCGTTGTGCCTGTTCCTTCTGGCAACAAATGCATGCTAACAACACACTGTATTGGAAAAAAACATTTTGAGAGGGAGAGAGACGTGTGTGTGTGTGGGGGGGGTCTCCCCATGGCATGTTGTTGTTTGTGGTGTGTTTGTTAATGCAAACACAGGTTCAGTTCAGGTTTGGCAGTAAAACTGAGACATAACCAAAATTATAGTCAAAGGGCTTGTGATATTATTATTAATATATGTGCTCACTGACATCATGGAGCATTTCACTTTTTTAATTTATAGATATGATATAGCCCAAAACACTGTATATCAAAAGTTTGAGAGCCCAACACTGAATCAGCACTTATGTGTGTAAATTGTTCATTGAATTCAGCTAAAACCAACTAGACAACTCATACGTAAAATGTTGCACAAACCACTTAGCATGTGAGTATATTCACATCACTAGCTGTAGCATTATGAATATATGAATCATAGAAACCTTTTTCTCAAATCCCACTTTCTTAGTTCTTAGTTAGAGCCTGTGAGTTAAAGAATGTCCTGACTTTAAAAAAGCTACTGCAGTCAGCTATTCCAAGTTATTCCACCCTACAGCAGCTCATAGTCAGCTCATAGCCGTGTGACGCAGCAAAGGCCTCTACTAACTTTACCATCAGCTTCACCGTCTCTGCTTTATTTGGTTTTCTTTTCACTGTTAGCCCTTTTGCAACTATCAAAGACACAAAGAAATGCTATATTTCTCAGCTCATTAAGCACCACTGGTGGATTTGGAGTCTTTCAGGGTATTTGGCCCCTGGGCTGACCTTATGAGCGTGCTATAAACACACCAGTAACTGCTCATCTGCACACAATCACCGACACCCTGCAGAGGTAAGCCGGGGGCTCCCAAGAAGTTGGAGAAGGAAGTTGCAAGCAGACAGATGGAAATGTTTAAAAAGTTTTGCATAATAAATAAAGAAGGAAGGGCGATAGGAGAAACTGAAATACTGTCAGACTCAGACTGTAATCCTAAAACCAACAGTTTTCTCTGCACTCCACGGAAGCCTCACTCTGACTATGCATGGATACTGTTACGCTGATGACCTTTGAACCCGGTGGCTATAGTTCCACCTTATCAGACTGACAAATGGCTAATCCCTTGACCCGACCTCACCCGCTTTCAGAGACTTTCAGAAACACACAGCAGTGAAAGATTTGGCACGGTTTGCAAGATAGGCACTTCCCACATCCCAGGTGAGCTGTTGCTAATTGTTTAGGGTGGTTATGCAGCTGAATACGTAATTTGTTATGCTTTCACAGCAGTTGTGTGGCTGATTTTGTGCCCACTCCATCTTTCTCTTCCCTCTCCCCACCAGTCTTATGGATCACATCTGATGGGATTCTGTGTCTGGGGCTGCTCTGGTTTGTTTTGTACTCCCCACCTACTGATCTCCTTATTCAAAGTCCTTACTCGCCCCCACCCTCTAATTCATTCAGCATTCGTGAATTACTCATGAATTTTTCCTCCCTTTTCTCTTTTTCATGTGTTTATAGTCTTCAAAGTTGACACTGTTCAATTAAAGTCATCGTGTTTTATTCCAGTAAAGTGGCTTGGATTGACTTATGGCCGAGGAAAGCTGTCGTTACGGGTTGAAATTTCAACCAAAAAATTCATTGTGTTTCACTTCATCTCATCCCGTGTGCTAATCTCACCTCAAATGGCATCATTTGGCACTGTTCTCATTCCTCTCTTCTTAAGTGGTATGCAATGCAATGAGATTTTGTTTCCTGGTGCTGAAGGAAAATCCATTTACTTTGGACTCCAAAGTGTTGTCTCCAGCTAAAAGGGCTGATGCATTGATTAGATTCCAAGTGCTATAATACCCTAAGTGCTTGGATAGAACAGGGACGTCCCTCCACTCACCAGAGTTTAATGAAAATAGATCAGGTATGCATTTTAATCACAGGAGGAAAGGAGGAAGGAAAAGAGGACGGGGAATGATTAAGTTGAAAAGAAATATGTGGAACTAATTTGGATATTAGATTTGTCACCATAAAATATACTTTTAATGAAAAAGTTGGGTGTCCTTTTTCTTCAATCCGTCACTATTCATCAGCATTCTTTCTCCACTCTATTCATTTTTAATAAATGCGCCACTGTTCCACTTTAATGGCAGAGTATCAGTCCATCTGCTTCTAGTTCCGTTTGTTGCAATACGGCTGGAGGAAGTCTTCTCAGTTTCTCTGATGTTAGCAGGAATGTCTATTTAGGTACTGGTAGGTGTTGTATTTCTGCTGTGTGATGGAATTCCAAATGAACACAAAAAATACCCACAGTGTTTCTTTCTGACTCATCCAACTTTGCCAATTTTGCACACGCATTTTGTATGGCTTTGAATTAATTAGTCTACATACATGCAAACTGTCAGCCTAGGCCTTCTATCTTTTGTTCTCCCACACAGGTGGCCTGTTTGATGACAAGGTTTTTGGCAAGGCATCAGCCATATTGTTTTAATCTCCTAAGGCTTTGAGAGGTGAGATGTGAATAGAGTGGTGAGTCCAAGGCAGCAAAGGATGTGACTGGAGCAAAGAGAGGCTGGGAGGCTTTAGGCTGCTTTCACACAGAATCCAGCGGTATGGGACAAATGACTTCCATTCCTTTATGTTCATTTGAATAATGATGATGCATTTTGGCTGCAGGAGTAGGGGCTGTACGGGAGCAAAAAAACGCCGCAGCTGTGCAGCAAGATGAACATGAATCAAAGTTTGCTGAAAAGCAACCTGACACCACTCTGGAGTGGCCAATCAGACTAAAGGTACCCACAGTCTCCAACCCTAAAAGGTTCAGCAAGGCATCTGGCATAAATACAAAGATGCAGACAGGAAGAAGAACCTGGTTATGTCAATGTAACCCAGGTAATTTAATCTTGGGTTGGTTGGCTTGCAGGCTGGGTGTTGTGCTGGGTGCAGTGCATGGTGGCAACATAATTTCTCATGCAGCTAAGGTTCATGAAAATCACTTACTCATGCCTTTTTTCATGGCTCTCAACGTATTCACAGTTGGCCTTTGCACTGTAAGATACAGCGACTTTGAAATCTTCCACAGTCTGTAATATACCCCCTCCTATAGTTTGTTGTCGTCTGTGTCACAAATTACAGCCAATGTCCTCAGTGAACATAGATTAGATCAAACGCCTGCTTCCCACTCAGAGACTCCACTCCACTTTCTTTACATGGACCGGTTGCTGTGCACTTTCTTGGTGTTGTGCAATCTTCAAGTTGGGATAAACACAATGATGTGAAACATATTTCTAACATGTACTAACTTAATTTGGTCTTGTTTACCAGTTTAAAACCCTTGGTAACAATGGACCTTACATCCTGTTTATTGAAACTAAATGCATTTACTGTGTGAAGACTGAGCAGTTGCCAGCTGTAACTGCTGTAAGTCAGCATACTGAGTTATACTGGATGTAGAAATGTCTATGCGCAGTGATTAGGAGTTTGTTTTTTGTTTTTTTTAATTGTAAAGACAGAAATAGCAATAAAATGTCAAAATAACATAAAAGTGTCAGGGCTAGGATACGAGGTGAGAGCAGGACCCAGATGCAGGCAGGGACAAGGATGCAAATGATCTTTTAACAGTTTATTAAATGGGCTAGGCTTACGGATGGTCAAGGCAGGCAGGGTCAAAATCCAGGTAGTCAGTCCGAACAAGACGTGGTAAGTAAAAATCCAAAAACCAAAAATGCAAAAACTAGAAATCCAAACTCAAAATGATCTCAAGGGGATAAGACATGAACACATGGAAACATGGCAGGGACATGGATACAAACATAGCAAGAACATGGACTCTAACTTAGCAAATGAACCGACAGAGAACAAAGGCAATGGCATAACTTAAATAGACAGGTGAGGGCAGCAAAACGAGACACAGGTGAAACCAATGGACTAATCAAGGTCAGGAAACAAGTAGACAGAAACACACAAGAGAAAAACTTTTCAAAATAAGACAGGAAATAAACAAGAAATTCAACTCAAAACAAGAAACTCAACTCAAAACCCTGACAAAAAGCTTCTTTTGGCATCCATTTCTTGGCATTTGTGTCCAGAAAAGATCTGGTCAGGTGGTTTAAAACTTCCTTTTCTTATTTTTTTAATAGTTGTGTCAGGCCGGGACAATGGACAGGACTCAGATGCGGTAGAGTTAGGTAACAAAGGCAGGCTTTTATTGTGGCAGTGGCTGACTCTCACAAAATAACAGGGCTATGAAACCTTATCTATATCTACGAAACTAAACTAACAAAAAAATCACTCCGTTCGGAGGACAAAACCCTACGCTACTCTAATCAAACAAAAACAGAAGCTCTATCTCTATAAAAACTAGAACTCAAAATCACTCACTTGGAGGAAAAACTATCTTAGCTGAAACAAACAAAACAAACACTGAACTAATGAACTTCGCAAAACACAAAAACTCTCACTATGAGGCTAAGATCTATAGACTATGAAAACTACAACAAAAATCTCTCGCAAGGAGGCAATAATACTCTATAACTTGGTTCGAGGCAAGACGTGACTGTGGTATCAGGCTGGGGTGATCGATGGACGAAACACTCTGGCACAGGACAAAGGGAGACGCAGACTATTTGACACATGAGGATAATGAGGCACAGGTGGACACAATCAGGAATCAGGGAAGACAATCAGACAGGTGGCACATGAGGAAGGGCAAGTGACCTGAAACGAGAGGAGAGTTACTTTTCAAAATAAAACAGGAAGTGACAAGACACAAACCAAGACAAGACAAACCTCACCGCGGTGTGACAAGTTGCTGGCCATGTAAATGAATTAATCAGCGTAACTTAAACCAGAATCACAGTTTTTACCTCAATTATGATTAATAACTCATTACTTATTATATGTATTTATTATACACTGCCCTCATAGTTCTCTGACACCTGTGCTAAAATGTGGTGGTGTTTATGGCTATTGAATATTTTAACTAGCTGAAGTCAAAGCACACACCATTTGAAAGACAGTTTAAAGTAATAAGTTTGGTTTGAGGCAGGATTATGAGGGATTGGATGGGGAAGGAGAGGCTGGCATGCAAAGCACTTGCAAAGCACTATGAATGTGGTGCAGAAGCATGCAAAGGCTCAGGACTTTGTATTTCTTTAAGAAAGGTCACAGGTCCACATACAGGAAAGTATTAACCAAATTGACAGACATGAGCAAGTTTGGTGAAAGGTTTTCCATGCCACTTTCAGTACATTTTCAGGTAATTGCCAAGCTGTACCATGCAGTGACACGCCCGCGTTATCACAATGCCAGATTCTGCGTAAATGCAGCCTTTTCCTCTGACCATTCATCTGGTTCCAATTACCCCACCTCTCCTGCCTCGTTCTGTCAGATCCGCCTGAATGTAGGACAGGAGCAGTGATCAGCCATTCTGTATGTTCATGTGCGAATGTGCGTGCGCGTTGGAATGCATGTTCTATTTGGCTTGGAAGGTGGGAGGGAGGTTGTTGTGCATTTGCCAGGGGATGTGTGTTCTGGTGTGTGTTCACATGGTGGGAAGTCTTCCTGTCTGCCAATATACAGTATGTGATATGTGTGCAAGCATAGGGGGTTTCCAAATGTTAGTGTGGCCTGTGTGCCAGCAGTATCTACAGTGTTGGAGTCAGACTCTGTAATGAGCCAATGCAAAAAAGAATCTACCAGGTTATGGGCGATTGTTTCTTCAGTTATTCAGTCATTAACCAGTCTAGAATTATGGGGCTTTGTAAGGCTGCTGATCACACACTATTAGACCATAGACTGTTAATAATTAGCTGGATGAAAAATAGAAAGCCATATTTGCTAATCAGGCCACCAAAAAGGCCAACTTTCTCTGAGAAAGAAGTCAGTTCTGTTATGCAAATTGGACAGTTTGTTATCCAAATCAATTAGGATATGACACACTTACACTTTGACACACAGGTTCAGATCTACACTGTCAGCTTTCATCAGTCTACACTGGATTTTTCCAGGTTTGCAGTGACTGTACAGCTATTACAATGCTACATTTTCCCATTGTCATAAATTATTATTCGACTTAATTACTTGCTGATAACTTACAGTCATTGGCATGGAAGATCATTCTTGACATGAGGAGCTGTCATTTGACAAAGTCATTTCTTCAGATGTTTGCAGATGTTACCATTCAGTGACTCACCAAAACACGTTGTGCAGACAGATGTGCTGAATGAGCTCTTTCCCTCATTAAACATATGAAGAGTATATCTGTATTGCATTTGCATTCTGAAACTTGCTTGTGCCTTTGCTGGCACATTAATAAATGTTTTTTTTTTATTTCTGCTACTGACTGACATTGAGCAGAATAATAATAATAAGAAAACCTCCATTACAAGGAAAATACATTAATTCAGTTTGACTGTGTAAGCAACAGAATTTACTTAAAGAGTCAAAATTAAAGTGATTGTTATACAAAAAGAGCCCCAAGTATCTGGGACTTGTGGGGGGCGGTCACTGTAGACCTGAAGTTTCTTTAATACAGTACCATAGTACCAGAGTTTAGAACACTGGGCTTATATTATGAATGTGTAGTCTTAATTTGAAAAGCAAATATACCTTTTAGCTCTTCCAGCAGTAACATGGCATGGATGGCAGTTTTATTGTTACTAGTAATTTTAATCAAACTGACCTCAGAACTGTTTTACCTAATTTCCACTGGCATGTCCACATCCCCACCAATGGAAACAGCGCCCCGGACCATGTTTATATGAACATTCCTGGCAGTTACAACGCCTTTCCCCTCCCCAGTTTGGTCTATCAGTACACATTTCCCTGCTTCACATACATTCTTTCTCCCAGCTGATTAAAAGGGTCAAGCCATTATAACATAAACATGTTCAGAGATGACACCCCATAGGAGAACCCAGGAGAACCTCATCAATGTATCCAGAGCTCCTTAGACATATTCAGTGTGCTCTAATGTTGTTTTAATGGTATTTTATTGCTCTCTTCACAACTTAAATGAAGTCAGGCTGATGTTTATACATGGTTCCATTTGTTAAGGCCTCCTGCAGATGCTGTATGATCCTTATCCATTGTTTTACATTTTGCAGGTACCAATGAAACCACAACCTTGGCAGAGGAGAGTTTGATTTAGCATTTATATGATAACATGCGTATACAATCAAATGTGTTTGACAAATAGCACTAGGCGCTCAGCTACCTTTACCTTTTAAAACACTTGACACTCTGAACCCCAACTTGATCCTGATCGATGTAACATTAGTGTGTAAATGTATGGTACCTACAACTAATGTGTTGTGTATCTAGAAAGGCGTCGTATAAGCACAGACCATTTACTGTTTTGTCAACTCACTTTTTTATGAAATATCATTCAGCACAGTTCAGCACAGCGCTCAACTCACAGCAGCAGTGTGGCAACTTATTAACCAGGGACCTGGGATCATTACAGAGTTTTTTAAAACTCAACAGAGACAATTGAGCAGCTTCAACTGCATTTTGTCCTTCCAGATACACTTTGATTCCACCAGACACGGCTGCGTTGTGTTCTGGCTGTGACATCAACTGTTGACTTTTGATGGAACCTCCTCAAGCTGCACATCAGCAGATCAGTAGGCCAGGGAGTCAGACACAGGAAGAGCTTTGAGTATCCAGTTCATTTTCAAAATAAAACACCCTGTGCACGCTCCCAATTGTAAAATCAAGAAGAAAACCCTTTCACTATGTAGCCTTCACCCATGGAACAAGTACAAGAATCAAGGAAAAATTGCAAAATCTGCAAAATCAAAAATAAATCAAAAAAACAACATCTAGCAGGCAAAATGTCCTGCTGGTAGGGTATGAGGGAGGTTAGAGCTACAAAACCTTTTACTTTGTTTCTCACATTAACACTGACACACTGACACATGGCTGTTATATTCCTCTGTGCATTTTTTTTGGCCCTGGGGAAGACCTTTGTACACCCTGCTGAGTCTGGTTCCTGTCCTGCTGTTTCTCTGTGTGTGAGGAGGACAAGGTCCAGGCCACTGGGCCAATCCATCTGCTAAGATAAAGAGGCCAGAAGAAAGTTTGTGTGTGTGAAGAGGCCCATGAAAATTTGAAAATTCAAAGGAAATGGTTTGTCTTCCATATGCGGGTCTGAAACCAGAAACATGTGGTTAGGAGTTGGATCCTTTCAGCTACCCAGAAGCATTTACTTTTTAATAGTTCTGAGTAAAAATAACTGTTCTGTTACTGTTAAAAGTTTTCTCCAGCACACTTCCATGTTGCTCTAATTGCTGTGGACCTCTGGTTTAGAGCCATGTATGGTGTGCTTCATGGTTGGTTGGGGAGCCATCCAGCAGCTTCTCTTCCCAATTAGTCACAGTTTTTACATCGCTCTGTCTGAAGTGTTTTGGTCTCTTTTTAGTGTTTCTCTGCAAGTGGTTAAAGAAGTCTCTATGTCAACCTGCCCCAGGGCTGTTGCACCAGACTGAATGAAAACCAGACCTACTTTGCGGCAAGGGAAACTCTTAGATCAGCCACAGAGCTGATTGAAAGGAGGTTTAAGTGGCACATAAAGTGGGTTGACACAGACATGATTTTAAATCATTTATTTGGTTTGCAAATAAAATAATCATTGCATGAATTAACTAAACTATTTTAGGATTTAAATACATCTCAGGGCCTGGAATGTGCACCACTCAGTAGTGAAACGAATATGTTCATTTTGCAGCTGTTTGGGTGAGAACTCCCAACGACATGTTCTGATGAAAACTCAGCATCAAAACTGAAAACTCAAAAAGACTACTGACTACTGGCTTGCGGTAGTCATTTAATGCTTTTTTGGATAGCATTAAATTGTAAAGGGGGACCAAATAATATGGGAAACCCTAACATGATTGCTGTGGTGATATCTGTATATATAAAGGGTTAAGAAACAAAGTTTGTCCAGCTGCATCCCTATCCTCAGCATGCAGTGCATTCTAGATGTTAAACCGAATCAAAGTGCATGCCATAAAAGATATCCTTAGTTTGCAACACCTGAAATCTAGCTCTGACAGTAAAGCAGGGGACGTCCCTGCCTGTAGCAGCATTGCACTACATGGAGCATGACACCTAAAAAAAATCAGCAAACTCCAGGGTCTCCCCCTGCAGCCACCGTACACTATGGTTTTGTTTTATCTCCTATCTTTTCCACACAAAGAAGAGCTCTCAATGTCAATTTATGTTACAGTGCGTGTTGGGACATCACACGCACTTTCACTTACACAGCGTCAGCACCATTTCCCACCTAATGGGCATGAAAGTTGCAAATTCCAGCAAAAAAGGACTTGGCAGTTCAAAAGTGTATTACACTTATTGATTGGAAAGGGTCAGTACTATGGAACCAGCAGCTCTTCATCCTTAAAGCACCAGATCCAGGGACTCTGAAAGGTCCGTGTTTATACAGAAGCTGTGAAATGCTGCTGGCAGACGGAGCCAAGGACTCTGGACATGAAATGACAAGTTTGGTTTGTTTCTGACATTTGGGGACAAATTTATAAAAATTGCTGATCACACGGTCAGCGATGCCACATGGCGTAACTCTCCCACATGGAAGCCCATATTGATCACGGCATTAAGTTTAATCTTTATTGGCTAGACAGGATGCAGAGTCAGTGAAACAGATATAAAACCACAGTATGGGTAGCTAATATAACTAACACATAACTGAATAATACTGAAAGAAGAATGCATTGCCAGCTGTTTGAAGGAGCAGTTGAAGGTATCCAGACAACGTTGATATACATTTATTTTGGAAACATTGTTGAGGTTACGATTTATGTTAGTTGCACTTAAACAACGCAGGTCAATCCCTCTCTCACCACCATCTTCAAACTCCTGGACCATGTTTTCTTCGTAAATACAGTGAGTTTTATTTCTCGGCCAACACTGATCACTCTTAGACTGTGTTATGAAAATGATTGGCAGGATAAAACCTCTGTATAGTTTGATAGAAGCGTGCCCACTGTGAATGAGAAGAGACCATTTGACTTTCCTGACATTTCAAAGGCAAAACAAACAGTATTTAACCTGCTGGAGTTTGTACAGGGTCAAGTTTTAGATGGACAGATTTCAGAAGAGAGCAAGAAAAATCTCAAATGTAACATTCAAAACACTTAAAAAATAAAAGTTTAGCACTCCTTATTCCAGGTGAACTAGTTGTTGAATTGGGCTGTTCCAAAGGATGACATCATTACACGTTGCTAACTCCATCATTATCAACAGTTTATGCAGTCTCTAAAACTTTGCTAAAAATGCTAGATTGTGTATATGTGTGAGTGAAATACTGTATATGAAAGTAGTATGAATTTATGAAAAAGCAAAACAATTGTGTGCCAGAGGCCCAGAGCAAATATTGGCTCATAATCATATCAATATAAATGTCAGCAGCACTAAGTTTTTCTTTAAATTTGATCTGTTTTGACTCGAACAGTGTAGATTAGATTTGACTGTCAGAACCACAAAAAGCTGATTATCTTTCTCCAGATGCATTTTTTCAGTCTGAATGCTGCAGGGAGAACCCCATCACCTTCATGCAGGAGTCTCAATATGACACTTTCAGGTACAGAACTCTTACCCCCCCCTTTTACCTTTAGCCTACATAGCAAACCCAGAGTTGAATCATTTTACTTTCAAATGTCATACTTTTGCACAGACGCATAAGCAAATCGAAGATAAAAAGCCCCCGTCTTCTTTTCTGGGGGTTGTTTGAAAGTCATTGTGGGACATGTGAAAGGATATCTGACTGAAGTAAAAGAAGAGGCGGGTTAAAGGAGGGTGGAATAACAAAAAAAGTGTTTTCTTATATAACTGCCTCATGTCGTCAATTTGTTTTTCACTTTTTACTTTTCCTGTATCTAATTCTGCCTGTCAAACACGACTAATTCTACAATTTAAATAGCTTACGTAAGGGCTATAGATAGATAGATAGATAGATAGATAATATTAATATGAATGAATATATGGCAAGTATCTAGAGACACAAAGCTGTTTGTTTCATTTCATGTCACTCTCGTGTTAGTATGAACACCCAAGCACCATGCAGTGTAAGGCATGATGGAGACACCGATTTTCAGGTCACAAATAACAGCAGCAAGGTGACTCAGCTGATAGTGCAGGACACACTGTGTCCATTATGTATGATTTCACTGGCTGTAGAAAAACCCGCGAACAAGGCCAGCACATCTTCGTGCATCTACGTGCATCTGCCACGTATAGTTAAAAGAAATATTCTGAATCTGGACAGAATAAACAGACACAGGACCTCCAACATATGTCTCCTAAGAAAGATTTAGGTATTAGCACAGATTAAACACCCTGATACGATACAAACCTTTTCAATACACTGACAGCAGATCAGACTTTAGGGTTTCTTGTTACAGCCAAGTATTGGATGGCAATCTAGGTGAACGACATTCTCCTGTTCCCAAGAACTCCATGCATTGTTATGTTTTATTTTCCCTGTATAGCATTTTACAATCCCTAAATTACAGGGAATTACAAGGAATAGCAGCTTTCCGTTGCACAGATAACGCATTAAGCTTGGAAGTGTTTGATTCTCACAGGCCGAAGCAATAGCAGTCATAGCAAAAGACATAAAAGATGATTCATTCTGAGTGCCAGTTCCCCCGCTCCTCCTCAAGTGTTCAAGGCTGCAGTGAAATGACTGCATGCTTCAAAGAGCAGCTAATGTGCAGCGAAACAGGTACAGCAGCAGGACGAAGAGACGTCAGATAACATAACATATAGATACATTATTCACAGGATGTCACACTAACTCTCTGTAAGCTGGTAAACATTCACGTCCACGACTAATTCTTTCCCTCTTACTTTTACTCGGCATCATTCTTTGGAAGTTCTTTGAGAATCTCAGAGATGAAACTGAAATAAAATTGAAAATATATCTGCAACGTGTGCACTCATTCTTTGTATCCTGTCGTCCTGCTCTTTGCTTTCTAAGCTTTCACTCTTTCTTTCCTTTCTGAGACAGTTTGGACATCCTTTTGCCAAAAAAAGTCAAATTTATTTCTATTTCTGTGTCATGAAGTCATGACATTTCCTCCCTGCGCCTCATGGTCCTGTGCCATGTGGTGAAATGTAGCAAAGCTCTGTGGTCTGTGCACTGTGCTGTTAGGACAGGATGAGCCAATGAATGCAGGGCAAGATTAATCAGATTCGGCCTTTGACCTGAAAATCATGTGCAGCAAATAGCTGCTATGCAACTGATCATACAAGATGTGTAAGTAAACGTGTAGAACGCCAATAACTCCTAAAGCAAGTGTATGGAAAATATTAATATACTAGTTTAGCATTGCACTTCTGGGACATTGTTGACACTGATGACAAAAGAATGTTAAAATGAACGCAGCAGAACCAGAAACATTGTGTTATTTCCACTCATTTTTCAATTGTCTCAAAATTTGGTCCCTAAATTACCCACAATACAACAGTTTGGTCAGTGATCCTAGCGTACTAACAGCACCTAATATAGCCTGGAACCTCTCACAGATCCGAGGAGTGGGCTGCAGAGTTCAGGTAAACGCGCTTCGGCCTCTCTTCAGTCCCAGCCCCGGATTTTTTTTTTTTTTTTTTTTTTTTTTTCAACTATTTCCAACTGAAGCTGACTCAAGCACATTTATCAGACTTCACACAGCTCCCTCTGGAGCTCTTGAACATATGCAGCAGCATCCCACAAGACCTCTTAAAAGACAGCGATGTGGAAAAGTTGGTGAAGATCCATTTTAGAGCAGTATATCATTTTCTTATGAGGAACCGTGGCATCACTGCTATTCAGCCCGCCTAATTGGAAGCATCATCAAGAAAATCCGCTTAATACATTGCCATCTGAGGATGAGGATGTAGATGAAGGTTGCCCGCTACCAAGTGCAAGTTTTCAGCCAAGTGTTGGTATCATATTGTATTTCTGCTTTATTTCCTTGCACCCAACTGGGAGTGACGTCAGCGTGGGTGGGGACGTCAGAAGACTCGGGTCCTCAGCTGCATTTAAAGGTTTGGTGTCATGAGCACACAGCATGGGCCGATCAAGCCACCTTATCTGTGCTGATGGACGTGGGCACTAAATATTTTAATGAGTGCGTATGTGCCTATATTTACAAAGGCTCCTGCTGCACATGTATGAATAAGAATACTCTACAATCTCAGCAGACTGTCTGACACCTTTAATCAAAAGCATCAGGAAGGTGTTTTTATAAACTGAGAAGACATAAACATTGTTTTGCATGAAGCGCCAGGTCTACCGACAAGCATCTGATTTATTTAGTCTTCTCCATCATGTTGTTTTATTGTCATGACGATAGATTAACATAATTAGTCTCTAATTATTAATGGGCCAATTATATTTTTGATTGATTAGCTGGAAATAATCTGACACAAATGAAAACAAATGCATATCCTAATGTTTCGTGCATCGAGGCTGTCGGTCTTAATTTAATTAAAGCGTTGCTGAATTTCTGAGAAGAGTTTAGTCAATCTAAAACTTCATGTCATCTTCACTAAAATAAAGATATTGACTCAAATTTTAAAAAATCTATCTAGCTGACCTACTTTGACTTTGACTTTTATATGCATGCAGTGATAGGATGTACATACAAGTGCACATGCACAGGCACACACGTTTGTATAGAGTCACGCTTGCATGTACATTTGCACGGCTGAGCTGTACTATGCAGACAGATGCACATGCATACACATGCAAAGTCTAATAACAAATAATATAGTTATATACATATAAATTGTATAGTAACAAGAAGAAATTACACAGACACAGAGACACACACAGGTACATATTAAAACTGTTTTGTACAACAGCATTATAAACTCATGCATGTGCACACACATTCTGCAGCTGTGTACACACACACACACACACACACATTCTCCTGTTCTATTTTTGCACTCTGACACTGGGCACACACTTGTCCAGCCAGCAGAACATCACAGTCCATACAGATGATCAGTGTCCAAAAAGGGATAAATAAATAAATAAATAAGGGGATACAATTGGAAGCTCAGGCTTTCATCCTCACCCTCTTGGTAATTCCACTCCATACAGCAGTGCCAGTATCAGTCTGTGTCCTGCTGTGGTTGGTAAGCTGATATCCCCTCTGGATCATACCCATTGTACCATGTATCCTCTTTGTTTTAGGCTTGTTAGCAGTGTAACCTACGTCAGATTGTGCAGGTTTAACTGTATCTGTGGTGGCACTTTGTCCTTGAAGGAAGTATTGCTATTTATAGTAATAGTTAGTGTCTTTCCCCCTTTGATAATGTATGATCAGCATATGGCGTTTTCACTGGTTTGATCATTTCATTGACCCCTGCGCTATTAAACGAATACTCTAATGCCTGATTTTCACCTATAAACTACAACAACTGTTTTTAGTCTTTGATGTGTGACACTGCTCTACCATACTGTTTAATGTGCATTACACTTGTACTGTAATGTTATTGATTACACGATGTCATGTCTTTCAAGTAGGTTTTTATCCATAAGGGTGCTGCTTGGTTGCAAAATAAAACGTCTGCTATATAATCTTCAGCTGAAATGTTGCTTTGAAGTGCTCCCCATGAGCTGAAGTGACCTGGTGCTAAGAAATATTCACTCAGTTGTGTGGGAAAAGCCGCTTTGTGGTGACGAGAGTTTGAGTTGAGAAGCAAACCGAGTCGCACAGAACTGTTTTTTTTTTTTTTTGCTGCCTGTTGTCTGGTTTGTACTCCCAACTTCACTCTATCATATTTGATATCTGATAGTGTGAAATACAATCTTGATGTCACTGATGTATCTCTTTGCAGTTCTGCTGGGTGTGCTGACAACATGTGCCCAGACAGAGATGAAGAAGGTTGTTGGAGACAACGCCACGCTGCCCTGCCACCATCAATTCTGGGTGGGTGACGACCCCACTCTGGACATTGAGTGGCTTCTCCTCAAGCCAGCCAACAGACAGAGAGTGGTGAGTGTCTCTGCATGCAAGAGGTTAAATGTTTATTGACAATAGCCCTCACGAGAACACATCTCAGCTGATAGTCATTAGAGCTTTCTGTGAATAGCTTGAATCAGTAAATCAGTCTACATTAATGTTAAGGTATGGTTATAATTAGGGGTGGGACTCTTAATTAAAGGGCTTTGTAATTAATTAATCTCGATTAATCGCATTTTAATCGCATAACAATATTTGCCCTAAAAAGCAACATTTTTTAATTTAAATGGATTTTAGTGGACGACTGAATCAAATAATAGACACAGACATGAATATTGTAAACTCAAGCTCTTTTAATGTCTGGAAAAATGCATTTAATTGCATTTCAATTTAAAACAGTAGAAAAAGAAATGTGCCATTTTAAGTACTTTAAGTACTTTTTCAGAACAGTATTGACTTTAAATAGTTAAAAAAAAACCCAACAAAACAACAACAATTGAACATAAAGTGTAATTTCTACTTCTTTCTTCTTCTGGTAAAACAACTAGAAATATAAATGGTCATTTGACAGGCTTAAATCTCCCTTAGCCCTTAGCACAAATTATTTTGTACATTAGGCTATAACACTTACTAATTTTGGTCCTGAAGCCAGTCATTTGATCAAGTTTGGGCTGCCGACACCTCTTGCTCGTACTCGGACCGGGACCGCTAGCACTAACAGCTCTGGTGGTTTCTGTGCTCGCTGCAACATGCTTTGCATTTAGACGGTACCGCAGGGTTGAAGTGCATCAGTCCTAGCAATGCGCTTTCATCCGATTCCTCCTTTTTGGTAGCCGTTAGCCAAGCTCTGACGTGTGCATCAGTGTAATCGGTGTACTCGGAAATTGTGCACTGACAAACGTTCTGTCTTGTTTGGAATGCAAACTGCGATTAAATGCGTTAATTTTTGAACGCGTTCATTTTTTTGTAATTAATTAATTGTAATTAACGCGTTAAAATCCCACCCCTAGTTATAATACCAGGATTTATTACAGACTTGAGTCTACATTAGAGATCATTTTGAGACATCAGAACAGATTGTCAGTTATATCACAGGCACCAGAATGAGAAGTGCAGACTACTTCATATTTGTTCAGACTTAAAAAAAATTGCAAACTGATGATTTGACATCTTTTAAATTTAAGAATGATTATGCCATAAATTATTTCATTTACTTGTCATCAGCATGTAAAGTGGTGATGATGCAGAAACAGCTGAGCAAAATATCAAACCTAACCTCAGTAACTGCTCTCTGCCCTCAAGTTTAAACAAGTGAGATAGCCACTTTCAAGTACTTTGTTAATAGTAAACAGTCACATGGACATTTTGTTCATATTTTAATCTTAATATTTCAGTTTGGGTAAATTAATTAATGTTTTTTTCCTGCATGCGCAGTGAATACACATTTTGATTCCTTCACCCGCCAGCTGACTCTTCCTTGGCTTCAGCGCTCCTGCAATTAGTGCTTTCTGCCGTTGTTGGGCAGAGCAAATTTCCTGGGATTAATAATACATTTTGTAGGATGTGCAGTGTCAAATTGAAATATAAACATAACAACATTTAGAATTCAATCATTTAGATTACAGTTGGATTCATGACCATGAAAAATTATTATCCTAAGCATATTTTCACTCTCCCTCTCTGACCATTTGTACAGATAGAATTTCTAGCTGTCACAGAAGTTCCACACTTTTGCAATGTGTGTATATTACCATCTCTCTCCTCATCTCAAACCCACTGACTGATTGTCCTTCCCCACCAGGTGATCACCTACTTTGCCGGACGAGTTTATGACCCCAATGAAGCAGAGCATGGCCGCGTAGCCTTTGCTGGAGAGTACTTAAAAGGTGATGCCTCCCTGCTGATCAGTGACTTGTCTCTGACAGACTCAGGAGAGTACAGCTGCAAAGTCAAGATTGGTGCGCAATACCAATGGAGCACCATCAGCCTCATAGTGCTGGGTAAGTGGCAGACAGCACTCATGAGAACACTATACAACATGAAGTGTCATGAAACCCCAAAGCTCTTAGCATTAGAGGTGTAACTGAATGTGGTGCAGCATACTGTGGTACTTTGAGAGGCCGCACGTGTTTGAATTCAGTTTAGATCAGTTCATTAACATGTTTATCTAACGTCTACTTATTTTTACCAGTAGAACATGAAAGAGTCAATGAAGATAAACAGCCGTTCTCATTTTGTGATGTTTGTGTGTGTAGCTATGCTCTTTAGGCATATGATATGCTCACTGCTCATTTATCTTAGAAAGGTCAGAGTGCAGAGCTGGTGCAGCAACATGTTTGAGATTCAGTTGGAGACCCTTTAATCAGTTGACTCTTACTGCTTGCACAATCTGTTGGTATTAAAGGTGTAAAGGATAGCAGCACATCTATTATGCATGGCGTTCTATAAGAAGAACAAACACCTCTTTACTACCCAATACATCACTGACATAAACAAACCTCAGCAGATTGTAGTACCCCTTTTTAAATTATTTATTGCTTCCTCTTCCAGTCTACTGAATCTACTTCATTTCCCAGAGGCAGCTGGCGCTTCACACAATAACCATCAAGTCAGTTCTTACAGTCCTGCAATTCAGTTCCTAGCTTCACTACAGTGATCCTTAGGACCTACATAATGGCTGTACACTAGTTCTCTCAAGATTTACAGCTTTATGTCAAGTATGCTTATGGCATACTAAATCTTACTCTGTTGTTCTTTGTCGGGAAACTATCCCTGCTGAGCGAAGATACAAATCAGAAATCACCCACTTTTCTTTCTGTGCCCAATGTGCCACTGTTTAATGTCAGTACAAGTTGCTCACTTTGTGCATATCTGAACAGATTTTATTATAGAAGTTAAAAAGTACAGCACTGACCTCTAATCCATTTGAGCCAACTGTTTATTATACGTGATCCATTTACAGCAGCAGTCGAGGCTGATTACGGTCTCTGCTATTCTGAGCTGGGGCATAAGTATCAGCCAATGAAATCACTGCACTGACCTGAAGTGAGTTTCAGTCTAGCTGAGGTGGGGATTGGAGGGGGTTGTACAACAGCCAAGGTTATAACGTTTCCACTTTGAAGATGGCCAGAATTTACAGTAACTCCAGTGTCACACAGACTGTACACATAGATACACCGCAACAAAAATCTTTCAACACAAATCCACATTTGCCATTTCACAGTGTAAACTTCCGCAGAGAGCACCAGGACTGAGTAGAAACAGCTGGTGAGAAGACAACATGTAAGTGTATTTCCATTTGAGTTTGTGTCTAATTGTCTATCTGCAGTGAAGCCATCCAAGCCACGGTGCTGGATGGAGGGCAAACTGTTGGAAGGCGGAGACGTTAAGATGAGCTGCAAGTCTGCCGATGGCTCCGATCCCATCAACTACAAATGGGAAAGGGTGCTGGACAAGGGCAAGTATGTTGGCAAGCTGCCTCCACTGGCCCTGATAGGTAAGTCCACTCATACACCGGAGTATGTGTTAGATTCTTACTCTGATACCAATGCTAAGCTTTAATCTAAAAATGCAGTGCAAACAAGATGCTACAAGAAAAGTAGGACACTGAGCAAAGTGTCAGCGCACCACACAGACCTATAGCAGTGATGTGGTTGTGATCTGTCAGTTGAGTGCTTCCCTTTATTAGGTCTGTGAGCAAAATGCTCAGTGAACTGGGATTCAGTATGTGGCCATATTTCAACTACACTGCCTTATTCGCTGACTCCGGCAGTCCGCTTGTCACAAGCTGAAAGGAGGTTCTGTCTTTTCCAATTCTTCTTCTGTCCCTGCGTCTTCTGACTACTGGTGTCTGTGTGTGTGTGTGTGTAGGTGTGTGTGTGTGTGTGTGTGTGTGTGTGTGTGTGTGTGTGTGTTTGTGTGTGTGTGGTTGTGTATGTATATATACCTCTAATAATACGATCAAATCAGTTTCAACTTATCAAATTTATGCACTAATCTATATTTTTGGCAACATATGCATATTTGAAAAAGAGCGGTATTCAACTCTTTATACTCATCAGTATAAACATTTAATTCAGTATAATCTAGTTTATAGTCTATTAAGACCATAATTCACCTATGGTCCTGTTTCTATTGGCTGTTACCAGATCTGAAAAACCCAGAGATTGTGACATTGAGAAATTTAACCAAGGACAGCACTGGAGTCTACAAATGCACAGCCAGCAACGATGTGGGGGAAGAGAGCTGCATAGTGGAGGTCAAGATGCACTGTAAGTGGAAAGCTCTTGTTGAACGCTAAACATTTTGCTGAATGGGCAAAATGTCTATAACTTTTGATTCAGAAGGTGAAGCCCACATGTTTTTTTCCCTGCAGGAATCTCAACTGCAAGTGATTTTCACACTCACTGCAGGCAGCATTGAAAATCTGTTAAAATGCATTGGTGTCCAGCCGCTTTTAATAATAGATTCAGGGAAAGTTAAAGGACGAAGCCAGCAATATCACATTTTTTGTCTGGTTGTAAAGAAAGCGGGAATGTGTATGGGAGTCAAAGAAACTCCAGTTAGTGTGTGTTCACGGTATAGAAGGAAGATGTCAGCCAGTCACAGATGTGACCTGAGATGTTTCCGGACAAAGTTGCTTTCAAGTGGATCACACAAGATTTCATCAGCACACAGCTGAACCATTACATTTGCTGAGCAACAGTGTGGACATAATTTGGATTTTTTTTGTTTTGTTTAGTTCCTTTAACAATTTGAGGACTGAAGCCAGTCTTACACTGTAGAACACTGGCTAGTGCTTACCGTAAACAGCTACTGTATTAGAAACTATTGCTGAAACCTGCAGGATTTACTTTACTCGTCACTGATCAGACCTATCAATCACCAGCCCAATCACCAAACTCCTACAGATGATGAAACACAAAGCCCCAGAACCTGTATAGGTCATAATTTAGCAACTAAAGCACCTGAGAATGTAAAATTGTTCACGCAGGTTTTATTCTAGGCTTTCTTATTTTAAAGTATAACTTGTGGAAATGTGGAAAAGTTTGCGTTTTCACTGGAGATTAGAACAAAGCGATACTGATGTTATAATGAGTATTATTTCACTCTCTAAGATTATTAAAGACAACGACAGAAGCTCAGTACAGTCTTGTTTCTGTGTGTGTATTTTCCGTTTTTGTGCGTAGATGTACGAGGAATGGGTGTGGTGGCGGGAGCAGTGGTGGGCGTGTCTTTCGGAGTCCTCCTTATCATCCTCATCATCTGGCTGGTGTTTCGCAAAAAGGAGATGAAGAAATACGAAGAAGAAGAGACCCCAAATGAAATCAGGTGTGCTGCTGGTTCTGCCGGTCTAAATCACATCTGTGGTTGTAAACCCAACTTGAATTCTGCATCTTCAGACGTTAATCCTTGTCTCTGACTCACAAATGAATTAATATAATTAATTTATGATTTATCAAAGAACATTTAAGACAATGTACCCCCACACCTCAGAATTTTCAGAGAAGTGATTCCCTAAATGAGCACTTCAAATGCTGCTTCAGTTACTTGCAGTGACATTTGAATTTGTCTTCTCGCCTAGGTATTTGTTTGGTAAACAAAAGGTAAACAATTATACAGTTAGCAATTCATAAGTGCCAAAATGAATAATGCATGCTAGTGGGGATCGCTTGCTATCAGTATGCAGCCAGTGAGCAAGGAAGAAGAAGGGGTGAAGGCAAACACACTTTTATTTAATCTCCTCAGAACACTTTTTGAATCTGTAAAATCATGTGCTCATTGCAGGGAGGATGCAGAGGCTCCCAAAGCCAAACTGGTGAAGCCTAACTCCCTCTCCTCATCCCGCTCCGGCAGCTCTCGCTCAGGCACCTCCTCCACTCAGTCCATGGTGCACAACATGGGGCCCCGAGGCCAACGAGCCTGTGTTCCAGCTGTGGCGGCCCTTAAGGAAAACTGCCAAGCCTCCACCTTCCCTCAGTCTCCACCTGGCTACATTCAGACAGTTCCCAAGACTCCTGAACCTCGTTCTACACCCACCTCCACAACTACCTCCAACTCTAAGCCCAGCTCTTCCCCTAAACTGAGTCCTGGTAATCTGACCCGCATGGGGGCCACTCCTGTTATGATCCCTGCCCAAACCAAGGCTTTCCAAACTGTGTAGAAGATGTAACCACACATGGGATAAGACCAAGGCAGCCTCAGGACATGGCAACCAGCTGAATCCAGGAGTTAGACTTTGATAATGATCCAGTTATATTATCTACATATATTCTGATGGATATTTGTAACTCTTCTCTGCTTTACACTCGATCAGCCAAGCAGCATCTGCGGTGAAGGAAGTGTTCTGTGGACTGAGAAGATTGCACAAACCAGGGAGTGAATAGGATGATGTGAAGTCAAAAGCATGAGCCATACTAACATTGGATGAATTGAAGACATCACATTACATTAATTCTCTGTGAAGAGGCAACAGAATGCTTATAGGTACAGCTAGAGTTCCCAAGACCCCTGAAGTGCTCTATTCCTGAATTCAATAAATTGAATACTTCAGTATTTAATATTATTAACTACTAATGTAATTAATATTTTCAATTACTGGAGTAGTTAATAGGGAAATAGAACACTGATGTCTCTGAAAGTATGTTTTTAACAAAGTACGTAAACAGATTCCTGCATACAGTACATCTCCTTACACATACAGTGAATCAACACAAGCTGCACCTGTGACTGAACTGATGAGAGTGGTTTCACTGTAGGTTGTTACAGTGTAATAACAGGACGATTGGCTCTGATTGTATAAACAGGCTCCATATGGATGCTTCATGTACCCATTAATACCTGTGTCATAGGCTGTAATATGGATGTGCATATATGGTACTGAATTCATTTCCTGTCTGTGTGCCCGCTGACAACTAAGGCACAGGTGCCCACGTGTAGATGCCGTTTTGAGTAGTTTGATAGCTGATTCATACCTGGACACTTCATGATCATACACTTCATGATCATACACTTCATACCCGACATACAAGACTCAAAAAAACCAAAACAAAAAAAAAATCAGAGAGGCGTGTGATTTTTTTGTGAGATTTAATTTACAGGATCATGGAGCGGTGATACTTCTGAAGATTGTTACAGGGTTAAGCAGGGGCCCTACTGGGAAAGAAGTGCTACATTGTGATGGTTTACATTTCATTTGTACCTTTTATCCTGTTTTGTAGGTAGCATACCTCCTTTTTTAATCAACGAATGAAGAATGAAAACTGGATGAATGTGACGCTAAATGAGATGTGCTATGTATAGTGTATCTTCTCAGCAATCTGTCTCCTGTGTTAAAATGTTTGTTTTGAATTTAAATGAGTTTTATATGACTCATTGAATCATTTATATAGGGAGAAAATCACCTTATGCACTCTTTATACATCTGAACTGTAACGTTAATCAATAATAATCCATATAGAGTGCCTTTTGTCATATCCATGCCCAGTGTAATAATCACATATAGCGTACTAATGATGGTACAATACATTGCAAATTAGTCCTCGGTTCTGGTATGGCACCAATCACAGATAATGTAGGTTTGGGGGAAGAGCTCTATTTCTAACTGACTTGCTGCATCCCAGCCACAGCCAATAGAAAGACAGACGCACCCGCAGGACGGAATGAACCCTGTCCTTGTTCCTCTTCTCCGATTCAGCACAGAGGACAAACCTGATCCTTCTCCATTCTTCAATCACATTCCTTCGCTTCAAACCGTAATCTGCCTCTTATCCTTTTTCCTCTTTCAACTCGCCTTGTGAGTCTCACCACCACCTTGCTCTTCTCCCATGACACTGTACATGATTCCAGTTCTTTGCATGGTGGTTATACAATAGATAGTCTTGATCCAAGGTCGGAGCTTTCTCATTGCTATGTTTAAACACAAACTCTTTGATGACTGAAGGATCATTGAGTGGCCTGGGTATTTCTCTGTGTATTACCTTGTTCTTCAAGTCATGCCATGATTAACTGATAACAGGGACATCTGAGTAGAACATATATCTATTTTCTATAAGTACCAGCCCCCGCTTTTACAAACCACAGTGTGTGTGATCACTAATGTGTCAGAAAGTATTTGCTATCACTGTTGCACCACCAGCTTCCAGTGCATCCACTGAGGCTTAGATTTTTCATGTCCCCATCATGTGGTTTTGGGTGATCCAATCAATCCTCAGAAACATAAATCATTTTTCAATAGCCAATATAACCCTTGAGCCGTTTCATAAACTGTAAATTGATGATTGCATGGACTGAATGAACATAGGCCAGCAGCAGGTACAGATAACCTGAAGACAATATTGTAATAAACAGTATTTTAGTGTACATTTTGTCATAAATGACCAGACTTGCCCCCACATTTAAGAGTATTAGTTTTAGTGTCTGAGAAACTTGTGGATATTAATACAATCTGTGCTTTCGTCACTAAATGACCGAGGTGACAAGCCGACAATCTCCCAAATGTTATTTGTTGATTTACATTGGTTGACTTAAACTGCAAAAAATGACAATGTTGTTTTGATGTCACGGGAAGCTGTGAGCACCACAGACAAACTTCAATTCCACCTCTGTTGTACTGGGAAGTGTTAGAGGCAGACATCCCAAACCGAGGACAGGTAGATAACAGATTTGTGGATTATACCAAGTTAAATGCTACTATTGTGGCTTGAGTCATGGGTCATTATCAGGCCAGTTAATTTGTGCATTTCAACAACTGGTCTGGACAGGTTTATATTGGCGCTAGTATGCTCCATCAGAAGTGTTGTTCAGAGTACCTGAGAAAATTCTGTATCCCCCCCCCCTACAAGCTATCAGAGCGAGGTGAGCTAAATGACTGAATGAAGCTCTAAAAGCCATTCAGTGTTGCATGAGGCTCGGCTGAATTGACAGGTAAACCAGCCAAACTCACTGCCAAGGCTTCTTATTCCACAGCAAGTAAATTCCAATCAGAACCTGAAATGTTCCACTGTTCCACTGGAACGTGTTTGGTCAAGGTATCATTGGTGCACACTACATCACATCTCCAGCGATTATCTTTCCTCCTGTTGCACAAAGAAGGCTCCCGTCTCCTTTCATTTCCATCCCATACTGGAAGTTAAACACCATAGTCTATCATGCATACAGTGTAAAGTTAAAAGACATTTAGGAGGGAAGAATCCCCTATTAAAGCTGAGGAACTATGGTTATATGCATGTTACAGATAGTAAACTATAAGAAGAATTTTGTTCTTTTTTGCCTCAAAGCATATATAATATAAAAATCATACTTAAATAAAAAATAAAATATAATGATCATATAAGTCAAAGTGTAAATTCACAAATATTCTATATTTTCTTTTGTTCTGATTTGATCCTAGATTTCCTTATTGTATGCAATACAATACAAAGTACTATGTACTCTCTTTAAGCTTATTTATGTAAATATTTCTTCACTCAATGGCAAAAACACAGTGCCAAAAGGGACTCTCCGCTGTTCTCTCTCTCACGAAAATCAATATCAGACTTTTTTATGTGGGTTTAACCAAAAAGGCTGTGTACATAGTGTTCTGCTTGAGTGGAAAATGTATATTTGTACAGGAACTCAGTACTGTTTTTTTCTTTTGTTCTTTTTTAAAAATAAAACTTTGAATTGAGATACGCAGAGAATGACTGTCTTTTGTCCTTCTTTCTCTTTCACAGTCTGCCCAGGGTGTATATTTGAACAGTCACTTCTAAAGGATGAAATACTGAAAGAACTAAATTACATTTTGGCTGCTATTTGGCATTCTGGTCATAATATATGTGGACTCTCTCATTGTGGCAGGGCATTGTTTCATTGAGCCAGTAAGCTGTTAGCTGATGATTTGTTCTGACCATTGCTACTGAACTGTGCAATAAAAAGATCTGTCTGCTCCAAAAGCCCGCACTGTCATTAGGGTTCTTTTCATATCTATTATTTTACATAAATGCAAGCTTACATGTTAATAAGTCATTCACATGTAAAAATAAAAAAAATCAACTCGACCTTGTTTGACCAAGCAGAGACGGTTTCCTCACCTTTTCACTGCCTCTCATTAAACCTGGACCTGGACTTTCCATTTCTTTGTCAAACTCATTCATTCAGTATGTTTTTCATTTGTTTGAGCTTATATGTTTGAAGAACTTAAAGAAAACAAGACATACAAAGAACTGGCTACTATGAGTGCTTTAAATGACAATACCAATTTTCATTAATTACTTATTTACTGTTCTGACTTTTTCTGTCCTGTTCTCACCGTCCAGTTCGTCTTTGTGCATCGAGCTCAGTTAAGAGTTTCCTTGTGTTCCTTTGTGAGTTTGGACTTATGATTTCCTCTGACTTTGCCTCACCCTCTGATGGATTTGCTGCCTGTGATGGACTGCCTTCTGGTTTGGACCCTGCCCGCCTCTACTGTACAGCTCATACACTGCTGTGTTTCTGTTTCATAGAATTGATCTGCACCAGCCCTGCATTAGTCTCCGAAGTCTGCATTTGGGTCCAACACCTTGTGTTTTCCTGTTCCTTGTTTGACACACGTGTGGTAGCCGTATGGGGGAATCTGTTTGCAGGTAGAGAAGCACTACAGCATATGTGTGAAACTAATTTGAAAAGCTCTCACGACTCCAGAGGAAGCTGAGTAAAGTCTGGCTGGAATGCCAAAACAAACCAAAGCTTGGACAGAAACTGAATTTGATTGAGTTGTGTCATGGGCAATATACGCAGCAGGTTTTTGATTAGGATCATTTGAATTGATGTTGAATGGTAAATCATGAATCTGACAGTTATTGAAGTGCAATACTAAATAAATTGAGTACTCTTTTAAATTATACAGAAACTCAGATACAGTGTTATTTTCCCCAAGCTGTATTTGTTTGGGGTAATATTTATTATATTTGATACTGTTCTCACATATATACACAGGAGAAATGATCTTGTCAATATTTATATGAAATTTGAGGAATATCTGTGATTATCAGATTACACTGAACACACAGTTGTTGAAATGTAATTTTAATCCACACACCAAAAACAATCCGTCCCACCGATGCATCCAAAAGATGTTGGCATGTAAACAATTGAAGCAGTCGCAATCCTCTTCTAATCTACAACATATGAAGTTCACAGGAAGGGCAGCCATCTGCTTGTCTTTTGACCATGGCTTGTGAATCGAAAGGACTCATACTCAGTGGTCAGAGAACGATTTCTAAAATCTATTGTGCAGCCAATATTGCACTCTAGTGGTGAGACATTAGGAAGCAGCCCTTAAAGAGTGGCATTATTACAGACACAGGTAAAAAGTGATGTCAGGGTAAATGCACTCAGGCATGATTCAGTTAAAAAGCTGATAGTGGGCAGAACTGGTAGAATCGTGTATTTAAAATGGATCAGTTCACTTCTTCTCTATCCAGACACTGAAATGAAACCCACAAAAAGAATGAGCAGATCCAGCAGGGCGGTGCTTTTTACAGCCAGCTCGATGGCAGTGACTAAAGGTGGAAAGGACACAGTAAGGAATGATTCAGAGAGCTAGCGATCAGGTTGTAATTGGAAATAAAATGTATATGTTCTCGACAGGGCATGTGTTGGTGCACAGGTGTGTTTGCACCAGGCCGAAAATTGGGCATTTGAGAACATACATGCAAACAACAGCAAAGCAGGAAGGAGCAGGAGTCATATACACTGCAGGAGAAGCTTTTCACTCTGACGTTTATTCAGACTTGTGTGTCCGGGCGCACACACACATGCACACACGGGACATTTTTAACCTTTTACAAGCTTTTAAAGCTAGCAGTTAGGGTTCGTGTCAGCTTTTAGCCAGACAGCATTCACAGCCACAATTTCTTCAGAAATCGCCTTCCATAGCTATTAGATGAATAACAGAAAACACTTTTACTGACAGATTAGATTAGTAAGACATAGAAAAGGTACCATGTCACCTAGGGAACATAATAAAGGCAAAGGATTAAAACATAAACATGGACCATGCACATACAGTATGTACACACAGACACACGCACATGCAAAGTGGCTCCAGATACAGGTAGAACAGCTGACAGCAAATGACAAATGTGGCTACCCCGTGCAAGCGTGCAGTTTTCCCTGTGGACCGTGCCGGAATAGCGCACCAGCAAATGTGCAGAATGTGAGCAGGTGCGGACTGGAGTTGGACTGATGTCTAGAAGAAATGGGTCAGTTAGAAAGAACAAGGAGCGGGGAGGTGGATAGGTGTTATAATTGGACAAAAAGGAATGGAGGGAGGTGCTGAGAAAGGGAAATGAAGGTGGAGAGGGAGGAAAGACAGACAGAAGAAACACGTACTGTGACTTTAAGAGGCAGAGGAAGAGGATATATGGATTGATTCAGCAGCATACTCTGCTGTCTCCTCATTCCCTTCAATCTCATTCCCTTTAACTAAAGGGAATGAGGCGATCGTATGGATGAGGGACAAACTAAGCATTCTCAGATGGTCCTCTCTCGGTCTGCCTGGCAAATGCCTTCATCTGCAGACACAGAATCTGCTACGTATGGGGGAGAATGCATGTTAGCAGCTGCTGCTGTTACTGCTACTGTACCTTCACCTGAGCCCCCAGATTTAACCCCTAGCTCCCTCTGCCATCTCCACACAAAAACAACAATACAACATGCTGTGGAATGATCGAAGGACTGAGTAACAAGACTGTGAAATGGCTTTTGGACAGCTTATTCTGCACCAATGAAAGGCTTCAAGCTTACCTGGTAAGACTGCTGATGCATTCACTTTCAGGTGTACGTGCATCTTCATGTTCATATGGTGTATCTTTAGGTTTCAAGATGGAAGTAGAATGGAAATGCAAAAGAAAACTGGTGTTCATATAGGTTTCCTATGAGTGTATGTGTGTTATTTTCATATCTTCACCATTCTCCTCTCTTCTCCATCTATGAGCATCTACTTCTTTCATTAGTCCATCACAGGAGACTTTGTCCTCATGCCTTTAATACATCTTTTGTTTAATCCACATTTACGTCTTTTTTTGTTACCAGTTAGAGCCAAAGCAGTAAAATGCTCTTTAGAGTAATTTAAAATTGGTTAATGTGCCTTTATAATACATGTGATGTTTTCTCTGAAGAAGAAATCTTTTGATGACAAATGGTTACTTGATGATCCTTTCTGGTCTTTATATACATGATATAGTTTCTTATACTGTCTTTTAGTCCTATCATCTATTGTACTATGTAAAGTAGATGCAGCCATTGGGTTCTGTGTGACATTTACAGCTTCTGCCTGTAACCACTAAAATCATCTTACATTTTCATTATTTTCTCTGTCTGCACACCCCATTGGCTGTATCTCAAATCAGTCAGCTGTGAGGCCGTTGGCTGCTCTGTGGCTCAGTGGGCTGTACACAGGACTGCAATTGGCTGCGTCTCTCTCATATAGTAGGGATCTGTCCTGTGGGAGAGGAATCTGGGTTATTTGATGGGTTGAGACTAACTGTATGCAAGTGAAGGAGCACTGTAAAGAGGAAGAGCAACATGGAAAATGTTATGGTTTTGTGTTATAAGAAGACTATACTGACTGTACTGTCCTACTGCTTTTTTGACCCTCTGTGGCCACTGTATGAACAGAGGTGGTGCAAACTAAAAGACTGTTTAAAGAAAAAGAAATTAATATTTTATCATTGAAAGGCATGGAGAAGCCTCAGAATCAGAGTCGGCTTTATTGGCTAGGTAAATGTACATATACAAGGAACTGATCTTTATTTACTTCCATAGGAATATACACAACACTGTTACGTAAAAGCCACACAGGGGAGAGGAAAACACTATGGGATGAACACAAATACAGACACACAGACATACAGTCATAAGGCTTGCAGTTCGAAAGGTTGAATTAAGAAAAAAACACAAAGGCAGGTGGAAACAACAAACTTGAGAAACAAAAAAGTACATCTCTGTGTATCTCTGTGTTCATATGCATGGAACACGGATGATAAGGGTATAGTAATGATGATGGTCCGAGCTAATAAAAGAGTAAATATTAAGAACTTAAAGAATACTTAACAAATCCTATGACTTTTAAAGTCATAGGACAAGTCAAGACTTTTCAAGTATCTGCATACATAAAGTATAAAGATACTTTATGTATCTTTATGTTCTTTATTTATCTTTCTACACGACCAAACGTATGACCATTCTGTGCATGCCATCAGACCTTCTCTGTATTTCACCAGCTGATTGAGTTAGGAACAGAAGGTGAAAAGCAAACACTTTATCATATGAGTTGTCAGTCTCATGGACAGAGACAAGTAAAGAAAGAATGGCATCATGTTATCTATAATGCTACTGCTGTGCACTGAATGTATAAAACACAGACACCTCTGGTGCTCTGGGCTCATTCTGCACTTCACGTGTTTGACTGTGCTGTGGGTCCAACTATAGCTGCTGAAAAACAAGCGTTTTGTCTTTGGGCTTCATTCAACAGAAATTGCCAGTATATTATTTCATGGGGAGTGGCTGGCAATGTGGTGGCACAGTGAGGGTTAATCCAAGTCAGCTGCTTTCATTCATGAAGTTTATGAATTAGTGAGCAGTAGGAGTCGCCCTGTGCAACTTTGGCATCCAATCACAGCATTGTGGGCTGGCAGGAGGACTGAGGGAGGGCTTAGAGAGAGAGTGGCTTTGCAGCAGCAGCAGGAAGGACGAAAGAGAAGTGAAAAAAGCAAGGAGACCAGAAAAAAGCATGAAGCACCGGTCTCTCCTGCACACTGAATCACATTTCTTTGAGGGGGCCGTGTAGCCATCTGTTTATGGCAAACCTACATGCATGGACTCTTTTGCAAGGATTCTCAGAGGCAGCTGCATCCTCCTCTTCCTCTCTTCTCTCTGCTTCCTTCTCTACCCCTCTTCTGTTGCTGTCTGAATGAGTGGATGAATGAAGCAGGTAGAGTCTGATGCTGTGGGCCGGGGTCTTTCATGGCTGCCAGGTTGGTTAGTGTCTTTCATAATAATGCTCTGTCCTGCATCTCTGTGTTTTCGGTTGTTCTGTGCTCACAGTGGTGTTTGTGTGTTACGGAGCTAGGAAGAGTCATCTTGCATCATTTTACATCCCGTTTTGCTGCATCAGACGGTTTAGCCTGGGTTAGTGCGACACAGCCACATCAAGACATTGCCTATCCCACCATGCAGCATGATCACTGTGGAGGTGTAGATTGCTGTTGCATATTTACTTAACTTACCCATAGAAAAATGGGTGATTGAGTCTGACTGGAGGATTCTGTTATCTACAAGTATATAATGTAGAATAATTTAGCATTACACACCTGTGTTGTTAAATTAGAGTAGTGATACACTGGGTCAGTCAGTGCTCTCTGTCAAGTGAAAAAGGACAAGAAGTTGTACACATGGTCACATTGCCATGTGCTTTTTCCAATGGCAACAAAACAGCATTGGCCACAACAACTATTGACATAGTCATGTCTTGATTGGTATGTTGGTAGAGTGACCTTTATGACTTGGTCCTGTTTGTAATGTGACCTTTGTCTGAGGGCTGCAATGCGGGAGGAGGTGGCATCCAGCCACTTTATATTGGTTAGTCTCAGTTTTCTGGATTGATACCTTTGAGAGGGTGAAGCAAATGCATTAGGATTAGTCCTTGATGTTAAAGATGAAAAGCAGATGCGCTGGGGAATTTGCTCTTTCTATTCTGTTGGCTAATTCTGTGAGTTCTGTTCTCTCAAAGTGGTTTTCAATGAATAATCATATATACACCTCTTTGTTTGCCTCAGGAATCCATAATTAACCGGCAATACTGTGATAATAACAAATACCAATGTTAGTTTTATTACTCGTCATATGTCGTCATATGTAGTTCTTGGTATATTCTCTCCCTACAGCCACTTGAGGCAGATGGTTGCCCATACAGAGCCAAGTTGTGCTCAAGGTTTCTGCTTGAAGTTTTTCTTTGCGGCTGTCTTTTAGTGAAGCTAATCAAGGGGGGGAATTGCTGGGTCTGGATAACTCCAGACTTGGTTGTTCTGGCTTGCCTATTGAAGGACTCAACATTAGTTTTTAATGCACTTGAACTATAGGAACTTGAATCAGTGTAATAGTAAGCATTCATCTCTGATGTGTTTATAACAGTAGACTGATTGGTTCAAAAGAACAAACTCGTCACAGTGCGCCCTCACTCAAACTTCCACAGCCATGTTGATCTGTGATGATCTGATGATCTGGACAATTTTGATAATAGTAAGAGTCTATGTGGCAAACACAGCCACTTTAGCAGATGTACACTGACAGTACCTGGCTAACATTTCACTAAATACTGGACCAAAAAAAACATAATTCAAGCTCTCCCTCTTCTTTTCAGTACAGCTATTAACTCAAGCACCCCTACTTGCTCACCTGTCCTGCGAAAGCGCTCCCGCTCGTCCACGCCCCAACAGAGTCCAGAGGCGGACAGCAATATGGTGGAAAAGAGTTCATCAGATCAGGGCTCTGACTGCCCACCCACCACCCCAGAACAGCAACAGACCACTCTGCACCAACGCACTTACTCCCAATCTGCCAATCCTACCCCATCCCATCCCAACACCAGCACTCGCATCGGTGGTAAGAACTCCAAGGTAAAGTGCCCTGAGATGACTTTTTGTTGTGAATTGGCGCTATATAAATAAAATTGAATTGAATTGAATTGAATAGAAGTGGGGGTAAGGTTAACACATGTGTGCTTTTATTTTTGTGTCAGACAATTAATTACAGCAAGTCAAGCAGAAGTCTATCACATTCTTTGTTAATATTAAGGATCATAATTACATCATTAGCTCTAATCCCAGATTGGGATAGGGCTGGAGATGGTGCTCCTGAGAGTATCTTTACGAAGAAGTTTATGCCACTGCTTAAGACTTTTATGGTAGAAGGTTTGATCTGCAGGATGGGGTAAGTGAATGTGATGAAGCTAGAATGGGTCAGAATGTTGGGTGAAGGAAATAGAAGGAAGATGGTAGGAGGTATGAAAAGCTTTGAAGCAATTCCAACCTGATGGATAAAACAAGTGTTTGGGAAGCAATGATATTGAGGTTAGCTTCTTGTGAACACTGACTAGCTGGATGGCCAGGTGACGCTAGTAGCTGAAAATGGTGTTACTGGAGTCAGAGGAGGGTCACAGGTTATTGCCATTTGCCTGAATTCCTGAAATTAGAAACCTTCTGGTTTCTAATGAGTCAACAACTACATTTTTGTGGCCTGGAATGAGGTCTACTCAGAAAGTGAACTGGTGCTGGGTTGAGAGCAGGTTGAGCCTCTGGAAGAGCCTATGGAATGTCCAGACACTGCAACTGACCCGTTTAAAATACATCTGCTGGTTCTTGGACCTTTCATGCCCTTGAATGATGACTGCTATAATTATTGGGTATGTTTCAAAGATGATGGAGGAATAATTGAAATATGATAATTTAAGTGGCTACGACCTGTTACTGCAGTAGCTATCGAAGTTGATGGAAAGTGCTGCATTGGTGTACAGTTAAATGTCCTTCGGTATGTTGATAGGTAGGTAGGTAGTATCCACCCTTTCAGATGACACTGAAAAAGTAGACAGAGCAGATGACAGATAATGTTGCCTTGGCTAACCGGGCTTCTTAGCCTGCCAGCTGGATGAGAGGGCTGGTGCAATTGAATGCAGTGTACTGCATAGAAAAGTCCAGGCTGGGAATAAAGCTATTGATGCTTAAGACGGTAGTGCCATGGGGGGATAGAAGGTCTCTTCTTCCCTGAATATTTTGTTGTGCCAAGGCTGATGGGACAGAGTTTGTCTGCTGTGTTGGGGTCAGAGATAGCTTAAAATTGGAATGGGCAGAAGGAATCAGACATGCCTTGTAGACTTGGATGAAAGTTATGTATTGGATGAGGAAATCAACACACTGGTAGTCTGGGTGGCTTTTTAATGCAATAGCTAGAGCATTCATTTTTCTATAAGCCATAAGTCATGCTTGGTTGGATGGCAGGGACTAGGTGGCCTGGTCTGGAGGAATTGGCAGCTTGAGAGTTTTAATCTCAGTGGTAGCAGGGGACATCACAATTTTAATCATTGCAAAACATCCACCTGCCCCGGTGAAGGTGAGGGTGATTGCCTGGGTGTTGGCTGGTTTGGGGGTGATGGATGGCGTGAACCACAAGGCCAGATCAAGGATTAGTGACAAGTAGCCATCATTTGTTTGCTGTTATTCAGTGTATAATTGAGAAAATACGTTTTTGCTGTCTGAGCAATGGAAAGGTATGTTTAAGGGAACAACACTCCACACTGAGATGTTTGAAGCTGGGGGATGGTAAGAGCATTAACAGCAGGGTAGATGCAGGTCATGGTGGCTTTCACTGTTCTTTGAACTTTGGGATCCAAGCTTGTCAGATTTATCAGTTAGCTATCAGTTCGTCAATGGCCACGTTTCAATAAGAACACAACACAACACAAGCTGTGGAATATCACATGCCTTAACAATATTAAAGTACACTTGTGTTGCTCAGTTGTTTCATTAATTAAATTCTGCTTTTATCTTTTGCTCTTCACTTTGCCCTGATCACCTCACCCACGCTTGATGTGACAACAGAAAAGCCAGAGCTGGTACAATGTAAGTTCATTTGTTTTATCAGTTTCACTGTGTGTCTTCTATGTCAGTAATTTTCTGATATTCAAGTTAAATTGCAAAATTGCTGTTTGGATAAAGAGCTTTGAAGGTTTCATTAAATGATTATAGAAGATGGAAAACTTGTTTCCTCACACTATGGGAGACATTTTAACAACTGTACAGCTTTACAACTGTGACTTTAAAACCTTTTACAAGATTACAGTAAAGAAAAGACACCATCAGCATTTCTAAAGCGTCATTATTTTAACCTCATGGGAGGTATGTTTCAAAGCACAAACCAGTAAGAGGGCACAGTTTTTCCTGACTCACAGTGTCTGGCAGTGGAATATTGTGAACTGATGTCTTTACATGGAAAAGTGAAAAAAGATTTTAAGAGCTCAGGAGCTTCTTGGGTTTGTTCATGATATTTGTGTATAAGGAGCTAACATTTGCTAACATACAAAGTAATTTAGCACAAAAGTCAAAGTGCAGGTTAGACTACTGGAAATGTCATTGACTCTGCAGGTATATGGTCATTGCAAAGGATTGGAATAATTGAAAATTTCACTTGATAATAGCACTCAATAAAAAGTAGGACCGTGAATGTCTCAGGGCAATCCATCCAACAGTCGATGAGAAACCTTGGTCTGGACTGCAGACCAACTGGTATTGCCTTCCTAAGATCCACACTATTGTGACGAAAATGTTTTAGTTATATAATTTATTTCTCACTGTAATAACAAAGTGTATGAGTGTATAGTGTGCACACACATTGTGTCTTTGCATCTGCTGCAGGTATTGAGTCCTACCTACAAGCAGCGCAATGAGGACTTCAGGAAGCTTTTCAAGCAGCTACCTGAGACTGAGCGCCTCATTGTAGGTGAGTATGAACAACAGATATGCATACAGTTAGCTCTAGTGTTAAATTATACTTTAATCTCTGAATAAACATGACAAATACTCCAAAAATGTGTAAGCCATAACTGCTGACACTATCAATTTGTAAATAACATTAGTCTTTCACTCATTCCAGACTATTCCTGTGCCCTGCAGCGCGACATCCTCCTGCAGGGACGCCTCTACCTCTCAGAAAACTGGATTTGTTTCTATAGCAACATCTTTCGATGGGAAACCCTGGTGAGGCCACTAATCAAGGTGTTAAACTCCCTCATATCTCATATCATGGATTTCAGAGTGAAATTAAAAACAATTCACTACAGTTGGTTGATACCTCTAAAATTTTGATAATGCAAGAATCATTTCTAGCCGTTTTTTTATTTTGTTTTGTTTTGTTTTTTAACCAGTGGGCTGATCTTAATGGGTTTTACCTTAAAGACATGGAAAGTAGTATGCACCATCTTGGAGATGTGCAAGGGACTAACAAATCTGGGCACCAACTTGTAGAACACCACATGGAAGGGGAAGTCCCAGGTGGACAGTGACCTTGTATACCACATGGAAGGGAGGGGCTGAAGTGCAGTGCAGTTGTCCTCTTACAGTAATTAGATAACTGGAGTACAGCAACTCAAGCATTTTTTCAAATAAGGTGGCACCAGTGCACCTGCACCTGGATGGATGGCAGTGACCATTCCCTCCAGCTCAGGTGAGTAATGGTGGCTGATACCCACTCCAGTGCCTCCATTCCACCAGCTTGAGGGTCACCATCTCCCGGTTGTCCGCCTCATAGTTCCCTTCTGTCTGTGACAACTTCCTAGAAACAAAAGTGAACCTATTTGTCTTACAGAGTAGAGAATGACTAATCTGCAAATCTGTGGAACTTGGCTCTGTAACGAGCTGATGGCTGAGCAGCTGCCACTGGCCCTGTGGTGACATATGTTGCCATTTTGCATATACTGTTTTTTCCTGTCTGCCCTCTGCTGCCTGTAGGTACCACTCTAGAGGGAGAAAGACAGGGGACAGGAGAAAGGACTAATATTGACTGATCTGTCTATCTTTTTTGTTCTTGCTAAAAAATAAAAATGTCAGGATTGTAACAAAGTTATTTATTTTAAGTAAATTTAAATCTCAGTGACATCAGACTTGCTGTGTTTTGTTAAGGCTGAGTGCTTGCCTGATTGGAGTGCAAGATGAGCCATTGAAAGTATTTCAGCTCTTTAGAAGAAGACAAAAGGAACAGTAACTGTATAGTCTCTGGAATATTGCAGAGACAACTTGACAATGAACAAAGGGACACACAATTTCATTTTATATCAAATCTTTAAAATGGGTCCTTAGTAAGAACCTCTACTGTGTCACTTTCTGCTCTTTGCCTTCAAGCTGATGGTTCGATTGAAGGACATTTGCTCCATGACCAAGGAAAAGACTGCCCGCCTTATCCCCAACGCCATACAGCTGTGCACTGACAATGAAAAGGTAGGCAATTCCACATCAATACCTTTTATACTATTTTATACAAATTTGAGCAATGTCAAAGTTCAAGGCCCACAGTTTATTTATTTCTCAATCTACAAGGTTTCACAACAAGATCCAAGCTGTGGTCCCTTTTAGTTGCAATAGAAGGCAGGTTTCTTTAGCAGTTGTTTCTTTTTTGAAACATCCGGAGTACTTGTTGTTGTTTGAAGACTGGTTTGGATAAGACGTTAAGTTGAAATTAACAAACTCATAAATCCATTCTTCATCATACTAATAACTGTTCTTTTCTCTCAGCACTTTTTCACTTCGTTCGGGGCGAGGGATCGGACATACATGATGATGTTCAGACTGTGGCAGAACGCTCTCCTAGAGAAGGTGAGACTGACTCCATAGTAGTTTATTTCCAATAGGAATTATACTGATAGCAATCCCACTGACCACATTAGGATCTGGCCAGACCTGCCATCATCTGGCTTCATGGATGGTAAAACAATTAACTACAAGGATTTTTTAATGGTTTATTAAACAGTCTCAGTCTTTGATGCCTCCTAAACTTGCAAACAAGACCATCAGGCTGGCTCTTTCTGTGTACTTACTCTTAATACCTGTCAGAGGTGCAATTCCTGATGAAATCAGACACGCAGACCTGACAAGGCCGCAATCATCATCAGATCATGTGACCTAAGTGTGTGAACAGTTCTAAAATTAATTTTTATTTTGTTTCTCCAAATTAGTAATGAAAGTAGGTCGAGTCAGGTCAAGATCTTCACACTATGAGGCGCTCAGTGGAAATGCAGTTCTCATTAGCTACTGCTTTTGTCCAAAGGGGCCGCCAAAACAACAACAATGACAATTCCTTGTGGTTGCTTAAACATATAATGTGGTAAACCTTTCCATCAGCATATACTTTACACAATATGGCTATTTCTGATTGAGTATATGTTTGATAAGGGATTGGAAACAGTGCTGGCATTGTTGACCATCAGTCTTTTGGCTATGGAAGAAGGAGGAGGAACTGCAGTAAAGGGGTGAAATCATGAATTCTACAGTAACAGGTTACAAGTGGTTTTCCTATATCACTTAGCTAAAATCACACTGACGGCCAATCAGTCTACTAAAAAGGATTCAACTAGTGACAACAGAAAAGGACACACTGCTAAATCTCTGGCTACTGAGGCATTTCATTAACTCTTTGTGGAAATCTTATTGACTCATGAAGTTCTTAAAGTGTGTCACCTGTGCATGTTCATGATGTGAGACGTAGCTTTTGTTCTATTACTGATCTTTAATTGAGTAAATATGGTAAATTTTGTTTATTATTTATTTATTTATTTATTATAGTTTGTTATTATCTACAACTCAAGTTCTGTTTTGAGAAGCTTGTATTATACTGTGTATTCTTCTTCTTCTCTCAGCCTTTATGTCCAAAAGAGCTGTGGCACTTTGTCCATCAGTGCTACGGTAATGAACTTGGCCTGACCAGCGATGATGAGGACTATGTCCCCCCTGATGAGGATTTCAACACCATGGGGTGAGTAGTAAACACATAAACTGACTGACTCAACGTGCTTCCATCAAATTTTTACATTTGTCCAACATTTCACTTTCTTTACTCATGGTGGAAACTATTTCTAGGGTAACTATCTTTCTGTGTACCTAAGATGAGACTTTATTTGTTTCTGAGAGTATGCATTTTTTACTCCCCTGCTACAAGTAATAGCTTTGGAATTAAATCAGAACTGATTGAATAACAGGCTTCTATAAAAAATTAAATGTTGCTTAAATGTGGTAGTTAATATTTTATATGCAACAGATTCTTGTCAATATGAAACAAAAAAATTGAATAGATATAGAATTTGATGGCAAATGAAACTCACTGATAGTGGATCCACAGAAAGTAAATGCCCAGTTCTGCCTCTGTCCATGTGGGCCAAGTGTGCCACTGAATCTTGCACTTGCTTCACTAAGCTGTCTCTCAAAGGCTTATTACCCACTTGTCAAAATGCACCTGAAAATAATATGAATGAAGTGAATAATAATAATAAAAAAAATGGATACAAAACACCATATAAGAAAAGACCAATTCTGACGAGTTAATGTAATGCATGAATAAGTCCTACTAAAAAAAGAAGAAGTAGGATCTGTCAGACATGTAGTAGTGATGTTCATTTGCAGAAAAGAAAAGAGAAAAAGAGCTAACAAACATGACCATCTCCATCACACCTATACATGTATGTGTGCAGCCCAGTGCAGGCAGTGTGCGGCAAGCTGGTAACCTTGACCTACAGTTGCTGTCCATCTCCATGGTGCAGGTACTGTGAAGAGCTGCCCGTAGAAGAAAACATAGAGAACAACGACACTAGCAACACCTCCGCCAAGAACGCTGAGTCCAAGCCAGACGTCAGCCCCCTCCTGTCCCACAAGCTCTTCCCCAACAACACTCTGCCAGAACTTCCCATCACTGAGTCCTCAGTCCACGTGCGTGTACAACTTTATTTGCAAGTTATTTATTTATTTAAACAAGGAAACTGATGTTGCCTTCAGAACAGTTACATTGTAAGATCAACAGCAGTACCAGACTTATAGGCCATTGTATGTGAACTTGCACTGTTGCATCTATGGTCCTGCCCATGCACACTAAAAACTTGACCTCAAACTTGACCAGGCAGCAAAGATCAAATTCTGTGTCAACTTGAAAGCTTCATGTAGAGAATCATCACCCAGAGACCACAGAGCAGTCTTTGCTGTGCCGCAGTGCCACGCGTTTTACTGACATTGGAGGAGGTCCTGAAGACATCATGAGCACATTGCAGATGGTGCTTTACAGCATTATACAATGGGTCCTCTGATCCATGTCTGTACCCAAACCTGAGCTGTGTTCTCCTAAGTCCCTGAGCTGCAGCCTTAGCAGCTGCAACAGTAATACCAGCCTTCATCTGCTCATGTGCTGCAACAGCAGGACCGTTCTTTGTGTGCTCCTTTGTTTGTCCACACAATTTTGTTGTGTTAATTGTTCATTAGTTTCACCTGTGTCTTCTTTCCCTTTGTATGTGTGTGTGCGTGTGCAAATATCTCCATCATAGTAGAGTAGAGTAGGACTATTATCCGTAGAGGCGGCCTGTTTTCCCAGAGTGCTCTTCTAGTCCAAATAAGCTATGACCTGCATTATGGTGAACATAGGTTTTGGATATCCCAGCTTCTTTTGAGTCCCCTAACCTCATGGAACTGGACTGGTGGCCTAAATCACTGACGCAAACTTTCAAAGACTTCAGAATCTAGCTTTTACTCTGTTTAATTACTTTAGTTATTTGTTAATCATGTTACATAAGAATTCTAAAAAATTAATTACAATTAAAATTAATTAATATTAATATGAATCAAATGATAGTGCTCCTCTTGATGTCCTAATATTTAAGATTGATTATTAAAGGAGACTTACAGAAACATGTTCATGCTTTGGTTTTTACGAGACTTGTTTATTGTAATAGTGTCTTCACAAATCTCAGCAACAAATGAATGAGACAGATATAAATCTTACTCAGCATGCCACTGCAACCTCCTCACTAAAGCTAAGAACTATTTAGCCCCCAAAGCTCTCAGAGTGTTGCCCTAGTCTGCATCAAAGAATTGATTTCTGAACCTGACTGCTGAATGGACAAAATACATCTCTGTTGTGCTGCTCTATTAAAAGCCCTCCAGGGCTCTCAGTGTCTGTGCAGATCTAAAATAAACTTCAAAGATACTTGTGGGCCAAACCCTACAATCTTTACAATCTAAGCTTAAAGCGTACCTGTTAGCCACTACTTTTCCCAGGGTCATTTAAAGGTGTCCGTTGTTACGGACTACAGTAGACTACAGCAACTAGGAGTTTGGAGGGGCCTATAACATCACAAACATGTTGACAGTGTTCATATAATTACTGTCAACGTCAGAAGGGAGAGACAAAAGCACTATAAAGCCTCAAAGCATTGAATCTTTATTCATTTATTTATTTGTTTTTATAAATTGTCTCTGTGTTTATATGATAACTGAGTTTGGCTGTGTGTGCAGTTCTGTAATGCCGTTATCTTGAGATCACAAGCTAATTATTTCATTATCTCAAAACAAACTTTTTTAAATCTCAGTTTAACAAGATGATCAACTCGTCATCACGGCAACATAAAAGGTAATTTTCTTTGCTTATAGTTTGAGTCAAGTGTGCTATATGCCAGCGGGTGTAGATGGCAACATCTTTACATAGAATTCTTAGAAGGCTTCTGGATCTGGGCAGCGTTTTTGTCTCCCTCTGTACGGATTCCAAGAAGCCTCCTGAGCAGGAGGTAGTAGATTTCCAGCTCAGTGAAGATCTCTGGCAGCACCCTGATGGCGCAGAGCACCTGCGTAACCATACGATTGGCCCAGCACAGTGTTAGGTCTATCTCAGTGCACGGGCAAAGCCTCCAGCTGCAGCATGCTGCAGCAAACAAGGAGGTCAGCAAACAAGCTTCTGGCTTCTGTAGTTTCATTTGTTTCATATGTCTATTATTTTTATATTTTATGCTAAGCACTGTGAATCTATTTTGTGCAGCAGTGCGAGCGGCCCCCTGCAGAAGATGTTGCCAGGCCTGTCCCAGATGCAGACCTCCCGCCGCTTCAAGTGCTTCATAATTGCAGTAGCCAGCACAGCAGCCCCGACCCTTCACTGTCACTGGACCATAGCAGGAATGAGGAGATCCTCAGCGAGTACAAAGACTCATCTGAGACGCATGACAACAGTGTGTGATATAACCCCACCTAGCAGAAAGAAATAAAAAAATTAAATTAAAACTAATTTCCCAAACTAACTAAGGTTTCATTTTTATCCCACTCTTTTGTGCAGGTGAGGTACAGGCTTTCCATGAGGACCTGAGTGGCAAGCAATACATCAACAGGGTGTACAGGTTTGGTGTGGACAAGATGTATGACTTGCTTTTTACTGAGTCTGAGTTCATGAGGGACTTTCGAGAGCGGAGGAGTTTCTCAGGTAATCTCCTTACCACACCAGACCGATTTGGTAAATGTTAAGACAGAAACAGTGTAAATATCAGCCTTGGTTCATCTTTATGTGATCGTAGAACAAACAAAAATAAGAAACAAAAGAGTTAGGACCATTTGAAATAAGAAAACTACCACAAAACACTGAAAACACAGAGACATTAGATTGTATTGAATTCATGGACTTTCTATATCCACTGTATCATACAAGGCACTGCGATATGATTAAAGCGCCTTATTTTTACATGTATATTGGTGAGGTTAACTTGATTTCCCGCAGTCTCCTGTGAGGCTCCAGTTACTCAAGCCAATAAATGCCATGTTGAGCTCTGCCATAATCTGTACTGGCACCCACCTGCTTGTCATCACACACTGTAAGAGGGCAAATGTAGAATTTTCAGTTAATGTGATTTTGGAGAAGGAACTGTTGTTTTAAGCTGTCAAATGTACTTAAGCAGTGAACAGTTATAACTGTAAATTAGAATCTGGAACTATCTTTATATCTCAAACACAATCATTTGGCACTTGGTAACTGTTAATCAAATTTCAAACTGTTATACTGTGTTAGTCTCAGGTTTGTTACAGATTATTGCATAAGAACATGTGAATGCTCAATGCTTATTAAATGTTTCCTGTGGAGTTTCTTGTAAACAAACAAAAAGTTCTGATTCCATTCCATTCAAAAAGGCATAGTGATAATCGTTATCATCAGGTTAATGGTGTGTTAGGTCTATCCAAAAATAATACTCTGGAAAAAATCATCAGATAGAGGCCTTTGGATGTTATAATGTAACTTAAGTATGATGTTACGTTGCATGTGTGTGTGCAAACAAAACATTGACCTTCACAGTGTCTCGAGTTGTAGTTTCGTACTCTCTCTCTTGCAGATGTGGTGTATCACCCATGGAGGAAAGAGCAGGATGGTAACCAGACAAGAGAGATCATGTATACCATCGCCTTGAGTACTCCCCTGGCTCCCAAGACAGCCACCGTCACTGAGACACAGGTTGGTGTGCATTAAATGAGCTACTGCTGTGTGTCCAATAGAGTATTTGGTTTTAATTAATAATTTTTCAGTTCATTGAACATGAAGGTGTAGCTTACTCTTTTTGAAAGTTCTCACTTCTTTTTTTGGATCTGATGCATCTGACTGTGTGCTGCTGTGGGTTCAGACTCTATACAAGGACAGCCAGGAGAATGAATGCTACATCATTGATGCAAAGGTGATCGCCCATGATGTGCCCTACCACGACTACTTCTACACTCTCAACCGCTACATGCTCACCAGAGTGGCCAAGAACAAGTGTCGTCTTAGGTAAGGAGGGCAATGTTTCATTCGGCGTGCGTGTTCCATAACAGAGAGAACTTAGAACAGTCTTTCATTTCAAAGCCAAGTGCTGAGCAGAGCAGAGCCTTTCAAACTCATAAGAGATAGGTCTGAGGCGTGGAGAGCAAAATGAAAATGGAAAATGTCAGAGATTTTAAGTACACTGTTAGTTGTTAGAATAAACATATAATAAATAAATAAAATGAGTCAGTAGCTCAAACGGAATTGCTCTCCATCCTCTATCTCCAAGTGGTCGGCTGATTCCTAATCAGTCTAACATCACTTCTCCTGAGGATTATTGTGAAGCTGAAACAGATGGAAATGGAGGCTGCAAAGAGAACTGTCTGGAAATGTTTAGTAATTGCAAAATTTTAAAAGTGGCATCAATATCCTCAATCATAGAACACCTGTTGGCATATTTCAGCTTAGCAAAAATGTTTTTACATAAAACACAAATTTTAGACTCAACAGATTAAATAATAATAATAATAAGTAGTGCAGGTTTATCATCACTTCATTACAGCGGCAAAGGATGGGATTTAAAGTCTGAAATCCTGCCCCGTCTCATTTTCTTTGTATGGGGCCAAAATCATACACCACATCATTTTTTGACAATTCCCTGTATAGACATCAACTTCTGTCTGTGTGTACGTGTGTGTGTTCTGCAGAGTGTCCACAGAGCTTCGTTACAGGAAGCAGCCGTGGGGGCTCGTGAAGGGCTTCATTGAGAGGAACTTCTGGAGCGGCTTGGATGAGTACTTCAGACACCTAGGTTAGCAGCCCACCAGAATATTTAATGAGGTTTAATAAGGTTTCTGTCATTTTGGATCGTATTCTCATAAATGTGGTAGTTCAAACTTTAGGAATATATATCTACATATGGTGTCAGGAAACATGACACCAATCAGGCTAACTACCTTTTCTTTGGTAGTAATACTACTGTACTTAGAGAGGTGCAGTCCCATTATTATTCATATAAAACGGTTAAATTATTAGAATTTACATAGTTTCAAATTGATTCATTGACTGTATGTCCATCAGACCTCATCCTGTTGATGGGGTGTCAAACTTCAATGTGTTGTCTACAGTGCTTAAACAAACAGCAAGGAAAAGGAAAAAGTCAGGTCAAAGTAACTGATGATAAAGTCCAAGTTAAGTTTCAGATTCCAGCAGGTCAAATCAAGTCCGGGTCATGCAACTTAGCGTCATACATCTGATTATTTCTGTGTAAACTGTAAGCTCAGTGTCACTGTTGCCTCAACTCCTCAGCACATTGTTCTCTGTTGGTGTATTTCTCCATGTTTAGAGTCAGAGATTAATAAATTGGATGAGGTGTTGGTGCAGACTCACAGGCAGTCACCCAAGAACAAGGCTCTCAGGCCCAGCACCAGCCAGAGAAGAAAAGGGACGCTGGTCCATCATGTGGGAATGCCAGGGAACATTGATGAGGCTTTCAGCTCCATTGCCCCCGCTGAGGGTGAGGAGGAAGATATCCAGCACATCAAACATGTGGCAGGTCAGCTCACCAGAAGTCAACTCTGGAGTTAAATTCCATAGTAACTGTAAACTGGTCTGTGGTCATGGGGGAAAATAGGAATGTTTAGGAAATGTAGCTTCCCAATAACTTTCAGAAGTCCACATGTAGCACCCATTCACTAAAAGCTTTTCTGAGCTTCTGCTACAGTCGCTGCTTCCTGTCTCTCGATCATCCGTAGGTTCCACACAGACCAGACACATACCTGATGCTCCAGGGGGCCTTGCACTTTACAACTTATCCAGACTGCTGCTTCTTATCAGCCTTGTGTGAGTAATGGTTTCCTTTTGTGTCATACCTTTTTGCTTGACAAAATAACATGTTTCATTTAATCAGTTAACTGTTTTGATCATTAGTTATGTTGTTAATTTATTAATTACAGTTCAATAATGTGGGTTTTTCCACTAAGTTAAGCTCAGTTTGTCTTCTTATCAGCACCTGAAGTCACCAGTTTCTGTTTTGATCATCCTAACACTTCTGTTACAAATCCTCAGATATTCTCTGATACATGAAATATTTCTTTCTATCTTTGATCCTTTGTTATTATTTTCCTGTCCTAATCTGCATGTCTTTCTCTGATCTTTTCTTAAATTGCATCCCATAGGATCGGTATAAGGTATTTTCATTTCTGCCTTGGCCCTAATTTATTTCAGTCCTGAACAATACACATATGGTCAGAGGAACATACAGTGGGGACAATGTACTACATATGTAGTTAGAATGTGTCACCACACAGATTTTGGCCCAGTCGACACACAGTTTTCTTGAGACGGCTGAAATGATGAGGTGGACATGAAAATATCAGATATCACATCATTCAGTTTCATTTATATAGCGCCAATTCACAACATAAGTCATCTCAGGGCACTTTACAAACAGAGCAGGTCTAGACCACACTCGTTACTATTAATTACACCCAACAGTTCTACCATGAGCAAGCACTTGGTGATAGTGGCAGGAGAAACTCCGTTTAACAGGCAGGAACCTTGGGCAGATCCTGGCTATAGGTGGACGGCCATCTGCCCTGACCGGTTGGGGGGAAAGAGAGAGAAAGAGAGAGACAGGAGGGGCGATAGAGAGAGCGAGAGACAGAGGGGGAGAGAGGGAGAGAAAATACAATATGTGACCTAAAAATGAAGTATTGGTGCTTTAAGCTGTTTGATAATTGCATTCACTGTGTAGTACATTACAAGCATCATTTTAAACTGTTTTTGAGTGAATAATTTGAGGTTTCTTTTACATTTACATTAGACCCATAACCCCCGACCAGTGGATCAGTGCTGCACAACAGCCCTGTTTTCTTCTTTATTTAAAGTTTACCGTGTGTCTCATGTCCAAACTGCACAAATTCATCCCATCCTTGAGTCCCCAGCAATACATTAGGCAGGTATGAAGTAGGTCTGATGAACAGTTTTTGAAACATAAGAAAGAACATGCAAACAGACTGGCAGAGACTCCCGGCTTAGTTACTTAGCCAGCATTAATTGACTCAACAGATGAGGCTCTGTTGTACAATCTCTGCGTTTTCTCTCCTTGTCTGTCTGTAGCCTGATACTCCTGGTGATTCTTAACATGATGTTGCTCTACAAGCTGTGGATGCTAGAGTACACCACACGGAGTCTCACCGCAGCACAGGGAGTGAGGCTACAAGAGAGGTAACTGCATCTTTGGAGGTGGAGAAAGGAATTCTGTTGTTATGTTCTACCTGTCAAGCATGTGGCAGTGTCTATTTGAAGTTTTAAACTGCAATCATATGATCATCAAAGCATTAAAGTAGTTAAGACTGTATATTTAATATTTTTTATTCCTTGTGGAGGTAGAGCCAATATCAAATGAGCAGCATACCATATCCAGCACAGGTAAAAGCTCAAGAGAGGATTGGAGCATTCATACATATAGTGTGTTTTAGCTTTGACCTTTCCAAGTGTCATTAGTGGAACTCAGTTGTACTCGACGGTCACTGCCATGTGCAGAACTCAACGTACGTCATGTGAAAGTTGTTTGGAAAAAACGGAGACGTGGCGTCTTTAAACACTGGGCCACATTTTCCCACAACAATCACTTTAAGATTAATGAGCTGTGCAAGAAATTCCAAAGATGTCTTTGTTTCTTGTTTGCTTTTTAAATATGCTGTTTTTCACCAGCCTCTCACGGTCTGTGAAAATATTCATCATGAGCAGTGTGCAGTTTTTGCAGTACTAATTTATGGTCAGACTCTTAACAGGTGGTGGAGGATGAGCTCAAATATACCAGTAAACAAATTACAGGGTTGATGAGGGGAATTAGAAATGGGTGAGCAGGATGAGAGAGGAGTCTAGTGACTTAGACAGGAGGGACAGTGTGAAGGCATGTGGTGAATGGATAGAGAATGCAGTTCCTCATCAGAGCTGGGGTCTGGGGATGTGAGAAGCTGGCTGAAAGGAAGAACAGACAATGGACTAAACAGGATTTAGGAAGCCATGACCATAATCAGAGCCTGAAAAGCAACCTGGAATCTTTGTCTATATAAATACCTTCTTCTATTTGTGTTTTTGAAGTACAGCTTTGTCTGTGTTCAATTTGCCCTTTTAAATTAAGTTTACATTCTGTGATTCAGTCTAATGACACAGACAGCATTCCTTATGGAAATTCCTGTCATGTCCACCTTTATGGGCAGCGCTGTCTAGAAGAAGAGCATGTGACTTCAGTCATTCTACTGTTCTCTGTGTGTCTGTATGTGCTGCATTTTAATTTTATCCATATGACTGTCTCATCAGCAGAACTCCTCAGACCTCACTGGAATGGGCACAGTTCCTGGACTCCAAGCAGTGTTATCAGGATGATAAGCTCCAGAAGTGGAAAGAGATAATCAAATCGTCAGTGCTGCTGCTTGACAAGGTGAGATAGCCCATGAAACACAGGCTCTGTACAACACCACAAATGCTCAGTTGTTAATAGTTTGTTGTTCTTTAGTTTTTTTTGTTGTTGTTGTTGTTGTTGTTGTTGTTGTTGTTGTTTTCAAATGGCTCCACATCAGTAACAGGAATGTCTACTTCACATTTACATCACTCACCATTCAAAAGAAACAAGCAGTTTGATGGGCAAGGCATTAATGTATCAGTGACAAGAGCCTGAGATAGCTATGTCCACTGGAAATACACAAAATATCAAAGGATGCTCTGGGTGCATGGTGTCTTCTCCGCACACCAAAACTCAACGCCCCCAAAACAATGTTTAGATAAACTGAAACTTTGCTGGAACATGCTGGAGCTTAAGCCCTGAATTTACAGTGTTTGGAATGGTTTTGAATGCATCCTGTTCATCCAGTAGTAGACATAAGTCCAAACACACTGTCTAACATTTTACTCATATCGACTATATTTTTGGTGGGTTTGCACGTTTCAAAACTTGCACACAGACACTTACTTTTGTGTGAATAGGGTATAAGTTGCTGAGATGGAAATTGCAAACACAGCCTCACACATGTCGATATCACCAGTTAGTTCAGCACCAGTTTAACTGGAACTGGTGCTGATCATGCTGGTCAGCATGATCTACAGACTGATGGAAATAAGCTCATTGTCCTTACTTCCACCGATAACAAAATTGCTTCTTTACATTTAAATAAAAGCTTCACTCAAGACTCAGATTCACTCCCATCTGCACATTTGCATCACAAAGTTCAACGACACCATTCAAACCACCATCATTACAAGATACTCCAGATACTTCCTGAACATTCACCTGAAATCCCAGAGTCACAACTCAAAGACAGCAAAAACTCATCTCAAACACTATAAACACATAATGTTCCACTATATGGAACGTTACACTCTATAGAATGTTCCACTGAGTGGAACTTTATCTAGTTCCACTATGTTCATCAACTTCATTTTCATTCCAAGATGTCACCCTGACTCATTGCCAATATGCAAAATTCAAATACAAGGAACTGAGAAGGATTTAAAGAAGGACACTAAAAGATAATTGCAAGAGCTTTATGCAGTGCTTTATGCAGCCTCAAAGGTTCACAATCAGGGTCTTCTGATTACCTTAAACTCACCTTCTAGAGAGAGCCCATGGATATAGCAAGTCCCCTTCTAAAGTCATCATAGGGGGCATCTGTATGTCTTAGTTATTTTGGACTTGCCTCTTGCCTCTTGAGGCTGTCCCATTAGGTAGGTTTACAGTGGTGGCCAGAGAACAGTTCCTTCTCTAAAGTCAGGTTTGTGATTGCAAAAGAGTAAGTGACCACAGGAGCTGCCTCATGTCTCTGTTAATGAAGGAGGTATGCAGGTTGTTGAATGTGAGTCAAAGCAGTGCACCCCCACAGGCAGATGGCCTGGTTGAAAATCTTCAGACCCTAAATGTCTTTTGTCTTGGTTTCTGTTACAGAAGTTTCCCAGGCCCACAGGATTTGTCTCGCTATATGGACAGGGGCACACTTAGATCTTGCCAAGGCAGCTTGAGAGCAACGGCTATCACCCCATTACTTACGTCAGTAGAGTACACTTACCAAATGATGGGTAAAATATGGTCCCTTTGATCATTGGGGAGAATAACAGCAGGCTGAAAAAGCTCAAGCACAGGTCTACAACTTAAAAGTTTAAGCATGGGGCTTCTACCCCCCTGGATAATTGGTCCTTGTCCTTTTCCCAACCGTAGAATGCACGTTTCTGGCCAAATGATATGGACCCATGAGGTGGTGGAGTGAGTAAGCAAGGTACTACAGGGTGAGACAACCTGGAAGAAGGAAATCCTGCCAGATATGTCATATACATTTTCTAAATAAGTGGTATACCCTTGTTTGTGTTCCAAGGCAAACACTGACTGTTGAAGCCCCAGGTTCTGATCCCTCACAGGTATCTCTGGGCTCCCAACTGGTCCTTGGTCACTGATGAGACCTGGTACTTGCATCTCTACTATCAATCATCCTTATCACCCATCCCTCCCTCCACAAGCACCATGAGGTATTCCAGTAAATACACACCACCTCTGCCCACATGGATAAAGTCAGTGATTCAAAATAAAAAAGCATCTAAAAAGCAAAAATCATTACAACAAACATAAATCTTGGAGTTGTTGATGCTCCATACTTCCAACTACTCCCCTTACTTCTTCCTGTTCCTAGATATTGAACAACAAGAATGCAAAGAGCTCGATATCTCAGTCCTGCCATTTGTCAGCTCATGTATAGAACACCACAACACCTTCACTATAACTTCTCCTTTGGTTCACACCCTGCAAAATCATGTTCATAATACAAGCACACCACTAACTTGAGGAAATTTCACTTCCTCAAAACCTAAAGGTATCAGCTTTGACACTTGGTGCAAAACTCAGGTTTCATGTAGAAATGAAAAGCCAATAAAAATGTTTTCAAGTTCCAACAAGTCAGTTCAGTCAACTCAGTCATTACACATAAGGTCAACTTAAAACACAACGATCTTCAGCCATCCATGCCAGTAGAAGAAATAGTCACATCAACTAATAACATCTTGTCTACATTTGATTTCATTGTATAGATTGTATAGGTATCAACATTTATCTGACAATAGCTCGCTGTATTATCACATCACTAGACAGTAACTCCTTAAACGTTATCTGCACACACAATTTTTCACTGACCAATAAGCCCAACCTCCAACTCATATCTCATACTCAACAATGCACCAAATGGTCCTGTTGGATTCAATCCACTGCCCACTCTTCCCCCCAACACCTCACATGTGGGACAAAATGCCTATGTGTGTGTGTGTGTGTGTGTGTGTTGTATCTACCTCCCCTGACTGCTCCTGCCATGAGACATAAACAGATGATTATAACCAGCAACACATCATTTCCCTGTCTGTTTTTGCTGGGAAACACATTCAGCCTGCAAAAAAAGTAGGTGAGACTTTTTGCCTGTTAGGTGAAGTCTTTATAAAACACATTACAGCGGAGAAACTGATCGCATTCATTGACAATAAAACAAATAAAATATTTTAATGCACTTTAATGAATTAGGGAAGTAGGGCACCTGGTACACATTTGCCATTTTTTTCTAATTCAGAGAGTCAACATCATAAGAGCTACTGTAGCTTGGCCGCAACCCTTTTAGTTAATATGCAACTTTAACCCTTTTTTCCGTTGTTATATGTATCAAGTGCATGTTCTACACGGTCATGTCAATGTTGTCAAATAACTGAATGTAGTACATTGTGTTTTATCTAAATTGTTATGTATTATGCACAGTTAAAAATAGATCATGGTGAAGCACTGTGTCTATACTACAGAGGACACTGGTGGGCAAATGTAGTCAGTGTTAGTGCGCATTGGATTTACTCATTACACATTTTATAACTGATGCTTTTGTGCAGTGTCTGACTTTCTTTCTCTCCTGTCTTGTCACCCAGCTAAGGGACTCCCTTCTAAACCTCCTTAAAAGCATTGGCAGCAGGGACCACAATCCTGAGTCCGCAGCAAGAAACCAGCATCACTGATCAATAATCCCAAGGCATGCAGGCATTTTTGAAGCCTGTGGAGAGAGCTTGTCTTTTAAAGGCTGGGCTTAGAGTTCAATCATGAAGCTTTTAAAGAAAAGTCGCCCCACGAGTCAGATCAAACACTGATCTGCAGTAGGTGAGGGTGCCATACCACTAAATCATAGGTTTTGGTACCTTTTTTTATTCATCCACATTCCCCCATACAGCGCTGTATCCCCCAAAATCTGTTTTTCTCATTACATTCAGACCAATATCAGACCCAAAGCAGAACGTCTCCTCTGGCTTCTAATATTTTTTTTTTTCAAATGAAAATCAATATTGTGCATAAACTGGATGAACATTTACTTTAAAAGGTGCAAAAATACTTTCCCCTGTGAGAAACTCCAACAGCTGCTATATCGCTTTGATTTTTTTAAACTTTTAAACTGGGAAAAAACAAATATCAAGACACTATTTCATTTTTGTTTTCAGCAGCAAAATGTAACAGCATACAAGTTTATAATGTGTGTGTGTGTGTGTGACGTAGATGGCAGTTGACTAATATGCGTGCTGACTATTTCAGCACGCAGATTAAAATAGCAGATTAGGGCTGGTTTCCCTGAGACCATACATACAGTGTATGTTTATGTTGTGTGTGCCATTCTGAGCTCTGGCTTCAGCAGCATTACATTTAGGGACATGCTGGTAAGGAGGATTTGTTTTGCATGCAGAGACACTGTATAGAATTAAAACAGGAATGCTTCACTGAAGATGGCCAAACTCCAGGTTTCTAAGGTGTTGCCATGGGAATAAAAAAAATGTTTTGTTCACCGGTAATGTCATTCCAGTGTTTTATTCATTTACTATGATATCTGCGCCACTTCATCACTGCCAATGCTCACTTATCAGTACATGAGTTCATGTATGATTGTGTAAAAAATCTGAAGAAATGCACAGTAATATGAACTGTGGGTCAGCAGTCCAGCCAGGAAGTAGATAAGTGAACTGCACTTTTTGGTATTGGTACTGTATGATTTTCAGACACAGCTATGCTCAAGCTAAAAGCTGAGACTTTGATGTGCCACTGTGTGAACAATGGAGTTTTTCGTGGACAATGACCTTGAAGTTAACTGAGACGAGGGGCCATCACAACAGTCTCCTTTAAAACATTAAGTCCAGAAGAGGCCAGTTCAGAAACAATCATCCTGTACTGCAAAGCCACAAGGGTCTGTCGAGATGTTTTTTAACTTCTAAAAAGCTGCCATGCTGTCAATCTGTACCTGCAGTCAATGGTTGATGAAGGAAAGAGGATGAATGAGCTTCATAACTAAGGGACAGAGTAAGATGTTTGGCAATGACTCTCAGAATGACATGTAACGCAGTTGGAGAGTACAAGCAACACGGAAGCACATGGCTAATGTTGTGATCTTACATGATGCAAAAAAAACCTGTGTTTTATAAGTTAACCTAACTTGATATGAGTTAAAGTAAGTCTGACTTTAGGGTTCACAAACAGCGTGGTTTCAACCATGAGTGAAATGAGTGAACGGCCACTAGAGGCCACTGTTCAACAATAAATGTATCTTTCCTCATGCTTTCGGGGATGATGGTCTGGGTTATCTGACTTTAGAGTTCTGGAAAATGAAATCATGACTTAAATTAAAAACCCATGAAAATATTTTATGGCAGTAGGATGAAGGTCAGACTTTTTGTTTAAATTTGAAAGAAATCAAATGGGAAACATTTTGACTTTTCGCTGATGCATTTGTTTCTACGTCCCACTGGTGCATGCAGGTTGGGTTTTATCATAGATTTTGCCTTAAGCAACAAAATTTCATACATTTTAACAAAGACAATCCTTTTAAATGTCCCATTTGAAAAGCATTACATCCAGCCTCTGGTGCATGGTGTAAAAACTAAGCATGCTGATGTTATGAGCACTTACAGTATGAGTGAAATGCATAGATTTGTTTTACATGCACATAGAAAACAAACATCCAAAAACATTCACTGTCGCTGTTACTGTTGACTGAAGAGTTGTGTTGACACCACTCATGATTTGGAAATGAGGTCTTCATTAACTGTATCCAGAGTCTGAATCCACATCAACAAAGAACAAATCTTGCTTTATTCTAAATATAAAAGCACCTGTTAAAGAGTCACTTAGTGTGAAACTCTCAATTTCAATTTGACAGGTCAAATTTATTCAAACGAGTGATGGGTAGTGTAGCTTTATAAGATTTAGAAATTTGAATAAAGATTTATGAAGTCGAGAAGATATGTAATTATTTGTGTACAGCAAACCTAATCCACATTATTTTCAACTCACACTAAATTGAGTTTTCAAAGCATAAAATCTGTCACAACAAAAGCATATTCATTTATATTTTTGAACACATTTACGCATAATGTTAAAATAAATACATACACTATTTCCTCTCCATAGTTTTCTACATTAGAACCTGAAAGGAGTTAAATTCACAGACATCATTTGCTCAGAGAACAGTCAAAAACAGTTGTAATGCTGCTGAGATCATGTAGTGTTACTTTAATCTACATGTGCGCACATATATGTGTCTTTGGAAACCTGTTTAAATCAGCAAGTACTGAATAAATCTCTGTTTATACAGATAAGCTAATGTTACTGACATTGTTCTTTAGAATTAAAGTGCAGATTGTGAGTCTGCTATGCTGCCAAAAAGGAAAAGGGATTCAATTGTTTAAAACACTTGTGAGTCAAGTTAAAGGAATGACTAAATTACAAAACTTATGAAACGTGTGACGTTGGGTCATTTGTTCTGCCTTGAAGTCCTGACTCACCCACAGTCACTCTTTGCTGGTTATCACTGCACGGAGTTGGAAAGTTTCTGCTGCAGAGTCATTTTCTTTTCCCCCAGGGTTCAGATGCTACAAACTGTTCGTCACTCTCATTTTTCCACAAACTCCCTCCACATGAAGCCAGTAAGCAGACATTATACAGAGTCCAAGTGCACAAGAATGAAATGCATATCACACATCTAGCAATATGCTTATAGCAGCAATGTGGAGAGCTGTACACTGTATAATGCAAGTACCCAGCAATATACTGTTAAATTGTTAGTAGTATTGTTAGTAAATGAGTCTATTTACTCTAGTGCAATTTGAAGTTTTGCTATTAGATATAATATCAAATGTAAATTCATTTCAGTTAGACCAAAGATACTATGATTTCATCAGGACCAAGAAAGACATTTAACTGATATCAATCACACTTCTTACGAAGTGAACTTCAGAAATGAATTATATTTACTTGTTCGTGTGCAGATGTGTTAATAAAAGTGTTCTCCGGTTAAATAGAAACACCTCTGAGCCGTTCGCTCTCTTTACACTGGGTGGCGCGCTCAGCTTTGAATCCCACACCCTGCCACACAGGATTTTCCCAGAATTTGGGAAAAGATGCATTTACTGTTTATTGTTCACATCTGTGACTATTATTCATCATTTCAGGGTCGGTGTACGCCACGGGTAAAGTACTATCTGTAACCCACTGTATACAGTTTCTATATGTAGGCTGGGGATATCTATATCTATATCTAAACTATGTTGTGTGCATATATATACCATCAGACACCACCCCGGTTTAAATTAGTCTAAACATAAATAATGTTGATTCTTCTCCAGTATATACTGTTGGAATGAATCAAAGTAAAGCTTTTATAATCTCACCAATGACCACAACTAACTTGTATGCGCTCCCACTACATATTATATTACTTCTGTTATCTTTGACTGGGGGGGGGGGGCTTTTTTTTATACAAAGTTATACACGAGACTGAAGTTGGCTCAGACGATTGTGGGTGTCTAACAGCACCAACAAAAGGCCGGCTGCCTTCATAGGCTCCACCGACAACTGTCCAAGTGAGACTCTACAGCGGACCGCAGGCGAGAGGAGGGGAATGGGTCCGAGTCTGACGGCGGTGAACGCAGCCTGCAGCCGGAGCTGCTTCACTCTAGGTATCCAGAGAAGAGGAGTGGATCCAGCGTTCAGCGGATTCATTTAGCTTTCTTTTGTTGGGAAACAGTGAAGCGAAAGTCCAAGATGTCTCAGGAGCTACCGGGGTCTTTAAGTGTTATGTTCCCGGGGTTTTCTGTCCCCATGAAAGCGGAGCGCAGTCGGAATAAGGAGCGGCTGGAGGCCAGCCTGGCCGGCTTATGTGAGCTGGAGCTGCTCAAACAGAGGCAGGAATGCCGGGTGCTGACCGCGCTCTGCCTCGGTGACTCTCCGGTTCCTAGGCGCCCGCCTTGGGGTGCTCTACGATCGGTTCGTTGCGCCCTGGACGCGCCAAAAGGCAGTGCATCGGAGGACTGTACCCGCAGGATCCAAACTGTAAGTTCTGCTTGTCTAATGCTGGTCACTGTGTAAGTCTGTTTACAGGGATAACCGTTGCCTTTTCTTGTCTGGTCTGATGGTGGAAAGGACAATTTGTTGGCTGCGGCGTGCGCCAAAGTGTGCGCCTCGAAAACTTTGACCATAAAGAGCCAAAGTGTGATCCGTGTTTAATAACAGAGCTGCTGCCAGGCCGGGCTCGGTGAGAGGTTTTTCAGATGTGACTCGGCCTGGAACTCATATGCTGTGAGCTGTGTGCTCAGTTGGTGGAGTAGTAGCACCGATCATCTCTTTACATTTTAGTTTCTATAGGTTAGTGACAATTAGGCACTGACTGAGGGATGTCTTCCAAACATTTTCCTGTTGGGAGTCTCTTCTTGGAACACGGGAGGCCGTGAAACCTCCCCGAGGTAAAACCACTAGAATACAGCGAGTGGAGGTGAAAATTAAGAGAAAGGAAAATCCACTGAACCCATGCCTGACCTCAGTGTGCAGTTATGACAATGCAAAAGTCTAGTGGGCCCTTAAAGGCACACGTTACCATTTAAGGGCAAATTATGGAGGAGCTCCATTACTTTATCCATTTCATGCTGGACACGATGGATTTCTCCACCTCTCTCTATTCAGCTTGCATATGTGAGCATTGCAGTGGAATAAATAATCACATTTAAACTGAGGCCGGCTCTTTTATTGTGAGTGTCTCATCCCTCCAGATTTGGCCTGGGTCGCATCCAACCATTCTGTTGTCTTTGAAGTGGATTCCAAAATCAGTATCAGGTTTTCAGATGATCAGATCAATGTGGGCAGCAGTACTATGAATTTTTGATCTGGAAGGAAAAATAGGCCTTTTCTGTGAGGACTGATTTTGCCCTAATGACAACACAAAGGCCAGAGGGTGGCTTTCATAAAAATAACTTAAGAATACATTTAAGCTAATTGTTTAATAATATTATTGTTTAAAACAATAATATTATTTATTATTTATTATTATCACCAAGAAGGTAAAAATAATAATGTCATCTGATCATATATTTTACAAATGGATCTGAAAAGTAACTTGTAACTGAAGCTGTAGCTACAGCTCTAAGCTACCTCACTAACATAGCAAACAGATGTGGTAAGAATCAGTGACACGATGGGTGTCAGTGCCAGGGTTATTTTAAAGTTACACTGAAGAAGGAAACTTTACATTCACGATTCACAATTCAGATGTATTTTACAGACTGGTCTGCAGCTACACTGAGCAGACATCACTCAGTCCTGCAGCACCGTCTCCTCTGCGGCAAAGCCCACTGCACTCTGGTGGTGAGAGTCTGTAGCAAAGCCCCTCATTTCCAGTCATGCATACTGCTTGCCAGTTTGTTGAGTTTGATGCTTTGTTACTGTTTGTACTGTGTCTGGTCTGAACATGACACTTTATGTTGGTTATTGTTATTTAAGTGCTGGCTGGTAGTAGCTAGAAACCCCCAGTTTTATCTGAAGCCAGTAAGCCTGCAGTGCATTAGCTTTGTGCAGTAGTTTGTCAACATTTTCCTGAAATGGAGATGGATGAAATTGGTTGGAAAGATGGGGTCGACACAGGTGTTTTTGTCAGCTGTGACCATGTGTATCTAGTGTTATGCTGTTTAATTCAAAGTCCTGTCATTCCCCTCCATGAATAGATACATCCATGTTTGTCTCTGATTCTCTCTGCTTGGAAAGTAGAAAAGTAATCATCCGTGTTTGAAATGATCTGATAAGCCTTCGAGTAGTTTGGGAGGTTGAAGGGTGGACATGAATATGCCTCATATTGCTATAATCACGGCAAATAATGTGGTCCTAATGTCGGTGCCAACGTGGAGTCCAGGCCAGATTGAGGTAAAATGTGCCCACACCTCCCGCGGTCTGAGCCGGGGTTTAGAAAAACTTGGAGTATGATTCTGTGTCAACATCAGAAAAATCCACCATATAATGGATGTCTAAAATTTGGAAAAAGGTACCAGTTATAACATTTTTGCCCAAAGCTAACAACAATGTGTAAAATAAGTATCAGTATCAGAGTAAGATAGAAAAGAAGTTGTAATGCTAAGATTCAAGTCTTCTTGGGAAATGCTGCTCCTGAGCATTTCTCCTCTTACATGTGTTGTATTTTGTCCATCCTTATACATTGACCACTCTAATTCATACAGTCGCGTCATTACATTAAGCGTGTCTGCACAGCTGCGGGGGTTCCTAACTTTGGACCGATGAGTGCTTTAGATGACAGGAATTCCTCGACTTGAGACTTGAGAACACCACCAGTGTTTGGGAAACGCTACAGTTTAATAGAAACTGAAATAGCAGCGTACGTCATGGGCATCAAATCTGCAAAACATCAAAAAGGCGTGAGCACAGAACAGTTTAACCACATGAATGACCTCTGATCGACAACTGACTATAAGTTTACAGAATATGAGTTATACCAAAACCCCATTAGTACATTGTTTATTGTTAATTACTTTAAATGCACACTTCAATTGACCACAATCATTTACTATTATACATATATAAAATTTTACAATCAACAAAGGCAATAAAATCTCAATGTATAGACTCCTCTCAAGCTCATATCAGATGGAATATCCAGGGTTAAGACATGAATGAAGATGAGAGATGTAAAGCAGTTTGCATGAATATCAAGAGCACTGACTATCAGTGATGATGAGATTAGGGAGTTATGCCAGCTTTTGCTAAGACTTATTTGGGACATTTAAGTCCTATAATACAATGTTAATGCTGATCAGCCTGTTCAGTTTTACATAAAGCTGTCAGGAGCCTTGTTGGCACTGCGTAGTTTCCAGGAAAGCAGCAGAGACTTTTGGAACTCACTGCATCCTGGCAAAATAATTCAGACTCTTTAAAGCTTCGAGAAAACTCAGCTACATCTCGTGGTAAAAAGAAGTAAAGTGTAGTAAAAAGAAGTCACATTCAGACATTCTAGAACAGGATCTGACTGGTCATCAGGTTGTTATGCTCCCACTGGGACTTCGGTGGTTTCCAAGGTATTCTAAGGCCAGCCTCGAATCCTCAAAGATGACTACAAATCCAAAGGCCAGATGCTTTTTTAAAACTATAGATGAATGCATTTACCAGAAGACTCTGTGTCAGGTCCTTTAATGTCCTGCGATGGGTCTTGCTTGTACCTTTAACAGCCATTCTCCCTCTGCAATTGCTGTAATCATCAGAGCATCCAGTGTCCAGTTGTGAATCTCGTATCCTCACGTGTTTCTGAGTACGGTAGCTAACTGACAAAATGAAATGATCCCTGATTATTTTGTATTTTTTGAAAAAGCACCATATACTCTACATTCTTTATTTTAGTCTGCTTAGAATTATGGGAAGGGAAAGGTCAACGTGTTGTTCTGAGGCTCTGTGCAGCAGTTAAGTTACCATCATCACAGGATTACAGCCGAGGGTTAATAACATGACTCTTAACGCTGGCACACACTCTGTATGTATAAGCACAAGCACTCCCCTTCCCTGCTGCATCATTTTATCCCCAGGTTGATTTTTTCTGCATATGGCATGCGTTTCCCACTGCTGATGACAAAAAAACGAAGTGAAGGGATGAAGAGTAAAAAAAACTGTCTGCGATCTGGGAGAAAAACAGAGAAAGAGTGCATGTTTGTGTGCGGATGAGAAAGGGTTTGTGTATTTATTTCTCAGCGGGAGCTGCTGACAGACATGTGACAGCTGACAGCAGCTGGGGAAGCAGGACAACCTTCACTGTGGCCTCCTGTATGTCAAGGGGCTAATGAGAGGCACGTTGAAATGCAGACTCGAATGTGGTAGCGTGGTGTGCTGCAGCTGCGTGTGTGCACTCTGCGTAGTCAGTTAAAAAAGAATTAGAGCACTGGTGTCACGTTGATGGCATTGGAGTGTACACTTTAAAGCATATTGAAATGTATGTGTGTTGGTTGATGGTGATAGTGAAGGCTGGATTGGTGTCACAGGATTCTGAGAGGAAAGTGCGGCTCTGAGCAGCAGAGCGGCTGACAAAACAAAAAGTGAGCGGAAGCATTCCCCTTCCCCAACAGCTGCTGCTGAATTGCCCTTGAGCAAGGCACCAGTGCACCAACTGCTCCAGTGGCCAGCAGTCGAACGCTCTGAGTGCATGTGTACATTTGGCATAGTGGCCCGTGTGTTTACAGTATGCGTGTGTGTTCGTGGTGTCATCCGGCAAAACGCCTCTGCAGCTGTGTGGTCAAATTGTCGCCAATGCCAAACACAAACACTGTCAACCGTAATGATGTGTATGTCTCACGTTTCGCACCTCACTGTGTTGTGCAAACACAGCAGCACAGTGGGGGCGTAGCTACTGCTCCTAGTGGGGTGGACATCAGAGGGTGGAGGAGGGGCTTCATTTAACTACCTGGTCACTTGTGAGGTCTTCACTAAAACACTGCTTGATTACTTGATGGCTCTGATAAACTCTGAGCAGTCAGTTGAGAAACACAGTCACACGGACTGACAAGGATCCCGGGCACACAACTGGGAGCTCATCTACAGGACCTTCACAGCCTGATGTCTGCTCACTCTAGCCGATCAAACTCTTCCAAAAGTCCTGTGACTTTTAAATATTTGCATGGGAGTATTTATGCAATAATTATATTCTTGACTTTATGACAAAACACAATTTTAGTACTTTCTGCAACACCCTGCTGAGCCAGTGTTGTTTGCCTGCTTGGTTTAGATCACACAGTGCTACAGCTGCTGAGCTCTGGTTTATTGGATTCTTGGATGTCCTCGTGCTCCACCGAGATAATGAAAAAGGCCTGTAGTCTCACCTTGAAACCTGAGCTGGACACATTGAATGTTTAGTCTCATGGCTGTTTGTCATCTGAAAATATAAAACCAGGAGATCACAGGTTGATTTGGAGCACGCTGCCCACAGAGTTGAACAGGAAACCATATTTGGCTCAGTTTAAGGGCGCCTTCACATCTAGTGTAAACAAAGAATATGGCCAAAAGTCCAAACCTGCCAAGGTGACACTGAACATGAGCTTTCAGCCATCCACTGTGCACTGATTTAATTAAAAAAATGATGTGTATATTAATTCTATCATTAAATCTTTTTGTTGTGTGAATGAAAGGTCAGGTCTCATGCTAAAAAGCTATAAAGCTGCTGTTGTAAAATGATTGCATCCTTACTTATATAATTTAAAATAGCCTGTATGAATTGTTAAAATGCATTCATCTCTGCTGGGCTAAGTTTAAAATGTGAAATCACTATGCAGCCGTTAATAATCACAGCTCTCTGTGCAGAGAGAAAAAACGAATTGTTGTTGTTGAAATAAAAAAAAGTAATACACAGTTCACAAATATATTCCTGTAAAAGGAGAGAGCTTGCATCTGTGGAATGCACAGTATGCTCAGTTTTTGTCATAGTTCCAAGGGCTATTAGTCAAAAATGTCAACGTAATGATGCTTGAGGTGTTGTTCATCTCAGACCAGGGCTGCGTATTATCACAGCAGCATCAAGCCAGAATGAATATTATTTTTGTCAACATATCAGACGAACCCGGAACAAATTCTATGAGAAAAAACACATTGAAAGCAGGAAAGAACACGCTACACGCATCCCTGCCAAGTATGACCTCATTAAAGCCGTGTAGCAGATGAGATGAAGTCAACTAGACTATTCACCGTGTTAATTGTCTGGGATGCAGTCGCCCCATGTGCTCCCTGTAGAGCCAGTGAAGGTCTGACTGTAGGCTTCACAGCTCAGTTTCAGTAGAACTGTAGCTATGTACATATGTGCATGCACACGTGTGTACGTTCATGCATGACTGCGTGTCTGTCTGCGCAAAGACATGACTCTCTGTGTGTGTGTGTGTCAGCGTGCACTCACATAAGGGGAAACAAGCAGCCATTGAGCCAGTGTGGTCTCACATAAGTAGCTGCTTAAACCCAGACACAGCCGCCTTTATATAGCGCATGCCTGACATAAGCTCAGCTTAATCTTGCATGCACATGCATATATACGCACACAGATACACACACACACGCAAAATCCTTTCCCTGCATGTGTTTTCTTGTTTCTTGTGACTGAGTACGTTTAGTTTACTGTTTGAATCTTAACATCTGCTAAACTGAGTCTAATTAGATTTAGAAGTGGATAAAATTAATTTCTGAAGCAGGTATTTTTTTTTTATTTTGGCAATGTGATCAGCTTGGAAGTATTCCAATTATTCCAAATCCTCATTGCCAATGTATTCCAATCACCACTTCTCAGCTCTGATGTTGATATTGTATTTGTTAGATGATGTAACTGTCACATTTTCAGCTCTCCAACTTCATTTATTGTGTGTGGGCTAAGTGCCCTAAGTGGGTGCAGCAGGTCGTGATGACTGACCCATTGATGAACTCACCACCAAAGACACATAGAGCAGCAGCTGACCAACTGCTGTTATCTGAAGTCCTTTAGCTGTTGTTTAAAAAGGTTGTTCTTACTTTATAAAAGGCACTTTTATTGAATCCATGCAGTGTAGAGCATTATAAAAGAGGGCAGTCTTTATTGTTCTCCTTTTTACCTTGTATGTCTCTGTTCTGTTGTCTAGACAGCTTCAACTCCTGTATAACAGATTTATTCTATCCTTTAGCTTACATTTGAGTGGCTTACGCCCAGTGTGTGTGTGTGTATGTGGGATGGGAGAATGGCATGTTATTGTTCCAGTGTTTTGATAATAAGTGCTTGTGGTCATAGCTGTCTGTGAATGTGAAGGTTGTTGCTCTCTGTGTCTCTACCTCTAACTCCAGGCAGTTGAACAGGGGCTTGTTATGTAGGCTGCATTTCAAATGAATGTGTGTTTTTGTGTATTCACATTATTGTCCTCATGCAGTTTGGGGTGCAGGGGGATTTTCATATATAACTATATCCAAATTAATGGGTGAGATTGGTGGAGGTTTTTTTTTTTCAACTTTGTAAACTTTTCCAGCTCCATAATAATTATGACAAAACATAAATCACCATCACATTTACCCTGATGACAAGTCAGATGTATGTAAACCTTCGACTGATTCGTAAAATCATATCTGCCCACCCCAAAAATGCGATTCAGTATTTATAATGTGAAAAGGTCCGTGCTTCCCTGCACTCAGGAAATGACTTGGTATCTTATAGCTACAACTACCTGGGAGATGAATGAATGACTGTTTATTCTAATGGCTGAAATGTTGCTCTTCATTCTCTTGACTCTCTTTGAATTTAGAAGTCCCCAGACCACTTTTCATTTTGTGTGCATGATCAGTAGGGCAGGACTCTCACCACAGTACACGCTATTGACCCTCACTGTCTCTTCCTGTGTATTTCAGAGCAGTCTCCAGTGTACGTCCTGGGGTATAAAGGCATCTTTAGAGCAGCAGGTAGCAGAGCTGAACGTAAACGCAGAGGTCAAATCAACAGATTCTCCGACTGATCTGGAGGACAGCCAACTGAGTTCAGGTAAAATCAGCAACTCCGTAAAAAGTTCACTGCAAACGCGCTCAGTGGCAAAGCACAAATACACGAATCTGAGCACATTGTCATTTGAAAGGATAATTAGTCCTATTTCTGCAACACAGAGGCAGTAATCTCATATGATTATACATGATGATTATACACGTTGCTGTAAATACATGACAGGAATTAAACTACATTTGTTCCTGTTTAGGCCACAAATCTTGAAATGCCGGTTTGGTATCCTGACAGGAAACAAATCCCTGCTCTATAAAGCAAGTAACTAGTTCAGGGAAATTATTTGTGTTTGTAACTAATATATATAATTGATATATCTTGGGTTTAAATAAAATTGCACCATGCCTATTTCTGTGCACTAATCCCTGGCATACAATTTCTGAATGCCAATAAGTGTAAAAACAGCCCAGAACCTACATTTGTGATGGTTTAAAAGTAAACAAGGAAAACTGAACACTCTCCCATTTTCAGTGTATGGAAGTGCAAAACATTACTTTTTATGTCTTATGTTTCTGAGTAAATGTGCATGGAATAATATCAACTGCACAGTTAAAATGAGATTGATATCATGATTCTATTATTAATTATTATTATGAGTTTCTTATTATTCTTTAAGGTTACTGAAAGAGTAATAAAAGGAAATAATGCACTTTTATCATATTGATTTCAGCTGAGTAGTTTTACTGAACTGGAAACAGCAAGAATAATTATAATCGCATCCTTTGTTTCACTCATTTCTGCTCAGCTCCTGAGCAGCCTGGAGAGACAGAGACAGAAGAAACATGGCCATCAGACCCAGCAAAACAGGCAACCGTTACTGATGCTTTGGGGGAGATGAGGGATGTTGACCCCATTCACGAAGATTATCAGCAAGCCCAAAAGGCAGAGACTTATATATTTGGATTGATCCAACGCAGAGCCGTTCCCGCACGCCCCTCAAAGCCCCGCACCAGCCTGGTACCTGATGCCCGAGCTGTCAGTGTGGTCAGACAAAGTAGTTTATGCCAAAAAGAGGAGAAACAGGTGTGTGTTCAAAAGATCTCTAGCCCTTCCCAGTGTTCAGAGGGAGGTGCTCTACAGGTTTGCCATAACCTTGATCAGGAACATTACCAAGGGATAGGGTTTACTGAAGATGCCCCACCAGCGTATCACCACCATCCCCAGCAAAATGTCCAGCATCAGGCAGGGCTTTATCACAGACCCAGGCAGGCCTTCATGAACACCTCCCACTCACCCTTGCTGGAATACCCATCTTTCAGAGTGCTGCAAGCCCAGCCAGAGTCCAGCAATAGTGAGCCTGATTCACCCCAACATTTCCACAACTACCCTTCCCCTCCAGCTCTATCAAAGTCTCATCAACAACCTTCACCTGATGAGCAGCTGGTCAATGCAGAGTATATTCCAGCCCAGCCTTGCAGAGCCTCCACCAGAGCTTATGCCCAACACCCCTCCAACCCCCACAAGGGCTCTGGGGTGCCCAAACCCAATCGAAGCACATATTCTCCAGAAAGAGGCCAACATCATCAAGATCAGCAGCCCACAACATCCCAGATACAACCCCCAAGATCTCGAGGGGGCCCAAAGAAATGTCGGTCTAATGAAGACAGAAGCAGTGCCAACAGGAAGCCAGGAAAGAAAGCATGTAGGTCTCAGTCAGAGAACAGCCTGCAAAGGGTTTCAGAGCACAAGTACAATACGGTAGAGAGAGATGGTGGAGGAAGTGGAAGTGGTGGAAGGGCAAGCCGCAGTAGTCAATCCAGAAGCAAGAAACAACAACAAGGAAGTGGTAGCTGTCGGCGCTGGCAATCATCCTTGGAGCTCAGCCAAGATGAGGCTGATCACCCACCTATGCACGCACCCATGCAAGGATACTCAGCTTCAAACCAAAAGGACCATTGTGGAAGGCGCACACGCAGATCTCGACCTACACACCCGTCATATGCCTACCAGCATCACCACTCCCATCATCATCAGCACATGGAGTACCAGCTAGAGAGGGACAATGTGCCGCCATGCCAGCCTAGTGAGGACTACCCTCACCAAGGTCAGGGTGAGTCTGAATCCAGCATAAGTGAGGCTGACTCTCCAGATTCCAGCTCTTTGTCCAGTGACTCAGATGAGAGCGGTGGCCTGGTTTGGCCCCAACAGCTCCCCCCTCAACTTTCCCTCCCACCTCCTGCCCCACCTGGAGCACCCCTGCAACCTAAGGCTTTTGTCAAAATTAAGGCCTCTCATGCCCTCAAGAAGAAGATATTACGCTTCCGCACTGGGTCACTGAAAGTAATGACCACTGTATGAAGTGGAATGCTGTACAAACTGAAAAAGCACGGTCTTCAGAGATTACGTAAAATGAGGGACCAGTAACAACAGTGAATATAAAAATCAGTGTGTGCATTAAGGTACTATGATCTCGGCTGAAGAAACTGTTTTGGAGCAGCCTTAACAAGCAACGAGGGAAATGGCTATAACCATATTCCAGCCTTTATGCTTTAAAAGTGTTTTTTGCTTTTGCTTTGCTTATTTTAGTCGTATACGGATGACTTATGTTTTATCACAGTACTCCGTTTTGGCTACATTGCCTCTAAATATCTCTTTCCATCTACCCAGCCACTGAGTATATCATAGTCCATGCTGACATCGTCTTTGAAGTTACAGTAAACTGTTTATGTGTGATTTTAATTTCCGGCCAGACAACAATGAATTCCCAGGCCGCCATCTTAAGGGACACTGAGCCTCATGAAAAAATATATTCATTTCATGTTATCCTAAATACTTGGTATGCCTTGTTTATAGTTTTTGAAGTCAGATTAACCAAACTGTCTTTCCTGCACAAATCATGTGTAGTGGGAGATTTGATCATTTGCATAACCAATGCTTTGCTTTGTACAGATTCCATGTCTGTAGATTGTAAACTTATACCAATCTACAGCACTGTAAGAGGCCATATAAAATCCTCTTTTGTTGCTAAACTAATGCATACATGTAAATAAGAGGCTAACTTAAGATAGATAGAAAACAACCAAAAATGCTTTTCATGTTTTTTTTTCATAAACATACAGCTATTACATATATTGTGGGTGGATGAAAAATTTTCTCAGAGGGGAAATGACCACAGTATATAAAACTAGTAATTGTGAAGGAGTAAATTGTTACTGTACAAAGTACTTCTGGGACATTTTGTCTGAAATTAGTGGTTGAGATTGTAAAGTGAAAAGAATCTGTGAATCTTGTAAATCTGACATTTTGCTGTAGCAGCAAAGACAAAGCAGCAATATTTAAACTGTCTTTTTTAAATTGGGTTAAATCAGATGTCTCACTCACGTTAGTAATATTTTTGAAGTACAAATCGTTAAGTAAGCAACAGTGTTTACTGTTTCAGTGTATATCGTAGGACACTTGCAGTGTAATACAAATAAAGAATGTATTTAACATTACAGAGTCACTTTGAATATTTGACAGTATTATAATTTTAAGTGCACTAGCCAAACTCACCATTAGCTTCTTTTTGTAATTTGTTTAACAAGTGTATGAATGCAGTGTAAAAAAAATAAATAAAGTGTTTGTACCAAAACAATATTTGTGTTTTTGAAAAACAGTCAACAAGCAGTTTCATCAGCAGAGGTTTTTGTTCAATGTAGCTGTTACCAAATGGCCAAACCATGTAAATATCCCCAGGAAGACCACACAGCGTGACACAAGTAAAACACATATATATTCAGACACACAGACTCACACAGCAGTCAGCAGCTGTGGAGTTAGTGATGGAAGGGTCAAGTGATTGAAAAATAGTAGAGGAAACAGGAGGAGTTGACAGGGGAGGAGGATTAAAGTTAAGAGGTTAAGGGGAATATCAGCTTATTTTAATGGAATGATGAGGATATTTCTCTGTCAAACTGTCAGTGTAGAAGAAGAGTGGACCAGTAACTTCCGGCTCTTTTGACACATACAGCCACTGCTCCTACTGCTTCTGCTGCTCAACTCTTGACTCCCCACTATTGCTACAATATACTACTGCAGTGGTGTTGTACTACTACTGTTACCTCACTATCACAACTTACTTACTACTATATGACAATTAACACTGGGAATGCAGTTACTCTTCATGTAAGTGCTTCTGCACCATTATATTAATGTATCTTCATCTATCAGTGCTATTACTACAGCTTCTAATGCTGCTACCATTATAACTGCACTGCAACTACCGGTGCCCCTCGTAATAGTAATACTTTTACCATAATACATGTACAGTGTAGCCACAGTGATTACTGTGGTTAGGGTACTGTTAATTACAAAGCTACCAGTATCCTAAAGCTACCATTTGTCCTAACTACCAATAAAAGACAGTAAGACGATAAACCCATCTGACCGTCTACATCACACAATCACAATGCATACATAAGCCCGTGGTTTTAACTTGAAAACATCAGACATGAAAGACTCCAAGTCCATGTTGTGCTGAGTGTTACAGAACTATTTTTCTTCATTTACATGATTCCCATAGATTACATTTGTGATTACATTTCACAAACTGCTGTGATACTGTTTTGAACAGAAACCTTTGTGAACCTGTGAGCAGCATTAGGAATTCTAACCTGAGCGTGTAGCTGAGGCAGTGGCACTCTCTCATTCTGACGGCTGGTCCATAGTGCCTACCTGTGGGTGATGGATTCCTCGCCTTTGGTGTTCACACAGCCCCATTGCCCCATTTTCCTACTTAGACTTTATCTATGATAATGGCCATCAATTGTATTAAATGTAATACATTTGTTTAATAAATCCGTTCAACAGCTTATATGGGTAAAGTCTTCAGTGACAGAATCAATCAGCTGTTTAAATAGCTTCCCTGACATCATTGGCTTTATCCTTTTCTTTTTAAAGCTCGTAATGATTATTGACTTCGAGCCACACCTTAGTAAAGCAGCCAGCTAGTTTCTATCAGATTCCAAAAATGACAAGCTCTGTAATCAGTCTGCTCTTTCTCTTGCTCTCTCACATTTATACAAAGTGGCACATGGCAAGTTATGTGAAGTAGATCTGCTGCTTGACCCAAAGACCTACAATGTATTATTTTCAAGGGCTTAAATGCATGATTGCAAAGGCAGATTTGTTTATCTCATTATGTTTAATTTTAGTCTTTTTTTTTTTCTTTTTGGATATGGGGCTTTTAATAAAAATCAGGTCTGTGGCCTCAGACATCCGGGCCTAATGACGCCACTGTAGCACACGCATTCACAGACCGCTCATCCATCACACTCAAGCCAGTTCTCCTGTAGAGACTAGTTCCCAAGTTCCTGACCTAAAAAGAGGTCCACTGAATGGGTGAAGAGAAGACACATGTGTGTTTGTGTGTGTGCCCACGTGCATGTGTGCTTGCATGCATGTGTGTGTGTGTGTGTGTGTGTGTGTGTGTGTGTGTGTGTGTGTGTGTGTGTGTGTGTGAGAGAGAGAGCGAGAGCACACAGGGATTTCTGTGGGTTGGACTTTTACAACATTAGGATTTAACAACAGCTGCCTCAGTTCATTAAATTGAAAAAGAGACAGAATGAGGAACAAAAGAAAAAAGAGGATGAATGGTTAATACCAGCCACCAGTGCTCAGAGAGGAAAGAACAAAACCTCTCTATCTGCAATATTTAAAGTTGTTTATCATCTCACAACCTCAGTGTTACTGACATTTTCCCAGACACTACAGTATCCTTTCACTCTCATATCCATCCCCTCCCTCCTTCATCCCTACATCTGTTAGTGGTTAGAAGAAATGTGCTCCCTCCAGGGCCTGGAACCTGCAGTATTTCCTGCTTTGCCAGAGAGCAAGGGGGAAAGAGGCAAGAAAGGAGGAGGAGGTGGAGACGAAGGGGAGAACAGAGACGCACTGAGCCTGAGGAGGAAACCCACACAGAGAAAGAGAAACAGAGAGACGGTGAGGAGAGGGAGGGAGGGGGAAAAAGAGGAGGAGGCTGAATGAAGGCCTCGTGCTCACACATCTGGCTTTGATTAGCTAGACAGAGAGGGTGATGGTGAGAGAGGAGACAGAGGGGGTTTTATTTTTGGCACTTTAGGGGATGCAGAGTGGCTGACCTTTTTTTCTCCATCTTCTTTGAGTTTCCTTACTTCATTCACATTTCAAGACTAAGCTGAAGTAACCACTACCTCTCGACACCACGTTTATTTGGTGTGCTGAAATGATGTGCTGGCACCACAATGACATTTTTAATATAGATGAACATAGTATAAAGAACAACAAAGTCTGCAAAGAATGGAGGAGGTTGGGGTGGACTGATGGACCAAATACAGGGCTCTAACCAATTAAAAACCTAGAGGGTATCATGGAATAAATTTCCCCCAAAGGAGGCAAACAAGGTACAACACATAGGTACATAAGCCCAGTGAGACTGTTACAGCAAAGGGCTTTAAAATACCTTGTACTTTCCTTGATCTAAACTGCATTCCAGCAAGCTGAAAGGCAGTGACTGGCTGCTGTTTCCCACCCTCATCTGACAAGCCAGTTCAGTTCATACTCTCTGTACAAATTAGTATGGGAATGTAGCATCACGCCCTGAGTTTCTCCTACAGCTAGACCGAGAAGATCCAGCTCTGGCACGAAAGCAACTGTGATATCACATCACGCATTCCCCTAGAGATGCACACAGGATTAAGGCGCAACATCAGAGTTTCCAGGAGCAAACTTAAGGCACGATAGATGAACATGAGAGTGCGTGTATGTCTGCCACACCTTTCACCGAACACAGGGTGAACAAGAATGCAGAACATATGAATACCAGTTGACTGTAATATTTTAAAAAGGGGCCTTGCATAGTGCTTCTAAAACCAGACAAAGTCCTGCTGAGGGAACATAGGTTTGTACATAGGTGTCTTTCATAGATCAACTGTAATGAAACATATCACCAGAGGTTAAGGACCAGTAACTTCCCTAAAATTCTACATGGCAGGCAGAGATAGCTGACAGATTATCCTTAGCTGTAGAAAAGGAACAACCTTTGAAATGTCAATTGAGGAGCTCCAGGAAGGGATGAAGCTCTTTTCCTGGGCCTTAGAACATAAGTGTATCCAGCCTCTGTCTGGAAGGTACTATATTTGTCACTGAGTCTACAACAAAAGGTCTTTTGCACACAGACAGCCAAAGCACCAGAGAACCAGAATGTCCCCATCATCAGCAAGCCAGGAGGCACTGCTGGAATCATGAAGGCCATAAATCCTAGCAGCTGCTGGTACTGATAGAGAAGGATAATGTGGCGCAGCCAAAACATCATTTGAAAGTAGCTGTCTTCTGGGATGAGAGTCAGGACAGATTTTCTTTGGAATCCCAGACCCAGAAACAGTTCTTTCTAAAATGGGGTGAAAACCAGCTCTGTTCCTTGTGTATGAGGAATCTAAGAAATTACAACAAAGCCATCTGCATTCACCAGGTGAGGTGAGTTCACCAAAATGAACAAATCATCCAGCGGGTTTGTTTTCCATGACTTCTGACTGATAACAAGGGCTGCTTCTAGGCATTTAGTGGATATGTGGGAAGCACGAAATTAGCCAAAAGGCACAGTTTGGTTTTTGTATGTTCTTGTATGGTGTGGTTTGCAGTTGTAAAACTGTCTGTGACAAGCATCTTTTAGGTACACTGCAGTGCACCAAACTCCCAGTCAGACCAATTGCATTAGATTGGCATTATATTCTTCTCATTTGTTTAAGATAGCACTATAAACTATACTATACTAAAAAACCTATACTATAAACCCATAAACTATAAAACTACAAAACCCATACCTGAGGAAAGAATAATCATAACTGCTCTTTTCTTCAGACGATTCCTCTTCAGACGAGAGGAATTATCTTTCCTAATACTGGTTTGGAGGATGGGTGCACTTTTAATACGACAGTGCATTGGAAAATGAAAATGGAGGATACTTCCTGAATTTCAGTCTATAGCTTTGGACTACAGTTCACATGATTCATTGGGAAGATGTGTCTGTTTGCCAAGGGGCCTCACTTGGAGCCAGACTGTCCAGAATTACCATTTGAGGTACGATGACAACCTCTAGTGGTTTCCCCAAGCACTATCCTGGCTGCGTGTGAGAAAAAGAAATTGTTCAGGACAAATAACAAAATGATATTTGCCACAAGTGGAGCTAAGTCTGAAGATGTGGCTCCAGCTGATGGCCAGTAAGAATCCTCCAAGGAGGGTCTCATCTGAGCTGTATGGCTGTGAGTGTGAAAACGAAAATGAACCGCAGTGTTTGTCAGGCTTGTGCCTCTTTCTGCTTCTACTGGCAGTTTGCAGTTGGCAGTTCAGGACCATCTCAGCAGGAAATAAACCTAAGGTGTTCAGCCATTCTCTTTGCCAGGCTGTCCTCCAGAGGCTGTGACAACATGTACATGTCTGCCAAGTGTATCTGAACATGCAACATGCTAAGTGGGCAAGTGTTGTTTGTATTTGCCAAAAAGAGGGAAAATCCACACATACTCTGATATAGATGACATGTGGAGCTCTTAGCTACATTAGCTTTACAGGACTTGCTAGGAGAACTTTGCTTCTTCTTTGGAGCCATTCCAGTTTACCAGTCAGCATGCTGAACAGTCGTGTTTAGCATGTTTAGTCATGCTAAGCTAAGCTTAAGCTCCTTAAGCTATTATTGGTAACCTGACAACAATGATGGACATGCCACATGTACAAAAGATACTTCCAGTTGAACCTCAAGTTTGGAGGTTGTGCTGATTATCATGAAAATGTAAGAGCTGCTGAACCAGCTTTTTTCAGACTGCTGTCACTTCAGATGGTTTCTTTCGCCCTGCTCTAGTCTCTTCTGTTTCATTCTCAGAAAAGATCTGTCAGTGCCCACGTGTTATATTCAGGCACCTTATTTTTAGTCCCAATAATAACTTAGGATAGGATAACATTGTGGTTTAAAATGAAAAAAATGAAGAATTTCTTTTTTAATTGCACAAATAAAATTACTATAGCAACAAGCTAGCCACCATCCATCTCTCTGAAAGCAGCAGTGGCTAAATTAACAGATTTAAAATACTGACATGGATGAAATAGCTAGAATAGCTGTCAACAGTCAATTATCTTAGGAAAGTCAGTTTCCACACACATTAAACTTAATGAGTGCGTATTTCAACGTCTCTGCTGAGGTATTTAAGAGATACTGAAGGGGGGGAACCACACAGTTGCATTACAGTCTGATGTTTAGTCCAGGATTAATATAAAACAGCTGAAGTCCTGAGGGGATGACAGAACCGTAAGGCAGATTGAAGAAAGACATAAACTGAGTGTACTCACTGTCAGCGTAGTTTCTCCAGTCCCTGGGAAATGTCAACCAACTACTGACAGCTTTTCCCCAGGCCGGGCCCCCTCCCCCAGAGCTTTGAATTCAAGTCTCAGACGGAGCAAGAGGAGTTAATGCATATCACACATTATAACTGTTCAGCCTTATGAAACACTTACAAGCCAGTTGCACTGTCTACATTATTTGTGTCATATAGTCAGACATTGTCTATCTGTTAAGATAAATGTGTATTTCTCAGTGTTTCTCCTTTCACTGCCTTGGGGATATCAGCAAGTAATTCTGAAGAGAAAAGAATGAAAGGTCAGGCAGAGGTTAACACAGGCTGAATGTAAATCTATTTATCTTATGCCTGAATAAATCCCATTTATTCATGTTTGTTTAAACTTCTTTTAAATGTAATTTACTTAAAGGCAGTTCAGGTCTCTTGTGCATCTCATCACGCAATGATGCAGAGAAAATGTTATGTTATGTTCAGTTTTCTGGTTACTAATGACAGTTGTAGGGCCCCCCCTCCCTGCCGTGAGTCTACTAATTCTAGTAAATACTACTGAAGCCTGTCTATGCATCACTTTGTTTGCTCTGACACAGAATGCTGATTTCATTCGGTGTAAAAGTCTGTGTTTTTTTCGAATGAGGCTGTAAACATGATTACAGCTACACGTGGTTAGCATAACTTTGTGGTGGATTGTTGTCAGCTTTGATGGGCTCCTTAGAGAGTTGGAGTCAGTTACGTGTTTCACACTTTTTTTCAATACACAATGCCGTGTTTAACTTAGCTCAGATACAAGCTTACATGCTTGCTTAGCTAATTAAACTAATTAAAGCAACAGAAGAATTATATATGTTTAAGTGGGAGAGTTGAAGAAGACTGGAGAAGTGGGAGATTGCAGAGTCACACATTCAGCTTTTATTGAACAGTTTATATGCAAACTTTGATATGAGAAATATCTGTTCCAGATCAGTCTCAGATCTGCCACTCTTCTTTGAACAAGATTCTCACCAAAATACAAGAAGTTTAACTGAAAGGTTAGGAGGTGAACAGGTCAGACGTCTATATACCATATTCTTATTCTGGCATTCAAGGAAAAGTATTGGATCCATGAATTGTTGTTAAGGTGTAGTGAGACATATACAGTGTTTCGGAGCATTATTCTGAGTTTTTGCACCATAGGGCTCCCTCTAGAGGCCAAATGTGGTAATCACATGCCCATGTGTCATTTTAGCGGTTGATGGCTCCTCCATGTTACACTGAGAAGAAAGTAATGGCCAACCTGTTTGATTAATCTAAATATTAAATACTTCTTTCTATATTCTTTGGTGTAAATGCATCCACATGTACGCTGTGTGTGTGGCAGTGGTGTTGGCATTTGGTGACACCTGTAGGCTTGCTGTTAAGGCCTTCAGGGTGTGGTTGTCAGTTGAACAGCACATGTCATCTTTTGCTTGGTTAACTCACCTTTGCATTGTCACTTTGGCCCCACTAAATTTGGGAGTTGAACAGATGGATCAAATTGTAAAGTAACTCTTTCAGGTATTTCTGAAATATTTAGATGGACACAATCTGGTATGAATGTGAAAGTTGACTGCTGGCAAAATACACAGCTGTAGGCACATCAAGAAGTACTTCTTGCATGTTGTATTACGTTGAGTGCTGCAGGAATTCATATTCAGAACCTGTATTGTCCAATAGTCAGTTCTGTTTCTATTCTGTAACTCTACTCAGCATAGATTTACTGATGTATTCCACTTTTAGACAAGAACCATGTAAAAATAAATCCAGCTTCAAAGAAACTCTACACTTGTTGTTTGTATTTCTCAGTAGCAAAGGCCTTCTGAATTCAGCTTTTACTCAGCTTTGTCCATCTCAGACTGTGGCAGAATGTACAATTTAATAATGTTTCATTAAATTCATCATCACCAAAGTTACTCAATAAAGTAGCTCTGAAAAGGACAAAAACAAATGTTCCGTAATAGAAATTCCAAGATTCATGAATTCATTTTCTCTTTCAAGCTGGAGAAAAAGCGGCATAGTAAACAACTAATATTCGTATACCTCTAAACAATTCATGATTCATTCACCTATTGGATTCCTTTAAAAAAGAGATAACAGGGACAGACATATATATATAAAGTTGTTGATATATCCAGTAGCTTTTCAGTATAAATGAAGGGTCTCCATCCATGTATCCAGTAATAAATAACATAACTGTTGAGTACATCTTTTTTAATCATTAGGGTTTGAATAAGGAGCTTTGGTATAACAACAGGGTCTAAATTTCACTAAAGAGGATTTTACACTTTGACAAAAAAGGTGAGTTATTTGAAATATTTATTCAAATATTAAACATTTAATTCTGGCACAAAATGTGGTCTAGCAACATCTCATGAAACATCCTGGTCAGACCAGAGTTCAAAGTGCATGATTTAGAGTTGTTAGTCTTATTCCTGAATTTGGGCACTGGGACAGTGTTCCTACATTTTTAGTTTTAGCACCCACTCAGGCCATTACAACTCTTCTCTGTGGAAAAGATGGAGATGTCCTCCTTTCTGTTTGTCATTTAATGTCATGACTGAATTGACACATGACACAGTTGGAGCACCCATTACCCCTTTACCAGCCATTAGAGACATTTTGGGCTTGGGCCAATCTTTCATGCTAGTCTTAAGCAATGTGGCCCTGGCAGTCATTCATCACATGCTTATCTGCTCTGGGATCAGATCTGTGTCATAAAGAGGAAAAACAATCACCCTGAGTAGTCCTGGAGGTTTTTGTGATATTGAGAATAGCATAAAGGTTACACACATTCCAGGTGAAACAAAGTGGTTTCATTCCACATGGTTTGTCCTGGTTTAGCTCCTCAGGCAGGGTGGGGCAGACTCAGGAGGGGTGGGGGAGGCAGGTGGAGTCAGACGAGAGAGAGACAGTTGACTCTGGGATGGTCCAATAGAAGACTTTCTGGCAACTGAACTGCATCAGTGGAAAGACACAGTCACGTGACGCACTGGATATGGAAGGTATTAAAATACTATTTATAATTAATATTACAATGTATTTGAGTTGAAATTCCATTTTTAATCCAATACAAATGTTTAGTTTTGTTGTGCTGACAGAAAAAGGAACGTTGAATGAAGTGATAACTAGTCAACTTGTATGTGAAATGTAGGATATGTATAAATATTCAAATATTTCCTCTTAAAACAGAATGTGCACGACTTTAACACATGTCCTTACCCTTGTTCCATTCCCATATCCTCTGGCTGCTCTCCATCCACAGAGCCATCTGTGTGATCAGCACTGCTGTCCTCCTCTTCCTCCTCCAAACTGTTGCTCATTTGGCATCGTGGAGGCCAGCGCAGTTCCCCGCTTTCCAGCTTGCTGTGCTCCGTGGGCTCCACAACTATAGAGGGGAGACGCTCCCTCCTGTAGAGAAACTCTTCAGGATAGGAGCTGGAATCTCCTGATTCTTCATCCATGTTTGCTTCTGGGAAGATCTGGACCACGGAGGAGATGGCATGTATAACCATTCATATTGCTGTTCAAACTTCATATTAATTATTTAAATCGTCTAAACTGATAGTTATAGTCTATAGTTAATGTGAAAAACAACACTAACTTCAAATACAAGTTATTAAATTATTACATTTGTGAGTGTGCTATCATCTACTGTCACTTCATATCCTTGGGAAAAGAAGCAACCAACGCTCAACTCTTATAAAATATGTGCTACTGCACTGCTATCACCATGAAAACAAACACGTCAACTAGAGTGATGCTATTTAAACAAGGCCAAATCCAGCAGGCCACTGCCCTAGAATGAGGTCTCAGACAGGTTAAGATGTCAGTCTCACCTGGTAGGCTCGGCTCCCTCTTCTCTCAGCTGGACTCTCCTCCATTTTAGATTCCACTTGACTGAGGACGGTGCTCATACTGCAAACACACACACAAACATGTAAGGTTCATTTGGGTACATAGCATCAGAGGTGTGTGTGTATTTTCCAATCTCATGAATAATTCCTGAATTTCACCAGTACACTACACAGTTCAAAGATGCCTTCTTTGCCTTAAGTCTATATTGAGCTGACTGATTGACTCAATCATGAAAATGCATCTGCTTTATAATATAAACTAGAACATTCGACACAATAACAACACACAAGTTAGAGTGGAGCCAAGATAGGCTTTAAGGGCAATGTGTCATCAATGTTCCGAGATGTATGATTCTTTTAAGAGAATCCTCATAAAAATCCAGAACAGTTAAATTTGTTCACATCCAATAAAAGCTGCTGTCATGAGGAATGGTCACTTCAGTAAACTCGGGTGTTGTGAGGGCTGCTAGGAGTTAATAGTTCTACATGGAGGGGAATTGCACAGATAATGCAATTATCTCAGCTCACGTGAGCCGTATCGGTCCCAACCAGGCCTAAATGTGTCGCCTCCACCTGACTCTAAGCCCAGGCGTTATCCACACAGAAATGTTGCTGTGAAACCCCACTGTGACCCTGAATCAGCTTAATCTCAACTTCTTCTCAACCATATGTTTCACTGAGATGGCATCCTGGAAGCAAAAGTTAGCAGTGAAGGGATGAGTAGGGGTGGAGGAGGTAGAATTTCTCCTGCTGTCTTAATCTGCAGGTAAGCACTTAATGACATAACAGGCTTAAACAAAAAGTAACCCAAATGCAAGGATGGGGGATGGATACAAGAAAACGAAAAAGAAAAGAAATGCTTAAGATGGGACGGAGTAATCTCACAGAAAACACGAGTGAATAAAAAAAAAAAAAAATACATATCAAATACTTCACTGCATGCTTGAATATGTGAATATAGGCACACTGACATATTAGCACAGGTCATCTAAAAGTTACAGGCTACTTTAACACCTCTACATTGCAGCTGTTGAAATGGGGACATTGATTAACATGATGTTTATCCCAGGCTGTGTCAAGGTTTTGATAAATGTAGTTTAAGCTGTAAGAAACCTCTTGAATCTCTTGTTAAACTACAGTGCGGCCTCCTTTTCCCATTGCACTCTGAGGCTGTGTGCGACACATTCAATTCGTCAAGGCAATGGATATTTGAACAGGTTACATTGTGTAAAGCTTAACGAACGTTTTAATATTTAGTCATGTGACTTACCTGTGTGAGGCAGGAATACAGCTCATCTTTACTGAACAAACAGGAAGGTATTCCGTCCGTCTACTAAAATAACAGATTAATTTCTGGCCCCGCCGTGAGGTCTGTCACTTTTCCTTCCTTATTCCAACCAGTCACAGGTTCAGCTTCTTTTCTTCAAGCACCCCCCCTCATTTTCCCACAGTGTCCCATTCAGTGACACATACAACACTGCACAGTCAGACTGACGTGCAAACCTGCTTTCCCATCTGACAGGCTTAGTGTCACCTTCAATTAGACACAAAGCCTTGATGTAACATGTGAGTGTGCCACACTGGGGCTGTAAACATGGAAATTAAAGGCTGAGCTGCTCCGGCTGAGTGCAGTCATCACATCTTGGAGATTATTTCGCATGTTGATTAATGCAAAGGCCCCAGATGATTCATCACTCAGTAGAAATGCTGATGTCATGGTTTATTATGAAAGTCCCAGATAAGGCTGCCTAATAGCGAATCAAAGAGGATTGTGGGTAGTGTATTTCCAAACAACATTTTAAAGTAAACACCTGACTTTCTGTGATATTCTGGGATCAGGACTTTGTTTACATTTCCAGGGGTGCATGTAAGGCAAACACTTCAGCACTAAGTGGGAACTCAAGTCAAGATAAAACTTATATTCATACATCTATACTGACACTTAAATGGTTCAGTCTGCCTAATTAAACCTGGGGTATATCCCTGTTTTTGCTGTATTCACAGAACTCTTTTTCTAGTGTAACCAGTAGGAGGCTCTAACACATTTGTGGATTAGCTGTTGTCTGCAGTCTGACTTCCTGTTCACTGCTGCATTGAAAAATTATAAACAGGCAACAAATGAGTGCATATTCAAGTTTAAGTGCATATTTCAGGTTCCTTACCAACAGTATGTTTGCGATGTTCACATTCTGAGTCCATTGAGAAATATTAACCATGCTAGTATAACATTTTTTAAAAAGATATTTGGTCAAATGCACTGTAGGATTTTCTAATTTGTATAAATCCAGAATGATACATGGTAGGTAAATGTAGGTAAATGGGCTTTAAAAGAAAAAAAGTTCAAAACAATATAGAAGTTATCATTCTTGTGAACTGATGATTGTGTCTGATGTATTGTTTTTTACTTTTCAGGTGTTTCCTTTTTTCACAACAGATGATGTTTACACATGACATACTCTCTGTGGCCATGCTGTGTAAGGCTTTGTCTCATTCCTGGTCTTTCTGTGTTGCTTGTGTCATTAAACTTGTCATTAAACTCACTGTTAACAGCATTTTATTCAATGCTGTGTCTCAAAATTCATTGTCTTGTTGATAGTTGTGAACACCCACAGAGAATGACACTTTACTCTATTGCCCCTCCATAAAGGATATACACATATACATACACATAGGCCCTGGCAAAGAGAAAACATGTTGAGCCCTGAATTACAGGATTATAATATTATAATGTTTTGGGTTTTTTTAAACTTAGCTTCAGGGATGAAGACCACAAAAGCAAAAAGCTGCTTTCCTGTTCTGATCCTGGGACCCCTAACTGTAGACATGTAAAGACACTGTTACAGTGGTCAAGCCTGCCAAAAACACTTATGTCTTAACTTACTTTTCAATTTTGTCCGACTTGAATATGAATTCTATTTTTTGGAATTGTAGAGTTTTTACACATCCAGCAGGTCTACACCAAATGCTAAATAGTTATACCCAACAGTTCCACCATAAGCAAGCACTTGGAGAGAGCCAGCGGGAAAAACTACGTTGTAACAGGCAGAAACCATGAGCAGAGCCTGGCTTTAGGTGGACGGCCATCTGCCATTTGAGGCCTGGGTGTGCAGTGGCTTCAAGTGTCTTTTTTGGCACCAACAGGTTAGTCAGTTTGAGCCATATTTCGTTGTAGAAAATTATTGATTTGTTCACTGCACTTATTTTTTTACTTTTTATGAACTACTGCACCATCAATAGATTTGTGTACTATGTGTAGAGCTAAAACAAAAGAGGCATTCAAATGTTTCTTATGCTTTCTTTAAGCAACATAAACACGAAACACTCGAGAAATGTTGATTTTTATGCAGATGATATGCAAATATATCCATCAATCAAACAGGATGAAACCAATCACTACAAGCATGCCTTGAGGACACAATAACTGGATGACCTGCATTTTTGGTCATTATACTCAGACAAAACATGGCCCTAAAAGACATTTTGATGAGATTTAGTTGTTCTAGATGGCACCGGCCTGGCCTTCTATACCGCCTTTAAGTTCTTGTGTTGTATTAGATCAGCCCTATAAATGTCCTTTCAACTATGTTAAATTGTAAAAAATAGGGCACTTTCTATCTTAAAAAGATACAAAAAAATAAGTCCATGCATTTGTTACTTTTCGCTGGATTATTTCATTTTATCAAGTCTATCCCAATAAACTCTCAAATGACTTTCTAGCTTATGCAAAATGCTCTAGGACATGTACTGACAAGAACTAGAAAAAGAGAACATACGCTACACCTACATCATGCTCCCATGTTAGCTTGTCTTCAGTGACTTTCTGTAAAATCCAGAATAGAATTACAGTCTTCTCACCTGCAAAGCCCTTAATGGAACTATCATATCTTAAAGAGCTTACAGTACCCTATTACCCATCTAGAACACCAGGGTCACAAAATGCAAAGTTACTTGTGCTTCCTGGAGACTCCAAAAGTAGAATGGGAGACAGAGCCTTCAGCTACCAAGCTCCTCTCCCATGGAACCCTCTCCAAGTTTAAGAGTAGGCTAAAAACTTTTCTCTTTGATAAATCTATTACTATTACTACTACTACTACTGTGTGATTTCCCATGATGCATTGAGCTCCTCTCTCCTCTCCTCTCCCTCTCCACCTGTATGGCTTCTTATATTAATGCATGTTTAACCTCCTAAGACCTAAACTCTTGCATGGCATGCTTTATTGATTTCTCTTTGTTATTTGGGTTGATTGGGACCTGCTAAGTGTAAAAACAAATAATTATCTTTTTGCATTCCCATGCATGTGTTGTCCACATATGTGGACGCCAGGTCCTAGGAGGTTAAGAATAGTGTTAAAACCTTCCTGTTTGATAAAGCTTATAGTTAGGACTGGCTGAGCTGAGCCCTGAAGCCCTTAGTGCTGCTGTAGGTCTAGTCAGCCAGGAGACACCCCCCCGTATTCATCCATATCTTATTAATGTATGTTACTAACCTGACATCTCTCTCCCAAACCTTTGTGCTTTCTCGTTTCTCTCTTCCTGTCACTTTTTGCAGGTATAAAACTGAATTTGCACAGCAGTCGCTCAATCTGACCAATCAGAGGATGTACAGTTTGATCCCCAGCTCCTCTGGGCTGCATACCAAAGTGTCCTTGGGCAAGACACTGAACTCCAACTTGCTACCGATGCTGTGCCATCAGTGAATGAATGAGTGTATGAGCGTTACCTTCCTTTGCGATGAGCCGTAGCTATCAGTGTATGGATGTGGTGTGAATGGGTGAACGCTGGCATGTAGTGTGAAAGTGCTTTGAGTGGTCAGATGACTAGAAAAGCACTGTGTAAGTACAGTGCAACTGCCATATGATGATGATGATGATGATGATTATTATTATTATTATTATTATTATTATTATTATTATTATTATTACTATTATTACTACTTGTTTTAGTGGAAGTAAAAGTAATCATATTTTCATGTTTTATCTAGATTGCTAATTACTGTCAGAAGATATATCATTCTCTCTCTCTCTCTCTCTCTCTCTCTCTCTCTCTCTGTCTGCTTGTCTGGGAATTGTCCAATCTGTGTAAATATTATTTACAGTCTGGTCTATCCCTGCTCTGTATGAAAAGTGCCTGTCTGATTTGGTACTATACAATTTTAAGTTTAAACAACTATTTAATGGCTAATACTAAGAGCTAAAGGCTGTGTTGTGTAGCAGCTGTGGTGTATTTATAAAGAGAGAGGGGGAAGGAGGTAGTTCACATGAAAAGCTAAAACATTAAAGTTGGGGAGGAGAAAGAGGAGAGAGTGAAAGAGAGGAAGACAGAGAGAGCTACAGAACTGCAGCCGAGGAAAAAAGAGGATGGATAAAGAAAGTCAATGGATAAACAGAGATTTTCAAAACCAGTGTGCTGGGCAAGAGGAAACTATCTTTTTGCTGCATCCTTGAAAAAGAGTAAGTGAGGACTGAGGGGGCTACAGGACAGAGACGAGTGAGGCTGTGCTGAAAGAAAAAACCAAGGGAACAAAAAAAGATCCTTGGATGGTTGACAAAATAAGAGATTTGCACTCTTCAAAACATGTCTGAGTGTAATAGCAAAAGGTAGCAGTGACTCAGGTCAGTGGTTCCTGTTTGCTTTGTCACGGGGGGGAGAAAAAGGGAAGAAAATCAAATAAGGACAGGTAATAAAAAAGGTGAAGTGACAGATTGAAAAGGAAAAGAGGAATTGTTTTTAGGGCATGTGCGTGCTTCTCTGTTAGACTTCACTGTTATAGTAGAAAGTTGAGGGTGCTTTGAATAGAGGGAGTGGGGAGGGAGGAGAGGGAGACGCAAACACCAAAAAAGGTCTGGAGTCAGAGCTAGAGGAATCACAGGCTTGACAGATGCTGCACACCCATGGGGAGAGTAGAATAAGGAGAGAGACAGAGACAGACAGACAGAGAGAGGAGGGGACTGACATATAATGGCAAACAGGACAGACAAAAAAAGTAAATGACTATAAACAAGAAACTGGTAAGAAGAGGGAATATAAACAGTTCACTCTCCTGCACTGTGATCAAGCAGAGCAGCTAGGAAAAGGCAGGTCAGAGTTGCAGGGGGTGGGGTTAGTTCGTGATCCAGAAAGAGATCCAGACAGTGAGTTTGTGTTGAGAGGTGGGGGGTGGGGGGGCAGGCAGTCCAAAAAAGACAGTGAGGGTGGGCTCTTACTGTAAATGTTATATCAAAAGACCAAGTGTATACTGTAAACTCAGAGGTAGAAGATACTTCTTTTCTCTTTTAAATCCAACACACCATGGATGCAAGGGTTTCACCACAAGTCTAAAACAAAACGAACCCTTAGCCACCGGGCGTCATGTCGACGGGCCCTGGCCTTGGTGCACCTGACCTGGCTGAGGGCCCCCAGACCACAGGACCTGTTGGGCTCCAAACCCTGTTGGACTTACTGGTTGGCGTCTACCAGGAGTTTTACTCCTCACCCTTTGCGAGGGAGAAGTATGTCTCTGGTTTCCTGCAATGGGGTGAGTATTATCCTTTTATTTTTTGGTGTGTGTGTGTGTATGTCTTCTGAAGCCACTAGGGAAAGTCTTGACAACTACTCTTTTGCCATTTTATTTAAATAATAACAAGGTGACCTCAATGATTCACCTGGACTGACGGTACATGTTCCTTGGCATTCACTGTTTGGCTCCTGATCAAGAGCAATCAGCTGAAACATTACCCAGACCTCATCACACGTGTGTCTAAGCAAGTCACAAACATGTCATCATATTAAATATAGTAGCTACTGTCAACCACACTATACTCTCAGCAATGCTGTGAATTTATTAGAGGATTCTGCAGCTTAAAATTTACATTGAGCGTCAATGTTCAGTGCCACTACAGGATGAAGGTATTTATGATGTGACAACCCTATTGCTTCTCAAACCTTTGCTTCTAAAACCTTCTATAATAAGCAAAACTCATTTCTGATCTAAGATTTGGTTAAATTTTGGTCATGATCGTAAAACAGCTTTATATCAATTTGGACCATGGTTTAGTTTAAAATAAGCACTTGGTTTGAGAATTATCATAGTCCTGATTAGACCAAACTGGTGTTGACTGTTGGTAGGAGAGGAACAACAGTCCTCTTTGTTACAGTTTGATGTTTTGTTGATCCACACATCCCCCCCAATCTCTTCCGTCAGTAACAATTTCACACCACTTCCTACTTTGCTCTCAGCAAACAGTCATTTTCCTATGATTGCTAGCTACAGAACTTCATCACTTGAACATAAACATGTGTCATTTTAATACCAATAAAATCAAGGTCCCATTTACCTTTAGCCACTGATACCAAATTTTCCATTTTTCCCATAAACAAGATGTTGCGAGAAGACATAAAAGATACATCATTTCTTTTAGAAATATAGTCAAGAATGTCAACAACAAAGTATGTCATAAATGCCATTTATAGTTATTGACAACTGACAGAAGGGAGAGCGTAGTTTTAATTCTGTAAAGCTCCTTTCACACTGCACAACAACCCACTAACATTTGGCTTTTACCTTCAACGTAAAAGGGTACAGTTGGAATTTGAAACCAGCGTCAAATGACTCCGCGGTAGTAATGGGTGTTTATCTGCTCCAGGTCCAGTTAGCAGAAGCATTCATTTTCACCCCATTTTCTTATGATGTTGTCGTGTCAGCCAATGATGAACCAGGAACATCACTGCTGGGTTTTTTTGTGCGTCATATACAGTGGCAGGACAGCAGTACTGACATATTGCTTACTAGCGTCTGACACATCTGTGATGTCATTTCTGATGTCAAGCATGGCAAAACAAAGACAACACACACAAAGAAAACACAGAAAGGCGAATGCTACTGACAATGTGAATGGATTCAATCATCTGTTTTTAGCAGGTTTAGTCCTGAGTAAAATAATGTATTTACCTGCTAATTTTGGTGTACCATGAAAACAAACGCAGCTTTTAATGCAGCAGGCAATGCCATCTTAATTGACTGGAATCAAGGACACTGTATTAAGTTGTAGGAAATGAATGAATACTGCTTACACAGTAAAAAAGAGGATAGAGCCAACTAACAGAACTGTGGTGTACCACAAGGTTCAATTTCAGGTCCAGTGTTGTTTTCCATCTACATGCATTTACTTTAGAGAATCAGCACACATTGAACATGCAAGCTTCTCATTGCTATCTAGGTGAACTTTAAACCACAGATCATTCCATCCTTATGTACAACTGCTGTAATTTCTCTCTCGCGCTCTCTCTCTCTTTCACATACTTCTTCCTCACTCTATCTCTCTCGCTCACCCTCTGTCCCTCACCCTTTTCCCCTCAACCGGTCAAGGCAGATGTTTGTCCACCCAGAGCCAGGATCTGTTCAAGGTGTCTGCCTGTTGAAGGAAGTTTTTCCTTGACACTGTGGCCAAGTGCTTGTTTGTGGTGGAACTGTTGTGTGTAATTAATAATAATGAGTTTGGTCTGGACCTGATCTTTATGTAAAGTGCCCTGAGGTATCCCTTGTTGATCATTGCTGAAAACTGCCACTTTCACAACAAGTGAAAGTGGCAGTTTCAAGTTCACAACAGTCATCGTGAAAGTAAATCATAATGCAACAGTGTTATAGCCATTTCAACTGAATAGACTGGAGCTAAGAAACAGAAGCAACATTTGTTCAAACTGCTGCTCAGTTAATTATGGTGAGGCAGCTGTGGCTCACAGGTAGTTCTGGTCTTCCACCTGTCAGGGATGAATGCCATAGTGTTCCTGTACAAGACACTGAACCCCAACTTGCTCTTGGCTGTTGGTGTGATTGTAAATACTTAATTCACAGGGAAGTAAAAATGAACAGATATGAATTGGAAATCAGTTTTAAAGTTAAAGATACAACATATCGATACGTGGACCTCTGGATTGATCCAAATGTGCTGTTCATGGCCCAATCTTAGAAATCATTTGTGTGTGAAGCTGCTCTGCTGCTACTTCCACAAAGCGGCTTCAAACTCTCGTAAAAGTTTGAAAGTCAGTGCAAGGCGCTTGCAAGACAAGTCACAGTAACGTTGGCATACCATTGCCTCCTAGGCAAACACATAAGCAACATCTCTGACACTGCCAGTGAAATTTACAGTGCACTGCCAAACCGCAAATCAAAAGATTGGAAGGGATTTTGATTCTGCAAGAAGGATGGAAAGCTGGACAATAGTCTGTGCCTAACTGTACTGTAACTGACTGTGCCTATTTAATTAATAAACACAATGACGTGGTTCTGAAACTATACATTTCATCTTACATTGTTTTCCTTTGTCATATAACCATACTAAACAACAAAAAGGAACAAAGGGATTCCCTGGGCTTTTATGAAATATCTATTTGAAGGTAAGCAAAACCATTTTTATAGAACTGGCTTATTCTAATGCATAAAAGAAAATCAATGGCAACATGAAATATAGAATTGTATCGGATTCTATCATATAATACCAATATCAGATTGAATCGTACTGAATCGTTCCAAAATAAAAAGTGTCATCTTTGAATCGTATCGTAGGCGTATCTTGATACGTATCGGATTGTCTTATAAGAGAGAGATTCACACCCCTATTAATTCACTTTCCTTTCTGATGAGCAGCTGCCATCAGAGCATGAGTCAGTGAATGCTGTTATCTAGTGTACATTCTCTGAGTGACTGGAAGTCTAGAAAGGAACTAATTTATATTAATACAGTCCAACTACCATTAAAAGATGACTTTTTTACATCAATCAGCAAAGATTTGTTCAGAAAAGCTGAAGGGGTGAAACAACTGAAGCTGCGGCCATGGTGGAGACTCTAAATTGGTGTGAATGTGATTATGAATGTGTCTTTTCATTTTTAGGCTGTGATCCCATAATAAAGCCATCATTACGCTGACTTTGCTTTATTACACTATAAAAAAGAACGGCAGCAAAATGCCAGCCCACTGTGTGGTTTTAGACAAGCTGGCTCCCCACAAGCAGCTGAGGTGTGACTTCTGAAACAACCATGTCATGAAACACAGATGTCAGTTCTGCTTCACTATTACCTCCACTGCCAGCTTATATGTGAAACAAGAATGCCCCTCCACTTTCATGCTCATACTTTTGAATAGAATGATGAGTCAACATTCCTGCACTGAAGTGTCCTGTGATGAATTGGCAAACTATCCAGGGTGATTACCACCTCTCCCCCAATGTCAACTAAGTCACATACATACAGTATTAGTCTGCAAAAGAAATTATGATACAAAATCACACACAATGCAAGGGGTTATTGTTATCAATATACAGTATAAGCATGAATACAACACACATGACAACCAAAATATTCTATTTTTCAGTCCTGATTAATATATCATAAATAATTATATTAAATGAATTCATTCTATATTCTTCTAAACCCACACTGGATTCCATTTACAGACTGACCGACACACAAGGTCAACGTTTTCCAAGGATTACAATGTCACGAAAGCCTGGACACCACAACTCTAAAATGAGCCTCACAGTTTTGTGGTACGGGATGTGAAGATAAATTCGGAGCTGAGCTGAGTGACCACACAGACCTGCCCCAGTAACCTTTGTGTTATGGCCCACAATACGTTGTGCTTGGACCACTACAAGGTCGTGAAAATCGACATGCCAGTTTTCTTGCCAGCCCTCATAAACCTCCAGACATCTCAGAAATGATGACCTATATTACTCAATGACAGGATATTTTAAAGAAAATAAATGTTTATATATATATATATATATAATATATATATATATTATATATATATATATATGTGTGTGTGTGTGTGTATCAATTAAATGCCTACATTAACAGAGAATGCCTCAAAAATACTGCTTGTTGTAATATTACTGGATGCCTGCCACCAGTCTGTGTGATGACATCTACTAACACTTTTATCCCATCCTTCCTGTTTCCTCCCCTTCTGACAGAATCTATCCATGCATGTGACTACGATTGCATGTGTACCTATTGTAATTTCCAGTAGGGGGCTATCATGTGTCCACAGGGATGGGGCATTCCAAATTTAGCCACACCATGTGTTCAAGAATGAGGATCAAGTGTCAGAGTTGGCATCACTTCATCAGTGATGAAACAGATTTCTGGGTTTAGCTGGACTTGAGGCCTGAGCGTCAGAGTAAATCTGGTTCACGCCATTGGCGGATGGATGATCAAGCATCTCAGGCAGGGAAAATAATGCTTTATATGCCTTTTTACTCCTTCCTCTTTAACACAGAGACAACAACAATCATGTGCCAATATAGTATCTGCTTAAATTCAGCAGTGAAGCCAAAACACCTGAAAACATGTGTAAAGAAGACTAATAGGAATCATGTGCATTTGAAATATGAATATCTTGAAAAAACTCTGGAACAATATGGTTGGCCAACAGACCAACAGAGAGGCATTACCATCCCTAAAGCAGGTCAGTCTACAAAAGAGGCCATTGCAGAGCTCAATTCTTCAAAAGCTAATGACTTAACATTGCTTCATTTGTTATGCCAGTGTAACAAATCTCAGGTATAAAAAGTGATATAAAAAGCAGTTATCAATTATCAGAATTGTTTGTTATCAATTGTCTGTTGTTACACTAACCAATTACTGGCTTTAGTTTTAGCACTAGCTCAAACACCAACATAAGCTAGCACATGGAGAGTCAACTAACTAGCTGGTGTTCCTCAGCTGTGGACCAGTTTTCTGTTACTCTGTGCTTCAATCTTCTTGTGGTTTGTAGAATTAGCGCCACTGTTCAATTAGGTATTACACCGATCCTCTTTTTGTTGCTCTGTAATTTCTCTAATGTGCATTTATGAAAAACTGCAGAATCCCCTGTACTTAAAAAGGTGAAGTGGAGAACATGTGGAAACAAAGGCAGCCTAATGATGTACAGTATTTCTTTTTTACTTAAAGGTATCACATCATGTCTCTGTCTATGAGATTGCTTGCAGCATTGAAAAATTCACCAGCAACTTGCTTTTTCCAGCATTTTTATACTCACTCTGGTGTTGGCAGTTTTCATTCAAACTACCCTTTACTGAATAAAATGTTTCCATGAAAACTAGAAGAATCACCAGAGGCAAATGAGAATATGTGGAAATTTGTTATTCAGGTAACCCTCCCTTCTAGGAAGAAAAAGTTGCATTATGCAGCTGAATCAGTGACTTCTTTGAAACAGTCACTCTTCGTCTCAAGCTGTGATTTAGAAACTGTGAATAGAGCTCTGTCTGATTTTCGTGAGGGCGCTGCATATCAGCAATGCAACTGAGAGTCAGACCACAGAGTCTTAAAAGTGATTAGTCAAGTCTATCATCACATTAAAAATGACGGTTAACTAGTGAAGAGAGGCTAAAACAGGGCAAATGTGATCTGACCTTCTATTGTTGGTTAAGAGCCCAGCAGCAGTATTTTGAACCAGTTGCGGGTGTGAAATAGTTTTTGGCTTAACCCTAAATACAATGAATTAGAATAATCATAATAAAGGCGATGATATAAAAGCATGGATAATATTCTCCACATCAGACTGAGAGGCAGAGAATTTTATTTTTGAAATGCTTCTTAGAACAACACTGAACATCACAGTCAAATATTACAGCCAGATGTCTGGCAGCTGGTGTAACATTTGTAGACAGGGAGCAGAGTTGTTTCTGTGTGATGGTGATATTTTAAGGTGGACCAAAAAGAATGATTTCAAGTTTACTTTCATTCAGCTGGAGCAAGTTTTGAGATAGCCATACTTTTATTTCTGCCAGTGAGCATGGAATGGGAGAAAAATGTCCCATTTACCAGTTTTAAGTGGTATATGTATATTTGTGTGCATCATCATCATCATCATAGCAGTGATACATTATATTTGTGGATGATCTGTGACAGAGGCAACATGTAAAAGCAAGCTAGCAAGGGGCCAAGAATGGACCCTTGGTGAGCACCACAAACCAGTGGGGCCACAGATGAATGGACATTCCTAACCACTATTGAAAAAGTTCTAATAGCTTGGATTTGCACCAGCAATTTATCCAAGATACTACTAATAAAAGAAGAAGAAGAATATTCAGAATTCTTGCAACAATCTCACAATAATTCCTACAGTCATGTACAAAAACATAATCCATGCAAAAAATAGCAGCAGCAGCAATCTGGGCAGGCAGCCATTCAGACTTTTATAAAATATGAAGCTGAGTTTTGAATGGCCTTTAGACATCAGCATGTGCAGTCATGAGATATGTTTACATAACACCACAGCTATTCACATCTGTTTCTTGCAGTTGTATGTCATATTTATAACTGCTTCTTAAATGTATAGCAACATTTACATGCTGGATGATAAATTATGCAAATGCAAGCAGACATATTGGCAATAAACTCTTTGCAGTGAGATCTCGTCTTCTCAGCTAACTGCTCACCAACACAGTTTGTTGTTTTCTTATTGTTCCTTTTGGTCTCCATCTCTTTGCCCTGTCTTTTTCAAGCAAGGGAGTTATTAGTGTTCATAAGGACAGGTAGAGCAGAACATGTTGGTAGTCTAGACAAACACAAGCAGGCACACAGATACAGGATGTATACACACATACACCCACACATACATGCACTGTCTTTACTTTTTTTTTGAAAGAGTATAGCTGCAGGGAGCACAGAGAACATGACATGATGTGAGTGATGGGTAAGATTTCTCTGACTGAACATCATGAAGTTAACCATAAGACCTGTATTGTATTGGATCTTCTGTTGTTAGCATGGAAATTTGGGGTTAGCAATGTCTCAGTTCTAGACATCATAGAACCCAGGACTCGCTGGAAGAATTACATACCAGATCTGTCTGAGTATTTCCAGATGTCTCAGGAGACCTGGAGGATGTGGCTTTTGAGAAGGACATCTGGGATACTTCACCTCATCAGTTCAGTTCACCATCATATGAGACTAAACGATTTATACAGTCATGTGCAAAAACTGTCCAAAGGTCAGTGATGTGAGATCAAAATGAATGCTTTGTATTCATCAGCCTATTTCTATGTAAAAGACTGTGACACAGCACAGGTCACAAGGCTGGCCAAGGATTCTTTTTACAGTGTTTCCCTGCTTCTTGAAATGTCCATTTGTCCTGAGGTGCCTGCATGTGAGTGTGACTGTTCATCTTAAAGCAGTTCAGAGTGTCCCATTGCCTCACTTGCATTTCTTGCAGTGTGTGAGAATTGGCGAATGAAAATTGAAACAGCTGCTATTTTTAGCAGTAAAGAGGTACTCCAGTGTTGTTATTCTTTCAAAGGGGAACTCCTTTTATAGCAAATAGAATTTTTAGTTCACTTGGAGGTAGAGCAAGCAATAAGCATGAACACAGTCAGCTGCTGTCATTTAAGAGACAAGTGGCCAAGATCTGAAAAAGAGTATCCAGAGGGTCAAATCATTTGAGTAGATATAAGCATGTGCTGGATCTATAACTTTCTGCATAGGCTATTTTCCCTATTGAGCCCCCCCACGAAGAGGGACTTGGTGGGTTTGCCAGTCAGATTTCCTTCAGGGACTTAACATAGTGATTGGGAAAGCAAGCAAACAGAGACAGCTCCAGTGACCAGAGGAAATCCAATACACAGGGATATAGAGAGCAAAAGGTGGATCCAATGGTCACGGGAGTTGAGCAGGTTATTTGTGAGCAGAACTAAGATAGTGTGAAGGTGAGGTACTCAACAAGTACTGCAGCTACTGAGTGCTTCAAGGGTGACTGGTCTGCAGTGTCACACATCGCCACCACACTTGGTTTGGCCATCTGGGGATGAAACCTGATGGAAAGGCTGACAGTGGTACTGTGGTTTAACAAATAGACTACCTCACGTGGGAGATAAACTGGGATCCTCTATCAGGATCTATATTTGAGGGAATGCCATTCAACAGGAATAGATGAGCCACCAGTGGCTTGGTGTTCTTTCTGGTGAAGGGCAGCTTAGGCAGAGTTAAAAAGGGGAGAAACTGTCAGTGATGGTGAGGATGACAGTGTTACTATCAGAGGCAGGTAGGCCTGTTAGAAAATAGAGTGCAACATGTAACCAAAGATGATGGGTTGCCAATAGAGGGCAGAGCAGTTGTTTTTTTTTTGAGATTCAAGGGTGGCAGGTGAATCAGTTAGAGTGGAGCCCAATCAAGTAAATCAGAGTGTTGTTGCCAAAGACCCAGAAGAAGAAAAGGACATCATCCAGGAAGACACACACAAAATGTGAGATGAAATCCCTGAGGATGTCATTCATCCCTACTGAAAGACAGTAGGGGTGTCAAGCTGAAAGGCATCAGCGTGTACCTAAAGCTGCCAAGAGGTGTGTTAGACACAGTCTTCCTCTCATCTCCATGCTTGATTTAGTCAAGATGATAAGGTTTTCACAGGCCCAACTTGGAAACGACCACAGCTCCATGAATCAAGGGAAACGCAGAGAAGATTAGATTACTGTGAAGTTGTTTAGTCCCCCAAAGTCAATACATAGCATCAGAGATATGTCTCTCTTCTCCAAGAAGAAGCCTGCACCCTCTGGTGTAGAGTCATGGATATAGTTCTCCATAGCCTCATGCTAGGAACTGCTAGGAAGGGCAAGGTGGATGTGGAATTGTTGGATATTTATAGAGACACTGATGACTGGATGAGTTGCAACAGGTGAAGCACTGCCCTGACTCTCACACACCTGTATTCATTCACATATATTAGACACATTAAGGAGTAAACTTGAAATGTAGTTGCTGCTAGCAATGGTAGACAAATATAAAGTATATCAGTTTACTTTCATACAACAAACAATGTACGTCTATTATAACTATGTAATAATACAATTAAGCATGTAAAACATGGAGCACACATAATAATGATGCAGGCACAGACAGGACCAGATAGATGCAGGCTGTATCTAGCTAGTCTCAATGCAGACCACGTTACTCTCCAATCATGGACAGATTGATACTAGTAACTACTCATTTAGTATCCATTCCTTTAAATATTGAGAATAAAATGATTTCAATACAAAACCTGGACCAAGTAAAAAACAACGGTGTGCCAAGACAGCTCTGACGTATTGAGCTCTGACCTATGTTTTGACGATTTCTCTCCCCTCTCCTCCAATCACAGCCGAGCCCCTTGTCAGTCAGGTGAAGAGGACTCGCATCAAAAGAGAAGACTTTCACATTCTGAAGGTGATCGGCCGAGGCACATTCAGTGAGGTGAGCTGGTCTGAAGAAATACTTTTTAACATGGTCTGATGAATTACTGATAAGAATAATGTTCATAAGATGGTGTTAATGGACTGCAGTGCACTGCTGTAATGAATTAATGCGAGTTGTTGTTTATTTTTATTTAATATGTCCCCAATATATATATTTTTCATCTGTAGTTGTTTATGCACATAAATGTATATAGACACAGACAGCAATTAAAACACAAGTGCTGCTAATCCCCTTTGCCACCATTCTCAACAAGTATAAACAAGACAAGGTGGAGGTAAACGGCTAACCCAAAGTGGCATCAAGAGGATCCAGTCAGCACATCCATCTTGCCCAAAGACACTTTAACATTCACCTTGGAGGAACTCAGGGATCAAACCCACATTCTTCCAATTAATAGACAACTAGAGGTACCTTTTGTGTCCTGTGTCTGCATGTCTCTATATGTATTTACGTGCATAAACATGCAGTACTGTGCAAAAGTTCTAGGCTGGTGAGAAGAAATACTGCAAAGTAAGAATGCTTTCAAAAATAAATTAAATAAATGAAATATCTTCTTTGTTATTCTTCTTGTTGACAGTTTAAGGCGTTTTGCCATGTGAACGGGGGTTTACAGGCATTTCTTCATCCATTTATGGTGAATCACCAAAGTGAAAATGATGCTTCTATGTGTGGTTCCTCAGTAATTGATATTTATTAAATGGTGTCAGACTTCCTTATAAAAGAATGAAACAAAAACAATGTGCACGCATATTTCTGTATTTGTGCATACACAGTTTTAGTTCCACCCCTGGCCAGACTGGGAGAGATGAACTGCTCAGAAGCCCCGTCCTAGATGCTGCGTAGAGTGCCGTTCACTTGCTTCTTCAAAGTTTATTAATATTGAATGCCTCACATGTCCAAATTGCACCAAATTTGACAATGCAGTTCCGTGGGTCCCTAGCAACGAACCTGCCAAATGTGAAGTAAATCAGATGAATGGCTGTTGAGATTTGCAAAGACAGATCCATTGGTTTTCTGGACATTGATACGGATGTGATTCACATTCATGCTACTCATTTTATTTCCTTTCTTCTCTCTCTCCACCAAATTGCCAGTTTATCAGTTAATTTGAAAAATCAATAAACTTTCTACTTTTAATGACTGACTTTTAATGCCCAGATCTTGTGTATTAAGCAATGTGCGCATAGATTTTGTAAATGCATGCTTTATGTAGTTATTGCGGTGACTATGTGTCATCACTCTGTTGCAGGTTGCTGTGGCAAGGATCCGAAGTTCACAACATGTGTATGCTCTGAAGATTATGAATAAGTGGGACATGCTGAGACGAGGAGAGGTACACACATTAACAATATACACACAATAAAATAAGGACCGTTTTCTTACTGAGATGGAAGGAATGAGGAAGGAAGCCTGATTGAGGCACATGCTGTTTGATCTAAGATGGATGTCCCTCAGTTGTTTGGGGGTCAGAGTGGCAGTTGACCAGTTATCGGTCTTTCTTATTTTTTTTTATTGATCCAGCAGCCTTTGTGTTTGTGTCTTTACATAGACAGCATGTTACCAGGAGGAGAGGGAGGTTTTGCTGAGAGGCGACAGACGCTGGATCACAGAGTTGCACTATGCCTTTCAAGACGACAACTATTTGGTATGTACGAGCACAGGCAATCAATTATGCCAAGTAAATGTTAACTTAAACCTTAATGCCATTTCCCCCACTCATCTAATCCCATCCCCCCTCAGTACCTTGTGATGGATTACTACGTAGGAGGGGACCTGCTGACTCTGCTCAGTAAGTTTGGAGACCGGATCCCTGAAGACATGGCTCAGTTCTACCTGGCTGAGATGGTCATGGCCATTGACTCTGTCCACAGACTGGGTTATGTTCACAGGTATAATACTCTCTTTAGAAATAGCAGTCATGTTGTTCTCATTTACTTTCCTTTTGGATTTTAATTCAGACTCTGTCCACACGCACACTTGCCAGACAAATTAAAACTTTGATATTAATATTGTTACTCATAATGCTCTGATAATGCTGATAATGAAATCTGAAATCCTTTCAATATGTCAATATGGCCCCTTTGCTACTCGCACAGAGATATCAAACCTGACAACATCCTGCTAACAGCTGATGGACACATTAGACTAGGAGACTTTGGTTCCTGTCTGAGGCTCCTAGAGGATGGGATGGTAAGAGTTGATACTTTTTATGAAATAGTTACTCTTTAAAGGGAAAACACTGCCAATCATCTGCTTATTCATGATTCAAACATTCATCTCAAGCGTTCATGTCATTTTGATGCACTTTTTAAAATACATCAGCCTGCTGTTTTTACTCCAGGTTCATTCATCTCTAGCAGTTGGGACACCCGACTATTTGTCTCCAGAGATTTTAAGAGCAGTTGATGGAGGTGGAGGTTATGGTCCTGAATGTGACTGGTGGGCTATGGGTATCTGTGCCTATGAGATGCTGCTGGGGACCACACCCTTCTATGCAGAGTCCATATCTGAAACGTATGCCAAGATAATCCACTTTCAGGTACATAAACAGTCTTGACACTGTCTGCAAACTGATGACAACTGTGATTTCAGAACATGAGGGATGAACACTGGCAGATGATAAATGGTGCTAAAGGGGAACCCAGTTCATTAAAAGCTGATGACAAAAAGACTTGTGTGGATACTCAAAGTCGTACAGAATTACTACTAGCTGTACTGGTAGGAGACTTGCAAACACCAGGCATTTAAAGAATTTCCTTTTTTCCATCTCAAGGAGTATTTTGAGTTCCCCTCCACTGGCCCTGAGATTTCAGACAGTGCTCGTTCCTTCATATGTGGACTCATCTGTGAGAGAGAAGTACGTCTTGGGAGGAAAGGTTTTGGTGACTTCAGGAGCCATCCTTTCTTCTGTGGGCTAGACTGGGGTTCCCTGGATAAACTCCCTGCCCCCTTCCTGCCTGAAGTATCTAATCCAGCTGACACCTCCAACTTTGACATTTTGGACGACTGTCTCAGTGAAATGGTATTCTCTTTTGCTTTTATTCTGCAATTATGTTGGAGCCTAAGTTATGACTGAAAGAAATTTGTACAAACTGTGAACAACTTGGGTATCTACAGTTACTTAGTAAATTACTCTTTTTGTTTTGTCTTTATTTAAATAAGTCAACAGAGTTAGCAAATCATAGTGTGGCTTCTTGCAAAATGTACACCTGGTGACTGTTGGTATATGGTTTGTTCTGCAGGAGACACTATCTGATGTAATGGACAGAGCCCCAATAGGAGTACACTTGGCTTTTGTTGGATACTCTTACACTGCCACCAGGTGAACTTAACTTCCAGTTCAACTTTTATTTGCATCAAACAACTCTAACTGCCCTTTGGTGGGGTCTTCCTGGATATTGTTTAATTGTTCTCTTTTTTTTATAGTCAGACAGGTGCCATCGACCGCAGCCAAGACATCATGATGCAGCTTGACCACGCAAGGCTTAAGGACTGTGAGAGTCTTTACACACCAGAGAAACTGGTGAGACATCATCGCCAAGACCAGAGACATATTGGGACTCTGATCATCTTGTTATGAATTATAATTTACTTCAATTATGAGATGGCTATTTGTTTTCATTAATCTTAACAGTTGTGTTTTCCTGGTTACGCTGCCCTTCATCCACTTGTGGTTTACATTCAGAGCCAGCTGTGGCAGCTCAAAGACTCTCTACCAGATGACCTGCCTGCTTTGTTGGAGCTCCCGCTCACTCTCAATCAAGGTCCTACTGCATCCACCCACTCAGCCACCAAGGAGGAGGAGGAAGAGGAGGAGGAGACTTCACAAATATCAGAACTCAATAAAGACTTGCAGAGGTATCAGCAGACAATGATACTATCTTTAACCAATTCATGTAGTTCATTAGGTTGAGTGGCCCCTGCTGGGTATTGGTTCTGTTTCATGACATTACATTTTTCCAGCCTTACAATGCTCAGTTGTGTATGGTCCACACAGAAAGAGAAGTACCTTTATAGTATCTTTATCCAATGTATACGCGAAGACACGAACACTCGCAATATGTCATTCACATACTTGTGTGTAGCAAACTAAATTATTATAGCATAAACTGTGTTTTGTTAGGAGGAAATTGTGTTTTTATTCCTCTTCCTTGGGTGATAGTTGTAGTTGCTTTGTCCCAGACATGTCTTTAGAATTAAGACCAAAACAGTCCAGATTTTGCCAAATTTACTGAACTCAGATGAGGAAATAAAACAACCAGAAGAAGATGACACAGTGAGACTCAGTCTTCCCTCTTCATTCACCAGGCAGTTACAGGATGCAGAGAGGAGATACTGTGAGCTGGAAAAAGAAATGAAGAGACTGAAGAGGGAGATGCAGCACTGGAGAACTCTGAAAGAGACAGGCAAGAGATCAACGCGCAGGCTTCCTCATCACCCACATCATCGCACCCCCCCATCGCTCTATAAAGCCTTCTTCTCTGTTTCATTTTTGATTTTATGCAGTTAAATCAAGACACCATAGCAGCAAAAACCACTTTGACACAAGTTTAATGAGCCACGGGTAACAAATTATCAAATGAGACACGTGACACGGGACACAGGCAGGAAGTAGTGTACCGAAACAAGACTCTCGTGGACAGGCTGGAGGCTGGCAATGAAGTCAGATCCCCTGTGGAAGATTTGCTGGTGGCCTGTGGCTAGAGTGCAGGATCAGTGACAGGAGAGCTGAGATTAGTACATGTCTCACCACCATGCTAACACCATAACAGTAACAGTTTGTAATGTAACTAATATACTTTTTCCAGGGAGTGGGATTGTTTAATGGTAAATCTGTGTTAAGCATTATCTATTAAATAATACGTAAAATCCAACAGGCCATATTGGGGTAGTGGCTTTTGCTTGCCCAGTCGGTTTAAACATAAAAGAAAAACAAGTCCTTCACTATAGTCCTGAATCCTTTAAGCACAGTATAAATGTGAGGTGGAATGAGTTCCTCACAATATGAGCCACTTTAAATAAACACAGTGCTGCGCAGTCCCAGCAGCATCTGCTTATGCTGGAGGCCTCACGCAGAACATAGTGGTAAATACCCACTCTAAGAATAACCTTGGTATGCAGGAACTTGGATGTCTATTTCAATAAGTCAATACAGTGTTTAAAAGATGGCCGTGGTTTAAAAGAGGCCGTGTTAAGGGTCCTCATGACCTACCTTGTCTGCTTCCCCCATTGCTGTTTCTGGGGGAAGCAGCAACTTCCCCCACAGCCAGCAACTCCTGTTTTTGCAAAAGCATGTGGACAATAAACATGTATCCTGCTCCATGTGCAATGACATGCAACACAGCAGCCAATGGTTAATCTTACTTCGGACACTGCTTTCCTCATCACTGCTTTTCTGTCTTGTTTCACACTCAAACCATCATCCCTTTCATCACTGCAAAACATGTACTGCCCTTGGTCCTGTTGTAAAAATCCGGCTAGCTAGCAGTGCACTCCAATGCCTCCAACAGCTCCGCCACACATCAAGGAATCTGATGGTCCTCTCTCTCCTCCAATCACAGAGCTGAGTATCTGCCCAGCATCTCTTGCTCTGCCTGCCCACTGTGTGGATGCATCAGGGGATGTAAGCCTATCTTTAATCCACTTTAATAATCTTTTTCTCTGTCTGACATGGAAAACAAAACACCTTTAAAACAGCATGTAACCTGTCAAACAGCAAACAGGGAGTTTCTCTGCATGGCAGCTGGCCAATCTCAGTTTATGTTTTTATGAAGCTGCTGTTGATATGCGTGTCTTACAGAGGGAGACAGTGCCCCCAGCCTGCCATTACCCACTGGTGATACCTCTCCACCGCCACCTGCTCCTGTTTCATAGGGTACAGTAATCTTTTGTTAAGCATTTGATTGATGGAAGATTTTGACTGAAGCACTGACATTTTATGGAAATCATACGTTTTATAGTTTTATGTCAGAGATTGCGAACTTAATTGAGTTCTGGTTGTGCATAAAACAAATACTAGTGTGCATGCATAATTATTACAAAAACAACAGGACTGGCCTGGCTTTTCATCAATTACATCTTGGTTAATATCTAGCTAGTCAACCACAAAATCACTTATATTTCAAAAATACACGATTTTGTTGATTTCATTTTCCAGACAGTCTTTGACTGTAATATGCAAATTTTCGGAAAATTAATATAATTTCTGACATTCCCCAAAATTGCGTGCATGGTTTGGCTCTCCATCGCCACAGATTCACCGACATGATTATTTAACTCCCTCCTTCAACTGGTCCTAGTTGTGTTTCACTGATATATATACTGTTGTATATATGTCTGCCTCATTTCATTCAGCTCTACATTTCAAGTTTATATTTCCAGCTCTGCAACCTCAACCATCTCACTTCCATTTCTAATTTGTAGATAGTATAATGATAATACATACAACCAAATATGTCTGGGAACTAACTATAGGATCTATTGCATTTTTCAAAACCTTTAATAATTGTGTACTCATTAGAGAGTTGACAGTGTGAATGTCCACTACACTACACTACAATATTTCCACACAGTCTTTGCCACTGCACGTGATGTCTTCTGTGCTAAACAGAATGGTTCTGTGTAGAACCTTTTAGAGATGCAATTAATATCCCCATATTTCAAGTAAATTGGAAGGACTACATGTGTAAACACACTAAAGACTGTGTGCTTTCCTTGTGCTTTTTGTAAAACAGCCAGTGGTAGTGCTCACTGTCCATGGTGGACTGTGAGCGGTAGTTTAGCTCAGTAAACACCAGATACTTATTTACCTTGTTCTCAGCAGAAACTGTGCTTTTCTACTTTGCCTAAAGAGGACAAACAGCAGCAGTCAACACAGGAGCTGCTGCAAAGTCGAAAATAAAAAATATATTAGTATTTTCATACTTTATGACGTTTACTGATTTCACCTTATTCATGCAAAAAAGAAGAATGAAGAATGATGCTTTTTTGTGTCTCACAGGTTCGCCTGCCACAGGTGAGGAGTGAGTCATACCTGCTGGTGTGTGCAGAAGGGGGGGAGCTCCAAGCCTGGGAGAGACACTGTTACACTGAGCTCTCCTAAATGCACCTTGAGATGCGCAATGCTGACCTCTCTCACGATAACTGAGCACTGAGCCCCTGCCGTATGCTGACTCCTCAGCCTCCTAAACATCCTAAAATGAAGGAAAAGTCGGACTAAAACACGTCTAACCAGAGCTGCCGAGGGAGTTATTACTCTATGAGATTTGAAAAGAATGAAAAAGGCCGGTCAGCTTGCCAGAAGATGCTCAGAAAGAAACAATGAAGCCTTGAACCTACCATGCCTGCTTACCAGACTGAAAGTCAAGATAGAGATGCACTGAGTTCAAGCTCACACCTGTGTGACACTGATAATGAAGTTTGAGTAAAGCAGCAAGGGTCCAGAAAAACAACTCCATGAGCTTACTGTTTTCAGGTACTTTAGACCATATAGTTGCAGTTGTTACAGTCAATATGAATTATTTTGTGTACCACGTATCTGCACCCAGGGTTTGTCTGTACTTGTGTTGCACAACTATAGGCATGCTGTTGCTGTGCCTTTCAAAAGAAACTATTTATTTCTCACCAGAAGGTTCTTACAGTGTGAAAGGTGTGCTGCATAAATGAAGTATGAAGCAAATAAATTCAGGCAGAACAGTCACACTTGTATTGGGTGTAAGCCCATCATGAAATGTATGACTACTTAACAAAAGGAACTTTTTATGTTTTGGGGTTTTTTTTTCAAATTGAACTATTGCCATGTTTAAATGCTTTTTAAAGCACATTAACAGGGTTGTCAGTGTGATGGAAGGGTATGAGATCTCTTTTTGAGACCGATACCATTATTGGTACCCATTACTGCCAGTATGGTGGCCTTTTGTAGTCAATTTTTGAGATGGAATGAGAACTGACCTTTTCTGTGTAGATTCTGCACCAGTTTTGCACCAATTTGTTACGCAAAGGTAATCAGAAGGCTGCTTTCTTTAACAAATTACTTCACTGAAGAATATTTTGTACTTGTACTTGAACAATTTACATATCGGCACATACACACCAATACTGATATGATACCAATATGTCTACTATAGGCAAATATTTGACTGACGATATCAGCGGATCAAAATATATATCTGATATATGTTTTGGGCATCAAATGTGTTGACGCTGCAGTTGCGGAGTGTAACGTCTTCCTGTAGGCATCTCTGAAAAAACCCTTATACCCCAAAATAATACTGAGGACGTTGAGTAATTATGACACTGATTGTGCTGTGTTCTTCGTGCCGTTACTTTACTAATTCTGTCATGCAAATGTCACTGTCATGCCACAGTTTCCTCCACGACCTAACCCTAAAGCGGAGGGATGTGGTTTCATTACTTGACAAGATTCTAGTATAGCCTACTGATTTAGATAAAACATTCTGTGTTGCTGCAGTAGCAGTCCACTGTCATTCCACAGTCTCCCTGTTGCCGTGTGTATTGTAAAACTCTCAATAAAAGAAAAAAGGAATGGGAAACAGAGTACAAGGATTTTCTCAGGGCATCCCTCAGAGGTGGTGAGAGCAGCAAACCTAAATGCTCTCATGGCCTGGCAGACTTTCAGTTACCACTTGTAGTTTCAGTCTTCATTGTTCTGATTTTTGCTGACTACTGATCATTAATCACGTAAATCAAATGAATGTATTTAGGAATAAATGTATTTAGGAAGTGCATGACTAAACATCTTACATGTCTGTGAGAATGAAAATTGAGTTGCACCTCAGCTCAGATGAAGAGGGAAAGAAGAAAACAATAGATGTTAATATTGTGGGACATAAAGATCATAACACATAGTAATGGTAAATATATTTTTTAATTTAATATTGGATTCAAAATAAAAGTAAAAATAATCAATGTGGCAGAAGTTCTTTCAGCTTCATTCCCAATCTCATACTCTGTTTTACTTAACTTCTCTTGACCTTGTATCCAAATTGAGATCTTTTCTGACTTTAAAATGTACCGTACCATTCCAGGCACATGTATGATAAAAGAATACATCAATATTTCAGACAACAGAGACTAATGATAGAGTTTTTTATTCATGAACACAGAGACTGACCAGAAAGTACAGTTTTAATTCATTCAGTAAGCAATCTAACACTTAAAGTCTAATCCCAACAGCAGCCATGGCAGGTTTCAACCCAAGGAGCCAGCAGATCTGCATCATTGGTAAAGAACAAGCTGGATGCTTATCCTCCTCATGACTGTGCCTGAGGAAACTCTCAGCTAAAGCAGCTACAGCTGGTCAGCTTGTGGTGAACATAATCTTGGAACAATGTGACAGTATGGAAGAGGTGACTCGTAGTCATGAACCCACAGAAAATTAGCACTTGAATCTGAAAGTTCCTGTTGTCTGTACAGACAGAGTTTCAGATCATCGTTTCACTGTCAACCCCGCAACTTTGGTCCTTTCTCATCACTCTCATAGTTTTGTTTTCAGTCACAGAAGGCAGGATGCTCACTCCAAATAAATAATGATGACAGTGTTGCTGAAGGAACTATTGCCTGTTCACCTGAACAACTTATGAGGTGATGATAAACCAATGTTGCGCTCAGGATTTGTTCCCACGCCCCCCTGTTTTTCCTGTGAAGTAGAAATCACACTGTCGAGCTTTGTTTGTCTTGACTTGCGGCGAATGATTTGGTTGGTCAGTTTATTTCCTCACCAGAAATGAATTTAAAATGAAACAATAATGATATAATGAATACTCTTTGATCATTTTTATTATACCAGTAACATACTTCATAAAAAAACTAAATAGAGTAATTAAAACAGTCCTAAAAAGCATCATCCTCAGCATCTTTGGAAGGAGAAACTGATCAATGAACAATCTGTAAACTAATAAACATTATTTTTATTTATGAATGGCTTACAGAACAGCTACAATATAAGATAATTCAGCATCAGAATGGGCCTTACACATAGTACGCAGGGGATGAGTACAGCAAATAGGGGTTGAGTTTACAGTCTGCTGATGCAAAGCTGCTGTTCTCATGGGCTTGTCGGCGGTAGTATCTGCGCAGGGCAGGACTGCCAGGGTGGCACTGTCTCACATGGAGGAAGTACTCATCAGGGCGGCTTGAGGTGTAACCACAGTCCTCACACACAAAGATCTTGGAGCGTCTCTGACGGTAGGCATACTGCTGGTGGACGCCGTGAATCTTCCTCATGTGGGACTCCAGGGAGCAGCGCTGTGTGAAGGCTTTCTCACACATCTCACATTTGTAGGGACGGATGCCTGCAGCAGGTGGAAACAAAAGAGAGTTTCCATTCTGAGTGTGTCTGTGCGGATGTACATTCACGCTGGACGTGCTTAAATGCCAAAAAAAGTCAATGTCCCTCATGGACCACCCCAGTCAAATTATCTAGACATTGCATTAATTCTTTTCCTGTTAAGCTGATCAAATGTCAAGTCAAATTATTGCCTTGACTTTATCAAGTCAAACATTACTACATGAATCATTTAATAATTACATTTATTTAGGACAGCAGAATTCTGTTTTGTTTCCATCCACTTCTAAAACCTAAATCATCATCAATACACCGAGTAATGGAATTGATGGAATCTAGGTCATCAACAGACAAAATGTATTGTTGTGAATCCTCTTTATAATTAGGGTAATCATTCATTCTTAGGTGTTTCTGAATTAAGTGCCAGTCAGATTAAAAAAATCAGTAGCCCTCGGACACGGTTTTGCTAATCACCCTCTATACTCCCACAGTCTATCGCTAATGGAACATTCATTGTGGCAGCCCATAATGTTTGGACTGTATCTGCAGCACGTGGTCAACAAGTTAAATTCCTGTTCAACTTCTGTTTGAAGTCAGATCACTGGAAAAACTAAAACATCCTGCTGGCAGGAGACCAAGGTGTAGGAAGTAAATCTACAAAATGACATTTCACCACAGACTATGTACGTGTGTACATTTGTGAGTCAAGTTCAATCCTGACCTGTGTGCGTTCGCATGTGCCTCTTAAGGTCGAAGGTATCGTTGAACCCTTTGCCGCAGAATCGACAAGGGTGTCTCTTCACAAGGCTGTGGCACTTCAGGTGTCGGGTCAACATGCGCTGCAGGGGGAATATCTTGTGGCACACAGAGCACACAAAGTCACCTGACCCAGGGGAAGTACGTGTTCGGGGCTGGTGGGAAGAGACAAGTTCACAAACCTCCTCAATAAATATGACAGGGTGTCAACAGTCGTCATTGGGATTTTCACAATAAAATGTTGTCAGGAAACCAAGTGTTCATGTTAAATCATCAAAGCAGGCAACACTGTCATCCCACCCTGACTTAAACCTTTCAGCTGCTTTTAAATCCTTCACCCAAGAAGAGAGTAGTAGTAGTATTACCTGTTGGTCTGGCACAGCCTTATAACTATATTTAAATTATGGTTTGACTTCTTTTTTCATTTCGGTCATTTCCTGTTTTATTTTTGAGTCTTTCTCTCATGTGTCTTTGTGTACTAGCTTCCTATGTTGATTAGATCATTAATTTCATTTGTGTCTTGTTAGCCTTGCCACCTTGATGAGCCACTTGCTCATGCCTTATTTCCAGCTGGATTTCCCAGTGGTTCCTAGTATATTTCCAGCTTTCTGTGTGGTTTTCGGATTTAATTTTGTGGATTTTCATTTGGATTTACGGACTGCGTCTGCCTGCCTCAACCCACCCTGTAGGCTTTGTGTTTTTTGTGACTTAAACCTTTTTAACTGCCAGCCCTGTGTCCTGTATCTGCATTTGGGTCTAACTCCGAGTGCTCCCTGTTCCCTGTGTGGCACCGTGTAACAGAAACGTAACTAACCCAGCATCCTGCCTGCTACTCTGCCAGGTAGCCTTCGGCATAAACGTCCTAGCAAGCCAGAGCCTTAGCTGCGCAGTAAGCCAGACCTTCAGCTGTCCAGTAACCCGGAGAATCAGCCTCTCAGCAACTCAACTTTCCATATTACGCCACACTCCTTCTTTCTAGTTGCAAATATAATGTAAAGGCTATTGGGCGTCTTGACCCAATCAATGAAAAGTCCACTTTTGATCGTCCCAATTGACATTTGACTATTTGGTCAAAATCCCTGCTCTGCTTCCAGACAACAAACAGCAAGCATTTAAAATCCTATCGAACCTCTCTGCACACAGAATACTACACAGTTTCATGATTGTGTGGAGTTCAAATCACAAGCGTGTGCATGCTGGTGTGTTAAGTTACAAAGGTATTGGTGAATACATTGAATGAGCATTTCATTTCTCGTCTGATCGGACGCTGCCGTGACCATGAAAGGATTTAAAGAGTGCAGTTATCCGTGCCATAGATGGGACACACATTCCAAATATAGCTCCCAGGGACAACGCTGCAGACGACTACAACAGGAAGGAATGAGGGAGAGAGAAATAACACTGCTCAACTCATTCTCAACATGATTACAGTCAACCTAACAGCAATGCTGAGGATAAACAGTGTTGATGCTGCCTCAGAGTGCCTGTCTGAGCCAAGAAAGTTACGTTAACGTACCAGGGCGTAGTCTGATTTCTCATTACTGGCACTGCAGGGCAGACAGACTGTCCTAAACATGTATTCCTAAATATTCTGTCGAATCTTATTACACTTGCTCATGGGTTTCTGTAGAAAATATCATCTTTATCTTGTATTTTGCAAGTAATTCATTTATAGAAAAAGGCAAATACACACAAATTGAATTCAGTTTTCCTTTTGGCAAAGGCCTTAACCAGTGTCCCAGTACTCAGAAATATATAGCATTAAAGGAAAACAGTATCCATGTCAAAGTATACTAAAACCAGGATTGTATGCAACTATATCAAGTCCAGCACAATTGAATTTATAAAATATATATAACATTTTGACAAACATTTGCCAGCGTAAACAGGCTTTGAAACAGTATAGATATACTATAATTGATAGATACTGTGTTGATTAGGTTTCGTTGAAGTGCTTGAAAGTAGATTGCTCTAAGATGTATATGCTCAAAGAGAGGCCAATCCACATGGCCTATTCCACTCCTCTTCCTCTGGTTGTCAATGGCGAAACATTTTTCTTCAATGCCTTTTGTTAATTACTTGCCTTGGGCTCTCTCACTCAGCATGTTCCATCTGATGTTGTATATTCAAAAAGTCACTAACTTTCTTTTCCTCTTTATTTCCTTTTTATTTCCTCTTCCCTTCAAATCAGAAGAAGCTCTCCCATCTTGCTGTTTTGCTTATACGATTCAAAAAAATAAAAAAAGAATCACCTGATGTTCCCATAGACTGTAAAAACAAATTGCTTGAAAAAACACATTTTTAAAATTGTCAGAATCTTTTTTTTTTCCCAAATTCAGCTGTTTTCTCTCGCAATTCTGCTACTTAGTGATGTTTCCTGCTTCCTCCTCAGTGGTGAGATACTGATATCCTGTAAAACTGGTTACTAGGCTTTACATTGGACTTCACACACCTGATCTGAGTGTCTTTAGTGGTAGTAGTCACTATCCTCCGCCTTTCTATCTGCAGTTATCTTTTCTCCATTTGTGGCTATGGCTTCCACTGAAATGCTGCTTGTTTATTGTTGTGTTTGGAGCTGTAAATGGTGCAGTCTACCATCATTCAACCTGCTGCAACCATGAGTTTGAAGTCCATTTCCTCCTGTCAGCTGTATTTTCAAGCTGGGGCTTGGTCTTTCCCTAGCTGTCTGCTAATCCATTCACAGCCATCACTGGCTGATGCTATTTGGTAGAAGTGGCACTAGATTTGTCAAGAAAAGTCTGACACCTTACCTTTGCTCTGCTGACAAGTGCCAGTGCAGTTGGATGGTAGAGGGAGCCCCGCAGCATCAGTGTGGACCAGTTGGGCCTGGTGTCAGCCCCTGGTCCTCCTGATCCTGCTGAGGGAACTGGCATCCTCATGCCTACTGCTGCCCCACATCCTGAGGAGGCTTCTGGCTGAGGCACAGCAGAAGGCTGCTGGGTCTCATTTTCAATTACTAGAAAGCAATCGAAAGAAACATAATATTGTTAAATGAATTATTTTATATTAATGATTCAGGAGCTTGTTTTTTTGACATTCAAAATTTAGTCCATACCAACTAAGTTTTCTTCTTTCCACTCAAGCTGTTCAGGCTCTTTCCACTGCCGCGCTCCACACGACCCGCGTTTCTTTTTCACAAGAAAAGACCTCGGCATCCTTTGAATTCTCAGTCTACTTACGTCAGTCAATAAACCTCAATTTCTTATCCACTGGAATACCACTGCTTTTTGATCTGTTACGAGTCAACCTATCCTAACCTCACTTCCAACCCTTATATCCAACTGTAATCCCTCGACAACCTGCAGGTACTGTATCCCAGCAAAATCACAGCGCTCATTTTCATAACACTCTCTGCGAGGAATGGTGAAGGTTTAGAACTGTAGAGAATGGGCGTAGTTTTTTCACTGTTTTGACTGGACTACATCTGCGTTGACTGTGCATGTGCACCATTTTAACTGGCCCTCCACCAGTTTTGCATGTCAGGTAGTGAGAATCCGGGGAGCTTCATATTCAAGAGGCCTTTGGCATGCAAATTTTTGCCCCTACCAAGCCCTGGCTCCAGACAAAGGGCACGGTATGAGTAACAGGAGCAAGCAGAGAGGAGCCACAGCTTTAACTGCTAGGTAAATCAGGCCTTCTCTTTTTTGGCCTCTTTTTGTTTCAGTTGTATGGTGGATTACAGAGCTTCTAAAAGTGGATACAAAGCCCATTCACACACTCAGAAAAGGTCCCAACTACCCACTGTACATGGATTTTATTCTTTACATAATTGCACATACATGATAGCACTTTCTGTCCTGTTCTGATGGTGATGCTCACTCATGCTGGGAAGAGCGGAAGCCCCTGAAACCCTGAACAGATAAAAGATTAGAAATTAAATGGATGACTGAACTGATTAAAGCAGCTAATATTCAGAAATGTTGCCAATATATATAAGTGTGAATGTATTTCTTACAAGTCGGCGTATGTTGTAGAGGAAAATGAACTGCCTGCACATTATTTCACTGGACTCTGCATGGCAAATACAAACTCAGTCCGAGACTAAACCCCATCATGCAAATGGGAGTAGAGGTGACTTCAAGAACATCAGGAGGATCATGCAGTGCAAAGTGTACAGTAGTATAAACCCACCTCAGTCCTGCATTACTGCCCAGTTTGAAAATGTACAGAAAAATCAGCAATCTCTAACATGTTAGCATCGAACAGCTGCACACCTCTTCCAATTTTCTTGCAGTGGTTATTAGGGGGATACAAACGGTGTAAACCATGTGTTGCTATAATATTCAAATTGTCATTTAACAGAAAAATGAAGTGCCTTCTTAAAGCGCCACTCGAGGCTCACTGCAGAAGTCATCATTGCTGTCTTCAGCATTTGGATTACACATAAAATCGTATTAAATCACTTAAAACATTTGTTTTGAATGTGAATTGTAAATTATACTCTACGCAAGGACAAAGATATATTATACATCCGTAACGTGCCACAGAGGTTGAAAAGGATTTTTGATAAACAGGTGAAAATAAAGGAGTAATCCTTACAAGTTTTGAATTACTAAAGGAAGATACAATCATAATATTTATAATTTACATGCATGTGAATGAAAATGTCTGCAGATGACTGACAGAGTGATTGAGTGATAAGAAATCTCTTTTACTGAGTGATGATATGGGAGCATATGCGTATTAGTGTTTCCTGAACATGTCTGCAGGAGACTGTTGATTGTACTGTGTGTTGTTGCCTTCCGGAGCTCTAACTGTATGCAAAGCACTAGCCTGTGTGCACAGCAGGGAAATGAAATGGTAAAAAGGTAGCTCCACTACATTGTCCTGGACAAAACAAACTGGCCTTTAAGTGACACCTGTCTTTAGTTTTTCATCCACTGACCCGAGTTTTACCCCTGGACCCAGCGAGCTAAGTGTATTGCCTTTGGAACATGAGCACAGAAACAAGAACTGTCTATGGGTCTATTCAATAAATACAGTGGCTCATTCAGTTGACAGAAATCTCATATTTTCCCTGGATGAGAGCTTCCTGAGAAATAGAGAGAGCCAAAACTGAACTGTGGTCCGTTTTTCCTTTCTTTGCTTTAGAATGCTTTAGAATTAGCAGCCTGAACGTGAAATGTGAGACCATGTTTAATGATGCTGAAGTGTTCATTGTTGGCCACACCCTTGCCTTGCACCCTCTCTTTAGTTAGAGGGATAAAGGTATGTGTATATACTTGTCTGTGCTGATTAATTGCTCCTCTACTGTAGCTGTTAGGGCACTTTGTATACTTGCAGCTTTGTAACAGCTACATGTTATTTGGATCAGAAGTGACTGTGTGTGTGTGCGTGTGTGTGTGTGTGTGTGTGTGCGCGCGCGCACGCGTGCATGTCTCCAAGTGTGCCTGTCAGTGCTGTCTTTGTCTTTTGGCTCGGCACTATTTGTTTATTTGTTCTGGGTGTTGTCCACACTGTCTTTGTGTGAGTCCATAGCTTTCTGGCAATTTCTTAGAGTTAGTTCCTACGGTGGCAGAAGAGTTGATGACTGCGGTGACAGGGGCATTTGATAATTCTGATAATCATCTCGTGTGAGCGGTGCCACTGCCGCAGCGGACTGTGATACGGCCAATCTGGATGCTCTGGAGTCTACATTGAGCCTCCTCAGCCCACAGTGATACTTGGTAATGGACCTTTCTAGTCTTCAGACCAGTCAAAACCGTTTCCAGTGCATTTCAAAATTCACCCACTGACACACATATTTATACAGTGATGACAGTGGGCCCAGTGCCAGGTAACAGCTGAACATCAAGAGAAGCTAATTGACTTTCACACACACTCTTCCTTTCAGTATCTTGCCCAAGAACACTTTCAGAGAAAGCGAAAGTATCATGAGTCATAGAGTTATCTAGTCTGAGATCTGCCCTGTGCACAATTCAGTCTCAGGGGGCGGTGTTGAGCCCCTGGTTATCAGATAATGAGTTTGGGTTTTCAAGCCGCTGCACTGGCAGACTTTTCAAAAACTGCAGTAGGCCCCAGTTCCAGAGGCAGTGCTTCAGCAGTTTACATCAGCTCCTGGGCTGCAGTACCCTCCATCGTGGGCTCATGGGCTATTGTGTGTCATCTGAAGGCCAAGTTCGTTTAAGATATGAGATTACCTGTGTTTGATTCGAACAACTAGGTCATGCACTTGTTACTTTAAGGCTCAATTATTGCAAATCTTATTTTCACACTGTCCATTTAAGCCTCTAAAGACCCTCCAGCACTCCAGCTGCAGCATATGTACTGAAGAACTAGGCTAAGACATCATATCGCTCCTATATTAGCTTCTCTACAACGTCTCCCTGTAAAGTTTAGAATAGAAATCCAACAAAACCCTTAATGGTCAGGAACCATGTCAGTACCCTGCTATCCCTACATCATTTTGGAACCAGCTCCCATTTGGGGTTTCTGATTGGACACCCTCTCCACATGTAAGAGTAGGCTAAAAGTGTGCTTCCAGGTTTCTCACCTCTATCACTTGATCTTCCATGTCATCTTTATGTAGAATTTGCACTGCACTGTGTGATCTGTCTGTCTATACTTCTCTCTTTTCTCAAGGCTGTCACTGTCATGAAATGCTTGCTCATGGTGCAAACTCCTAGATGAAATTTAAGAGAAGGCACATTTGTCTCCAAGGGAAGAGATTCAGCACAATATGCCTGCTACCTCTGTCACCCAGGAGATGGCTGCCACTGCAGTGTGTGTGTGTGTGTGTGTGTGTCTGAGAGCGTGACAGAGAGAGTGAAAGAGAAAGAGAGTGAACGAGAGTGTGACTGAGTGGAAGCAAGTGTGTATTGATAATCTTTGAAGATTCCACCAAGGCCTTGTTCCAAATCTTAATAGATGATAACTGCACATGTAACTCTGTCTGAGCACACCCTGCACATTGTTTTCTAAGAGGTAACCAGCAAGTTCACAGAAAGTTTTAAAGTCTGATTCACAGTGTGCAAGGCTTTGGTTTTCCTCCTCACAGACTTCTTGCAGACTCTGAATCCAAGCAAAATGCCAAAGCAGAGAGAAGTTTGAGTCCAGCGACCCCAGTACAGGCTGGTGGTGCTGACAAAGAAAAAGAGGTGCAGCGAGCACCACAAAACATCCACAAAAACTGATTTATATTGTTTTCATACATACATATTTGCAGTACAAATGGGGAAATACTTGTGATGAATGTATTCACTTTTTTTGTAATTGCATATGGTTGAGTATATGCCAGTATCAATGAATATTATGCATTGCTGCCTGTGTCTAGTCTGGTACAGTGACATTCAGAGAAAGAGGAACTGCAGAGTGAATGTGAGAGGTAAGAGGAAATGAACGATACAGGCTATTAAAGGCAAACATCTGGTCAGTAACAAGGTTTTCTCACTCATAAATACAGACACATACTCATAAACACATCCACACTATACTTACAAAGGTATTTTTAATTCTTTGGCTGAAATGTTGTGTAAAATGTTACAAATGCCCAGTTTCAAGAAGCAAAGCATCTGACTTTGTAATATTCAATCATACAAGTTAAGATGACGTTTGCAAATTTAACAGAGGCGTCCTCCTCATTCATCTGAAACTGTCATTATTCAGTCTCTTAAAGCAAAAAAAATGAAGTTCACAGTTCTGTTTTCAATGCTTCCACAGCATTTGGAGGAAGGGACGTTAAGTGTTAGCAGAGCTTTGACAGACTCAGGTTCACAGGTTCACAGGTTCTCAACGCATTGAACCTGTACATCATGCCCAGTACGTTTGAAAGCATAAACACAAACACATCTGTGATGACTGAATATATTTGCTTTATTCCTCAATCTATTGTAAGTGCTGAGCCATTTTAATAGTTTGGCAGTTCCCTTTTTTGCAGATGACTCAGAACATTTTGATGTGGCTTTCATTACAGCTTGGCTCCCGTTCATTTCCCCTGACCTAGATAAATGTACATCTACTACACATACATACAGACAGACATCTTTGTTAACATCTGCTGCTCATACTGCATGCAAGATGAAAAGCTGCACCACACCAACTCATGTGAAACGTCCAACTCTTTGTTTGAAGCAGTCTAGATAATAGGACTAAAGACAACTGTGCACGTTACCCCAGCACACTACTACTGCACTATAATCTCCTACCTCACTGCATGAACATAGTTGTAAAGATGGGTAGACAGAAATCAGAGCCATGCCACAGTGAGACAAAAAGATGGAGGTGTGAAAATGAGAATTTAAAAGAACAAATGAAGGAGGCGAGAACAGGAAGAGAGAAAAAAAAACCTGTCTAGGAAATGAGAATACAAAGGCAGAAGTGCTGGTGTCGCAGAGAGAGGATGACAGAGGAGCACAAGCACGAATCAGAGCAGGTTTAATTGAGTAGACTGCAAATCTACTCGCAAAAGGGAGAAGGTCAAGTTCATGGGATCAAGTAGTTAAAACGTAGCTTTGGACTTGACTTTGGATACTGACAACAGCACGAATATGGGGTGAGTAACTTTCTATTAAGCTCAATAACTAATGGTGTAAATCTGCCCAAAACAGCTCTTGGCTTATATCATTTAGAATAAAAAAATAACACAGTGTAGATTCCTAACAACTCTTTATTTGACGCTGCTCTGAGTTCATTTCCTGTTTTATGCAGAAGTGCACGCAGCCCTTAGCAGGTGTTCTAATTTACAGCTGTCACACATGAAATGAAAACATCTGTGCTTGCCTATCTGTATTTGCTAGGGACACTGCATTTCATCACACCCTATAAAAGGATTTTGGCAGATAAAGAGTTTGAGAAGTTAGTATACGTGTGTCGCAGGTGACATGATGCAGTCCATATTAGGCAGCGCTGCGCTGAGCAAAGGAAGTGGTCAAAACATGAAAACATTTCAGCAGGAAGCATAGCTCTGCTGCAGTTTACAGACTGTGCAACAAGTAGACTGAGAATAACCTGCAATGTTTTACAGAGCATAAAAAGAAGTACCTGCAGTACTTAGTAGCTCGACCTCTCTTTTCTATTTCAGTACGTGCTGAAAATGTTTAAATCTATGCACAAAAATAACACAAGTTCTTTCACAGGCCTGGTTGCATGTGAAAGGTCATGTCCAGTGTGAATATGCATTAATGGTTTTAATGATATAATCCACAAAATGATATTATTACACATATTGTTTAGATGTTTTACAATGGCTAAATATAAGTATAGTGTTCTTTACTAAAGTGCATTTAGGTGGCACTTCACCACCCTTATACAATGTGTACTAGTTATTTCACTCTAATTATTTGAATAGTGATAATTATCAAATGTGCTGTTTAGTAATAATCACCAAATAATGTTATAGGAATGTCATAATTTCACTAAAAATCACCAACAGGGGGCCTCTGCTCTGTTCTGAGTACTCTGACTTTTGCGCGTTCAAGTTCTGAGTGATACCAGCGAAGCAAAGATGCATGATATTTTCAGAAACACACTTCTGATCCAAACATGCTCAGTCACCTACAGCTATGCGATTTATATGGAATATAGCATTGTAAGCCAAGTTCTCTTAAATTGTAGTATTGCTATTTTTACCTGGTTAAGGAATTCATTTTTCCCACCACACATGGTGGTATGCGACATCTGTGCCAAGTGCAGCAAATGTACAGCACGGCAGTGGTGTTACATGAATCTGTTCTGCATTGTGAAAGAGTTATCTTGTCATAACACTCAGTGTTGAGTAAGGCTCTGACTGTTAACATTTCATTTTACCCACACTAAAACATTTCTCAGTGCCTCGCTTCATGAAATGGTCATGTGTTTTTCAAAGTGTTAGCAAAATGTTAATAATAATAGAAATTTTGGTATTTTCCACTTTTATGTCTCCAGTTTGTCTGAAGCACAGTAATTGTTGAGATTAGGTTTAAAAAATGTCCAATATCAAATCTGATAGAGTTTATCTGTAGCGTCAGTCTATTAACATGAGTTTATCCTGAGTCTGTCCCAACACACTGAGAGAGAGGCAGGATACACCATGGACAGGTGACCAAGAATCTCTATAGGATGTGCAGTGTAGCAACACAGCAGTTAATGCACAGCACCAAACCCAGAGAATGAATAGACCTGGTTTACCTCTTTGAAATCACTTTAATTACACTGCACACTTCCTTAGCTGTTCTCCACTTTTGCCCTATGGCCGTGCTATGCATCTCATTGTCTCTTTCACCAACAGCGAGTCCAGTATCTGCCAGGTGAGGGCAACGGTCATGTTGTATGATGACACCAACAAGCGATGGGTGCCGGCAGGATCTGACAGCGCGTCCTACAGCCGCGTCCAGATCTATCACAACCCCACGGCCAACACCTTCAGAGTGGTGGGACGCAAACTGAAAGCCGACCAGCAGGTACAGGCTGTAGATGCACTGTAGAAACACTGTAGACAAACTCAAATGTTTAGTTTGCCAGTGTTATTTTTTCTAATCTCTTCAACTATTGTGTTCAAACTGGAGGTTTATGGTGAGACCTGTCTTTTGTTATGAGTGTTTAGCCTTGTTTCTAAGCTTCAGAATGTTTCTGTGTGTTGCTGAGGTACCCCATCATGGATTCTTATTCCCTCCTCATTCATGTGCCCTGTCTCACCCTCTAACTCTCTATCTCTCCCTGTCAGTCCCTATATATAAAGACATATAATTCCAACTAAACACCTGCTAAGCTTCATGACTGCATCTTGCTCTGTACGTATCACACTGACAAAATCCGTCCACAGAGGGAAGTAGTCAAAACCTAATTTCTGTGGTAGTTCCAGCTAGTGTGCCTCAAAGGATGACGCACACATGCAGTTTTAATACAGAGCTTGCCACTAACTATTCTGGTCTTTATGACATTACACAGTAGGACCTAGTTACTGAAAGCAAAAGTTTCAATCAAATCTTCAAAACAGTCGCTATCCTGTCCATCCCGCTCACGGCAGGTGGTGATCAACTGTCCCATTATCAAAGGGATGAAGTATAATCAAGCCACACCAAACTTCCACCAGTGGCGGGATCCCAAACAGGTGTGGGGGCTGAACTTTTGCAGTAAAGAAGACGCCGTTCTTTTTGCCAACTCTATGATGAATGCCTTAGAGGCCCTCAATGCACCGGCGGGCACAGGTAAACAAGGCAATGCAACAGAGCATGTTAGTGCAGCGTCCATGAGGTGTCTGCATCTGTACCAACATATCATTATCATTATTTGTAACCTGTTATCAGGAATTATTAGGAAATTACTTGTTAACAAGTCATCAATCAGACCACACAAACCAGTGCTCACACACTGACTAATGGTTAACTAGTATTGGGTCTGCATTAATTTCCTGGCAACAGCTGAAATATAGTGTCTCTAAATAACAACTGTTTCCATGGATTTTAAAAATGTTACATTTTTGATGCAGCCCTTCTATGTTATTTACATAATGTGTGTATGATCTAACACTGTTGCAAACGACAAATCATTTGAAAATGCATTTATTTGCCTGCAGTATATTGAGTACTGATCACAGTTATCTATTACAGTTAACTATTACTTCCAGTTAGTAACACATGATAACAATGTCATCCCAACCATCATTTCAGCTGCTTGAACACTTCATAAGTTATGTTAAGCAGCTGCTGCTTTGGTTTGGTTAAAATAGCACACCACTTACAGTCCAATGTAATATTTGTGCTCAGGCCCTGCTCAGAATGATCTGGCTGCACAGGAGCAAGAAAACCTGAGAAGGTACCGTTCATTAAAGAAAGTCTTTCTTAAATTAACTGTTCTAAAACGTTTTAAGAAATTGTTTGTTTTTTCCAAGTCAACAGTGTAAAAAAGAAAGATAATGCCATTACAAAAATATCTTTGGCTTCTATGCTTCACAAGTGACTTAAATAATTCATTCATCAATCATTTCTGGCAGTGTAACAAACTTAACACAGCTGTGAAATATAGCAAACATAAGTAGGAAACAGCTTTTCACACCAACATCAGAGCAGCATACCTTAACTAACTAACTCATTTCTGACCAGACAAGAGCGTCAGAGACAGGAGCAGCAGGAGAGGGAGCGCCTGGAGATGGAGAGGCAGGCCTCCGCTGCTGCTGCTGCTGCTGCTACTGCGTCTGAGCCTCCTGCTCCTGCAAACCCACCTGCTGCTCCACCAGCTCCCCCACCACCTCCAGGCCCACCGCCACCCTCTAAAGTATGTCCACCTCCACCTCCACCACCTCCGCCTGGGGGCATGGTCCCACCTGCACCACCCGCGCCGTCTGCTGGAGGAAATGCAGGTGGAGGGAAAGGGGGAGGACCAATTGATCTGTCCGCAGCCTTGGCAGGAGCCAAACTGCGTAAAACGGTCAAAGTAAGGTTCATATATGCATTATTCTTGTTTGTGTAGCTACTCTACTGCTGCAGTTACCCTGTTGAACATTTGCTCTATCGTATTAGATAGTAAAATTATGTAGTTTGGTACAAATGATAGATGAGTTTGGTGCCTGTGTTCTTGTTAATTATATCCTGAAAGGTGATCGATGGACTAAATTCCTTTTTAACATGCTGAGTGATGTCTCTCTGTGTATCCAGGATGAGGGAGATTCATCCCCCAAACCAGCACCTTCATCTGGTGGAGGTGGAGGAGGTGGTCTAATGGGAGAAATGAGTGCCATCCTTGCCAGGAGGTAAGTTATAACAGGGGCATATGAGACAGATATGTGTGTGATGATCTGATGTCATGACTATAATACGACTATTTTGAATAGGAGGAAAGCTGCTGATAATCCCGCTGCAAAGAAGGCAGAACCTTGCACTGTAAGTTTCTGTCATTTCATGATTACTCAGTTCCCTTAATTATTAAAGAAGCACCTCACTGCAGTGTACTGTTCTGCTAAAGTATGTTCGAGACCGGCCACATTTAGCAGCTCCTTAACATTTCATTTCCATTTTTCTCTGTTGGAGAAGGTTTTGTCCACATGAGGTCAGACAGGTAGAGGAGGTCAGGGGTGAAAGCACAGGGATGCAAATACACTGAGTAACTACATTTTACTGTGAGTAACATAAACACGTGCTTCACCAATACCAACAGTTTTTGTCTTTTGAATTTGGATATCATTTTTTTATTTTAGAAAGAGTTCTCTTTTCATGATTAACTCCATTTACTCTCATTATGGATACAGTTTAGAGAGAGTAGGAGAGCCCGTCAGCCGCAAACACCTTTCACATCATTTATCCTGATGTGATGCTAATTATTCCTAATCACTGGGTCTAATTTTTCCTGAAACAGCCTACAGAAGACATTTTAATTATATTATGCACTATTCAATATTGAATATTCATGAATACAGATGCAAATAATGAATAAATAATATAAGGCATGGTGCACTGTGCAGGACACAATACAGTATGCATGAATTGCATGAACTTGGGGAAACATGAGACGCTGTTGGAGTGTGGGGTTCCCTGATCACTCCACAAATGCATGTTCCACCCTCCAACTTCTTAGCAATAAGCGGATGCCACACAGCTATTGGTTATTGCTTCTTGTTGTTGTTTATTTCTGCCTTTGAAAGTGAGAGAAGTAAAACAGAGTGTGGGTTTAAGAAAAGAGACATGGGATGTTCCACGAGGTAAAAGGCACGACAGCTCCCCTGAAGTGAAGTCAAAACATCTCAGTTGCCCCCTGGTGGCTGACTGCAGTATAGCTCATAAATCCTGCCCCACTCATGTTAGCAGACTGGACATGGGCCGAACCAAAAATCAAACCATACATGCGATCAATGCTGCCCACAGATGACTTTTTTCATTTCATCTAGGTCTTATCAGGCTTGTGCGTGTGCATGTTTTCTTTTTTTCTAATAACTTTGCTTTTAATTATTTAGAATTTAGAAAAAGTTAGTTCTGAGTAGCTAAGTCTAGAATGTCTGCATATGACTACAGGACGGTTCTGACTCTCCAGTATCAAAATCCTCTGGCCCAGGTGAGTAATGCCATTTTACACTCCTGCCACAGGACTGTAACCGCTATGTTAATAGATTTATGCTACATTGGCATGTCCTATTGTACACTGCAGAACATAATGCAGTGAAGAAAATTAAAAAACATGAATGTTTTCTGCTGAATTGTTTATGACAACAAGCAAACAAATTGGCTTAATTGTATAACAACCAGGAGATTCCACCAAGCACACCTGCCTCATGCGCAGGCTGCACTGTGGTTTTGTGCCTTTACGTGCCTTCTTAACTTAATTTGCAACCAGGTCAACCACTAATCAGAAGGTGGATTTGATTCTGCAGCTTGCATGTTCAGGTGTCCCTGGGCAAAATACCGAATGCCAAATTGCTCCTTAAGCCACCATCTGCCATCAGTGGATGAATGCGTGTGAACTGGTGAATGCTGGCATGTAATGTCATGCTCCTGCTGTGGTCGAACGAATAGAATTTTCTAAGCACATTTGTTAGTCCGGTTGTATGATCAGGTATCTGAGCAGGATATTATTTTGAAAGGTGAGCTGATGCTGTCTCTCTGCATCTGACTTCTTGCCCTTTTCTTCTGCTTTATGCGAAAGACGTCAAACTTCAACTACAGCTAACAGCCATTTCCAGGACTGCTTTAAGAAATGCCACAGTGTGTCCTAATAAGCATTGGCTAGAGTGGCTGCGATCGGCTCCATCAGCTGTGTTCCAGCCAGACCTGGTGGAATCTCTCAGTAACACATGCTCAGAATATAAAATATATATGTTTTAGCTGTTAACATATCTTCATTCTTACACCACAACTGTATTGTATGGTGTAAAGACATGAAATACATGTTAGGCTAAAACAGACAGAATCAGTTTAATCTTATGGCCGTATACCTTAATGATACAAATCATCATATTTGACTAGAAATCGATGGAAATCAAAAGGAGAAATCTCACACCATGCCAAGGTAAGGACCTGATCCATCAAGTCTTCACAAACCTCCACTAACACCCATCACATATCACAATCTCCCTTGAGCAATCCAAACTAGCAGCTGACTACAAGATCTGGATGTTTTTTGCAACAGGGCCAAATCCTTAACCAATGACTCCAGCCCAAGTCCCGCCTGCTTCACTTCTCCCTCTGCCTCTACCTCAGCGTCCAGGTATTGGTTCCCTCTTGTTCCCCACTAACTGATACATTCTCTCCAATCCAGAGCTGCTACTTCGCAGTGCCCTCTGCTTTGCGGCTTGTCTGCTGCCTACTGTGTGAGACAGTGATTCTGCACTGGTTTCACTGCTCTTTTTGTCAGTGTTGTGCTGCTTGTGAAGGACTCGCTACATCAAATACAGCCAGTAACATTTGGAAGTTTCTGTCTGAGGCTGTCTATACTAGACAGTAAGAGACTGAAACTTGTTTCTTAGCCACTGACGACACTCAGACTTCTGCTTTGATGCAACATGTTGCCATGATGGTGCCCTGCAGCTGCATTTATTGATTTCTTTCCCCACAGAATAAGCATGAACTGGGTGAGTTTTCATTCAGGCTACACATCAGAGCAGTAATGAGCACTGGTCCTCCAGCGTAATATGTAATTATAATGCTTGGAAATCTTCAGACTCTGCTTCCCCCGAACAGTCAGTATCCAGACTGGATATTTTGAAGGAAGTCAATAGGTGGTCAATGTCTGAAGCAAGAACAAATACACAGCCTCACACAAAACAATCTCTTGAAATCATTATTAATGGCCCGGGAGAAGTTTGAAGTTTGTCAGCACCTGCTTGTTATTTTTATTTTGCCGTGTTTGTAACGTTTTTGTGTCAAACTTTGGACGGTTGGTGAGTAGCCACAAGCCAACCTCAGCCAGCAGGTGCCAGACTGTAAGCACACATTCATGAGGTGCCATTGAGCCAGGGATCAACCATAAATACCTTCATACGTCTTCCTTAGCTGCCTATTGAATACAAAACTAAGCCAGACATGCAGTTTAGTCCCTAGCCATTATTCAGTGCTGTATACAGTGTTGGATACTGCTTATCCAACACTTGATACCACTTTGGCTCCAGATGAAGTCAGGAATTCAGCCAGCTTCTCAACAAACTTTGAATTATTCCACATACATTGGTGCTATATTTCAACTCTTGGTGCTATATTTCAGCCAGCAATGCAGCTTAGTGTCTTTTCAACATCCAGCATTCACACTGCAATTAATTAATTGAGCTGCTTTGCCTTGCCGGCTCTCTCTTAGAAAAGACTATCTCGAGTGTGGCAAGGGTAAAACTAAATCTTTTTCTCTTTAGGATGAAGGTGGTGAAAAAGAACTCAGATGGCGCAGGAAGTGATATTAATATGGATCAAATCAAACAGGTTGGTTTCATCTGCTTAAATCGCCTTGATTCGCATGGGCCAGCGAGTAATTTCATCAAAAGTACAATGGATTGCAGTTGCAGTCAGAACTTCCTGTTCATTTATCACATAGTTATCACACAGAGCACTAACCTATTTACTGAAATACTGGTTTTAATTTTGATCTCGGTAGTAGAAATCACAACATTTATTTGTGTGTTTAAAGGAAATCATCGATGAAGTAAAGAAAGAACTTCAAAAAGTGAAGGACGAGATTATCAGCGGTAAGTTTTGAATCATATGCAATCAACATATAGAGCTAGGTAGTGCATTTAAAATGGATAAATATTCGAATTATAACTGTGTGTTTCACCTGCATAATTACATATTACTGTTTTTTCTTCCAGCACTGATCCAGGAACTGCAAATTGTACAGCCAAAGGGTGAAGATGCCTGAAAGCTGAAGAATGGATCAAGAGGATTATTAGATGTGAATGTTTGATCATTCAATTCTCAGGATATTTAAGCAGTTTTGCCCAAATAAAGATGTTATTTTACAAAGTCAAACATGTGTCTGGTATCATCGTACAACACTTTCTTGTTACTCAGGAAGGTATTTGCAACAGCTAGTCTTAACAGATTTGGACTCTGTTGTCTACAGTTTCAATGGGACATTCCATTTCCATAACTGTATTCACTTTCTACTGTGGTTATGCAGTTTAGATGACTGGTTCCTAAAACCAGGGGTCCTCAGGCGGGTTTCACTGGAAGGAGAAATGAGTTTCACTTTTATTACACCAGCTTTCAGGGAATGTATCCTCTTGAGTGCCAGCTCATACTGCTGCGTTCAGACCACATGAAATTGTGTCATTTTAAAAACGTCAAATTAAATAATTACTTAGTTGACCAGGACACGAGACAGAGGAAACATTAGTGTCCTACCAAGGCATGGTGTTATCTGGAAAAGGTGCAAGGGACTAACTAACAAACACAAAACTGACCCCTGCAGGACACCATATTTGAAAGGAGCAGGTGATGACATGGGGTTATCAATGGAACTTTCTGTTAATATGTATGAAGAAAAGAATTTAAATATGCCCACATCCACCAACATGTGAGTAGTATATTGTGCTGTTGCTTGTTGAGGATGTAACAAGGCTGTCTAATCTAAAACGAAAATGTTCCTTTTTGAAAGTTATTAAAGTATAGGTCTCAATTAGCGGCTAAGAGAGAAAAGATATTACATTAGTTCCATGGTTTGTTGCATTGTTTTTTTAAAAGCAGATGACATGGAATAGACTGAACAGAGAGATAGTTCAGAGTTCTGTATTTTCTCACACTTTCCCAGATATAGACTGATCCCACAGACATCCAAGAATTCAACAAAACTAAGCAGCAAACTACAGATGGGATGAGGAGGTGCCCTTTTCCAAACCTTGTGGAGAGAAGTCACTGAGTGCTCACTGTTCTAGATTACAGCAATCGCTAGTATCACCATATATTGGACATGAGTAACCATAGCAACGAGGGCACAGTCAAAGCCTCCATACATACTTGAACTATTAATTGTAAAATGTTAACAAATCAACACTGAAGCGATGTTGACCTATTTTTATTTAGCCCATTTGAGGCAAATGACTGGTTTGATGACAGGGCTGCAGCTGGAGAGTGAGAAACCAAAACGGCGCAAGAGGCGTTAGAAAAATAGAGAACAGAGACTTCCATATAAGACAGAAAGATGAAATCAACTTTCAGTCCCCAACCCTGTCAACACCACATGGGGGCGACTGTAACACAAAAGATGCAAGAAGTAACCTCCCCCCCGGCACATACGTGTTAATCTTAAATCGCATTCGCTATTTATCCACCCATAGCCATCTGTTGTCAGACAATAGGCTATATTACTGTTTGTCAGCTGTGCGCTGTTGCGTCTGCACAGCTATCATTCTCATTTGAGATGAGTTTGCGCCGTCTAGCCTGCAGGTGGCGCTGTGTGTCCAGAGATAAGCCACCGCGTACCTAATACCAAGAAGAAGAGAGTCCATGGTGTTTTCCTGGGTGGATGGCCTGCACTGGATCTAGCCTGTCAAAACTGCCTTGAAACGAGAACAACGTGGGATAAAGTCAATAAAATGTGCGTGAAGTCTTCTTGTTCTATCAGTACATGTAATGAATCAGATAGCGAGGTGAACCGAGTCCGTAATTCCAAGCTAATAAGAGTAGTTATTTGACTGGCTCGCTATGAGCAAGGCTAACATAACCCAGTTCAGTTAACCTACAAGGAGGTATATGATCCGTAATGTAAGACAGTGTTCACAATAAAAAAACATTTCCAGTTTATCGAGGTCAAGCATTCATTACAGACATTGTAGCTTATTGGTAACTTAATAGTACCGCGTGGAGGACTGAAGTGCGTGTTTTTGTCTGTAAAACCCACATTTAACACAGTAAGCTTAAACGTCAATTAGCACAGTGACTTATTATTTAACCTAGATGAAATTTATGCTAACTGGGCAAACTCAGAAATCTTAAACTGGTGTGTTGTTGTTTGGTGCGCTCAGTAAATACAGAATAATGATCAGATGTCGGTTGGGTTATTCACTAGATGTATAATTATTACCCAACTGAGTCTCCCGTGAACGTTGCCACTGTTAGCATAGAGCTACTGCTAGGTTAACCAACGTTAAATGGCAGCCTAGCACAGGAACAACAACAACTAGATTAGCCATTGACTTAGTTTAATATGATGATTTAACTGTTATATCCAGTTATTTTACTGTGAATTTAAATCTTTTACCAGGTCCCGTTTGTGTCTGATTCGTGTGATCCATAGTATTTTAAGAAATGTTACGTTAGGAGTTAGTTTAACGTTAGACTTAATTTTTAAATATCGTTGACCTCTGTTCGATGGGCCCGGTGTTCACCCCGTCCAGTTAAAGGTCTACTCGACTCTAACAACGTGCTGGACACTTTATTACAGACATGTTGGACTTCAAATGGTCTTTGATATTACACATGACTCATATTTCAGCTAAGACGCTGAGAGTAATTCCTTAAAATACTTTTTTCTATGAGAAATTGGCTGACTACATTTTAGACTTGGTTATTATTAGATAGCGTTCACCAACTAAAAATGTTCAAATCTTTCAAAACATCATCACAAAAACAGTCGGCAGAAAGGAACACACTGAAGAATTATTACCAAAACTGGGAAATATTCTCAGCTGCCTTAAATGTCAAGACTTTCTGTTTATGTGTGTATTACAGAATTCTTAATTGCAAATCTTGTGGTATTACGCTACTGTTTGCCTTGTTACAATGTTATTATATCATATAGCTGATTTAACCTACCAGGGCCTGCACAGCATATAAAAGTCCTCAAAGGTACTTAAGTAATAATCCATTTAAACCAAACCAAATCAGACCAGTCACCACAGCAAGTGCTATCAAAAGGTTCTCACATGGTTTCTGTACTGTTGCTGTTACTGAATGCATGAATGCACCAACATGTGCACGCAGCAATAGCATGTTAGTTTACTGAGTTAGGTTTACATAAGCACCAGCGGCAGTTACATGTCCTTAAGTTGCCACTGACAGGTATGCGTCTGTGATTCTGTCAGTCCGCGTTGGGGCCGTCACACTTGACCAGAGAGCAAACATCAAAATTTGGGTCAAAGCCAAGTTTCACGTTGAGTCTCATCGCTGGTGACGAGGGTGGGCACTACAGCCACAGCCCGGAGTCCAAACAGAGTTTTTATGCTGGAGGTGCACTCGTTTGTTGCCCCGTGTATCCTTCAGCAGCTCAGAGAGCCCACAGGTCACGTCAGGATAGTTTCTCACACACTGGTGGCGTCATGCGCCATGAATTTGTCAACCATAACCATGAATTTGCCAACAGTGGGTTCTGCTGCACAAATGACCTGAACTGCGCTCAGTGGATTTTTGGCTCATTCACACATGCAGGATCTGATGGCAGCGTCTTCTTCCTCTTCTAAGAAATAATATTTGAGCGTACAGATTGCCCCTTTAACACTTTAATGGGTGTCCACCAGCAGGCAGCACAGACGTCACATGGTGCAGATTCAGGGAATGCAACGGAACCTTTTGCTAACTTACTGTCAGACGCACAATAACCTACGCTTCTTAATCCTGACTGAATTATACAACGAGCACCACAGTAGCCAATAGGTCAGCGCGTGCGTTTCCTTGTCAGAGTTTGTCCTGGAGTCACTGGTCTCGGCAGAGCTTTGTCTGGTAAAACCCGCAGCTGGATTTTTGAGCTGTCTTTCTTTTACGGCTGCAAATTTGATTGTGATTGAACAAACAGAACGTTCTCTTCCTTAAGTGGGTCGAACTCTGGGACAATAGGTGTGGAGTCCTTCCAAAAACACTTTAACACTTGATACTGTCCATATAAATTCAATTTCTACCATCAATAGTCTAAAATTCTAATTAGTTTAAAGAGAGAAACAAATGTAAGTAAAAGCTGACTAACAGGTAATGACCTTTTGTTGACTAAAACGTCGTAACTGGAACTAACAAGCAATTCCGTCCTGAGACTAATCCAGTAGTTGTGATCATTCAGGCAGAGTTCTCTTCTATTAGAGACTTTCCAGCTAATCCCACAGCTGCGTCCCCTCTCTGTTTGCCTCCTCCTCTGTCTCCTTTAGCAATAATGTCAAATTCAATAGATATAGGTTTTTTTGCCATGATGAAAGTGAGGCTCAGTGAACAAGAACTGTGGCTTTGCACAATGGTAATCCGATTGTTAGGGCGCCCAGCAGCCGGCCTGAGATGACCCCTCCTCTCAGTTTGATAGCAAACATTTCCTCTACTGTGGACGATTATATCCAGTGAATTATCGTTATTGATTTATCACCCAGCCTTGATTTAACATATTAGGTGTTAACAGTATAAAATTATCTGGGGATAAATGTGGTGTTCCCCCGCCAGTCCTGAGTTTACTGTGTAGTTTTGGACTTCAAACACATGAGAGATGCCGGTTGTGTACTAAAAAACAGAATCAACCAATTAGACTGACTGATGTAACAGACCGCAGAGTGTGATGGTAACAAAAGTAACAACGGGGGAAGACTTCCTGCTTTGTATTCGCTACTTGGCTCAGTTTGTCATTTGCTCAAAAATAAAAGAAAATGAACACAAACAATACAGACACAGAGGAAGGAGCAGGGAAGTAAATCCCTTTTGTCCCTGAGGCGTCCCAGAGAAGACCACATTCTGTTGTCCCCGGGACGGCAGGACACTGTTAGTCTCGAACACTAATAGTGTATTTTTACATCAGCTGCTACGTTGGTTCTGTGTACCTTCTGGTGACTGTCTTAACTCCTCCTTTACTATAATCGCAGTTAGATTACATGAAGCATTTGAAGATGGTCCTATTTCTGTTGCACTGTTTGTTTCATTCAGCAGGAGCTGTTCAGATATCGAGAACTTCGACTGAGACTTGAACGGGCCTCGAGTGAAATCCACTGCTCCCCTCCCCAGCCTCCTGTTCCGACCCTCTCTGAAAACCATCTCTCACCATGAATGAAGTCAATATAGTCAGAGAGGGCTGGCTCCACAAAAGAGGTAAGGAGTCTGAAGATCAGTAAGGTATTATCACGCTGATGATAACCAAAGAAAGGTTTGGCGCTACAGTCAGATTGAGCCAGTTGGCAGTCATGATCCTTTTTCTCACGTAGGTGAATACATAAAAACGTGGAGGCCTAGGTATTTTATCCTGAAGAGCGATGGTTCCTTCATTGGTTACAAGGAGAAGCCGGATCAGAACGACCAGACTTCACCACCACTTAACAACTTCTCAGTGGCAGGTCAGTTCACCAAATGGTAAAACAGAACTCAGACTGAACATCAGTGAGAGGCCTTTCACTCAGGGTTTCACTCAGTTCTGTCTCCAGTGTTTGAAATCATCAGTGGCTTTGTAGCAACATCAATTTCACTGTGTTCTTCATAGAATGTCAGCTAATGAAGACTGAAAGACCCCGGCCCAACACATTTGTCATCCGTTGCCTACAGTGGACCACTGTCATTGAACGCACCTTTCATGTGGACAGCAATGAGGAGAGGTAAGCACAGGCTAAACTATTACAACAAGCAAGCTGCCATTTCTCCAATAGCCTTGTGTTAAACTACAGTGAAAGCCAGTGAAGCCTCTATGATCCGTGATTTTTCCCTCTCAGAGAGGAGTGGATGTGGGCAATCCAGTCTGTGGCAAACAGTCTGAAGATGCGGGAACAGGAGGAAGAAGAGCCAATGGATGTTTTCGGGTCACCCAGCGAAAGCAGCCTGGAGGAGATGGAGGTGGCCATGTCTAAGAGCTGCACCAAAGTGGTGAGAAGATCTTTTGTTGGGGACTTTAGAAGATAGTGATCTCAAGTTTGATCTGATCCAAAAGACTGCTCTTTAGAGGACACCATTACCTTGTTTCCCCACTGTTTATAATTAGAGTAGTTCACTTACCATCAGTCTGTCTCCAGGCTCCAAGATTGTTCCTGCAGACAGTTTTACGTCATCTTATTAAGAGGCGATCTTTGAAATTGATGTTTTAATGTGTCGCCAGCTTAACAGCTAAGCTCCATTTACTGCCTCACATTGTCCAGTTGCATGCCAAATCCCTGTTATACATGAGGAGGTGCACATTCATGAGATTCAATCATTTGCAAAATCAATAATCCCAAGTTATTATATAAGGCACTTGTAGGAAAGTGTCATTCCACAAATGTCACTGCAGCACACTGCAGGGCTTAAACTCCGGCTGTTGGGCATCAGCAGTGAAAAATATAATCCGGTATGTTTATGTCATATTAGGAGACCCAAAACTACAAAACTGCTCATTGCAGCAGTGCTCAGTGACAGAAATGAAGCATTGTTTGCATTAAAAACTCTTACTAACGCAGAGCGGTCCATGATGACACTGGGATGTATTCAGGGATCTCAATATCAGAGAAATTAGAATGTACCTTCTGTTACTGGTGATGCAGCAACGTTTGGTGGTACGCACCAAAGAAGCTAAACATACGAAGCCAGTGAGACGGCACGTTGATGCAGTCAGCTCCGCTCAAATGGCGCAGCTGTGCTCTGTGTTCTCTGTATATTGAAGACTTGTGATAGTGATCACAAGGATCTGATCTGCTTGTCCTACTTCTGTTCCTCCCCCTCCTTACTCATTTGTATATCTACTTGGCTCAGGATTTTTGGAGGATAATGTTAGTAAATTTGGTTGTCCAATATGGCGACATTAAAAAAAAATAAAAAATAAATCAGTTTATGCCATTTTCTTTTATTATTTGACCAAGGAGCTCAGAAGGTTTCCAACCAGATAGTCAGAAATTTAGTCAGAGGAGCAGCCCAAGAGCTAAGAATTGAAATCTTCAAATATTTGTTGTTTTTGCAAACAAGCTCAAAGTCTACAATTCCAAGGAATTCCCGTAAAGCTTGGCTTTGACCCAGTTCCCTTGTGTATATAACAGACGATGAGTGACTTTGAATACCTGAAGCTGCTGGGGAAGGGCACGTTTGGGAAGGTGATTCTTGTCAAAGAGAAGTCCACGGGAGTGCATTACGCCATGAAAATACTACGCAAAGAGGTCATCATAGCCAAGGTAACACACATGTCACTGACAGATCACGTATGGTGCCTCTGTCCTCTTTAATAAAGCTTTACAGTTTATACGACATGTTTTCCATGTGTCTGAAAATAACGTGTGTTGGCAGGATGAGGTGGCCCACACAGTTACGGAGAGCAGAGTGTTACAAAACACACGGCACCCCTTCCTCACGGTAAGACACTTAGAAATGACCCTCCTGATAGAGCTTTGCATCGACCTGTAACAGTTTCCCTTGATGTAAGCAAGTAGAATTCAGCACATTCTGAATCAATCTTAGTTTGAAAAGAAACCCTGTGTATTTGTTACAAATAGATTCTAGTGAAATCTCTCTTCTAATGCACTCGATCATCTGTTCTTCTTCACCTGATGGTAGAGAGGTATGGTGGGATTGTGCGCTGTGTGTAGATGTCCACCATAATCCCTAATGTAATCACTTCCTGCAGACACTGAAATATGCCTTCCAGACCCACGATCGACTCTGTTTTGTAATGGAATATGCCAATGGAGGCGAGGTGAGACCTCACACACACACACACACACACACACACACACACACACACACACACACACACACACACACACACTACAGTCACATGGAGATACACTGATGCCAGTTGGTGTCAACAGCTTGCTGTGCACACTAAACAGACCTTCTCTAACGGGTAAGCGTGCTTGACTCCATCTGCTCTCGCCTCTTTCAGCTCTTCTTCCACCTGTCACGGGAACGAGTGTTCACAGAAGACCGGGCACGCTTCTACGGCGCTGAGATCGTATCGGCACTTGAGTACCTGCATTCACGTGATGTTGTTTACCGTGATCTGAAGGTGAGTACTGAAACACACAGCACAGGGTTTACATCATGACTTCAGATCATATGATGGATTTTAGATTAAACCAAGGTGTTAAAGCAGTTGAATTAAGACCAAATCTTCAAAAGATTCATTTAAAAACCTTCCTTCCTCACCTTTGTCATATGTCCGTGATCATTAAACTCATATTTGATGTTACTTTTCTCTCTCTCTTAGCTGGAGAATCTGATGCTGGACAAAGATGGCCACATCAAAATTACTGATTTTGGTCTTTGTAAGGAGGGCATCACCCCCGACGCTACCATGAAAACCTTCTGTGGAACTCCTGAATATCTGGCGCCTGAGGTACACCTCTGAGACTCACAGGGTGGTACACGTTACACACAGTTTACCGCCTCTACACAAGCGGTCACACACACACACACACCCACACACACACTCCAAGTCACTCCAAGGAATTACACTGCAAAGCTAGAAGAACAAATATCAGAGCAGAACTGGGTTAATTCATCACGCTGTGTGTTAGTGCTATCTGCAGGAAGTGGCTGTGGAGTGTGTAAAGTGAGACAAATGAAGATTCTTTGGCTGAATTTAGGCTCCAGGATATTTTTGTCTACTACAGACTACACGTTGGTCACCAACCAATCACAGCTCGCTGTCTAGTTGCTAGGGACCTTGAGAAACAAGAACAACTGGCCACCTTGTGTTAGGAAAAGCTTCAGAAAACAAGGAAAAAACTACAACTTTGTTTCACAGTTCCCGCTCACAGCAGCGTCAACGAGATCAGTTCTCTTTCACCGTGTTCGCTGACGAGCACCAGGGAGCGCTCTGTGAAAGGCAAATTCAGCCTTTTCCTCTCTTTTTCCAAACAACAACCAGTTTGGTTCCATCACTTGCTCACACACAAGTAATCCATCATCACAATGTTACTACCACCACTTCTTCTGCTTCCAACACCAAAGAATATATATGAATGTGTATAACCTACAGTAATTTACTTTTAAGTATATAAAATTTACTACTACTATTAATAATTTTAACTACCCTGACACAATAATTTGGGGCAGGTTCAGGATGGTACACGTGATGTGTAGACGAGTAATGTATTTAACAGAATGAGAAGAAAACCTAAGATTGAATAAAACCATCTAATACTCTTAACTTCCTCTCCATCCGTGTTTTGGTGCTTACTCACAAACCCACTGTACAACAGGGTGATGGGAATGATGATTTCCTTTCTTGCTGCCGTTGTTGAGACCTTTTAATCAGGTAAATGTCTCTCTCTCAGGTCCTGGAAGACAATGACTATGGCCGAGCGGTGGACTGGTGGGGTCTGGGCGTGGTCATGTATGAGATGATGTGCGGCCGTTTGCCTTTCTACAACCAGGACCATGAGCGTTTGTTCGAGCTCATACTCATGGAGGAGATCCGCTTCCCCAGGAACCTGTCCCCGGAGGCCAAGTCCTTGCTGGCCGGCCTGCTCAAGAAGGACCCAAAACAGAGGTATTTGACTGGCCTTAGTGTGTGTGTGTGTGTGTGTGTGTGTTCTTTTCATTAATACCCACTCCCTCTCCTCTTCTTTGGACTGACAGGTTAGGTGGAGGTCCGAATGATGCCAAAGAAGTAATGAGTCACAAATTTTTTGTCACCATCAACTGGCAAGACGTGGTACAGAAAAAGGTGAGACATCAGGAGGCCGGAGGACGCAAAACTGAGTTTAGCCACAGGAACAGAACGCGTCCCGAACCGGTGTGACCAATGTTTTCCAACTTTTGACAACTTTGTACATAGATCAAAATCCAGGGAAATAGCCTGCTAATGTTGTGAAGAATGAAAACAGCATATATGTCATGATAACAGTATGTTAGGACAGGATGATACAGCCCTTATCTGCCAAGAGGTTATATTATAAATACCTCTGCCATACTGAGAGTACAGGTAATATGTGAACAATGCTGCTCAATGCTGTCTATTATCATTTTATGGATCCAGTGCGTCACCAGTTACCAGTTTACTAATCTTGTCCCCTTCCTGCTTCAGCTCACCCCGCTCTTCAGACCACAAGTAACATCGGAGACAGACACCCGGTACTTTGATGAGGAGTTCACAGCACAGACCATCACACTCACTCCTCCGGACAAATGTGAGTATGCTCTAACTGTGCTGGACTCTTCAGGTCTGAACAGCAGCACTGTCAGTGCACTGTGGCCTGGTCTGATCCAGCACTGTCCAATGTATTGACTCCATTTCTGCTGCTTTCTTCTTACAGATAACAGTCTGGACTGTGAGGACCCCAGCCAGCAAGCTCATTTCCCCCAATTTTCCTACTCTGCCAGCATAAGAGAGTGATCGCACATCTGCTACACAGACATGCACAAACAAACACACACACACACACACACACGTGGCGTGAACACCTTGGCCAAGTCCCTCACAGCTCTTAAATGACCAGAACCTCCATCTTAAATGAGATTTTGGTCCCATCAGGATTTAAGTGCCTCAGCTGGTGACCATATTTTATAGAACTCCCCCTCCCCCTTTGTCCACACTACAGGCGATGCCTGGCGAAGCTGGCTGTACTGTATCAAACTGGACTTCAGTACCTCACATATTCATCAGCACAACTCAGCAACAAAATCAGGACATTGCCAACAGCTGGCTCGTAAACAACTACTGCTGCTTTTTCTTTTTCAGACTGACAGCACCCATTGTTTTTAACCCTCTCCTTTTTATGGTCTTATGAGAAGCCATACAGTTCCTCCTCGATGTTTCCAAGTGCTCTTCTCCACAACTAGCTCCTACCACCGGTAACTTGACCGGTTTGTACATGAGTGAGGAATAAGCACGGTCGTTTGGGTCTTTTTTCTGTAAGGTGTGAGTGTGTTTGCACATGTGTGTTTGTGCGTTTTCCCTTTTTTTTAGAGAAAACGGGGCATCAAATCCAAACTGTACGTCATCAGTTTAGTCCGTATGTCTGTGAGAGCATGAGAATACGTGTATGTCTTACATACCATGCTTGCCCAATACGCATCAGGAACAACATATGAATTGAAAACACGTGATGATCAAAGTGTCTTTGTGGAGCTTTGACAAAGTGAAATGTGAGGTGTCAAACAGAGAGGCTGTCCTTTCTAAACTGTATGCAAAGAAAACAAATCATCTGTATATGGGTTTTCTCTCATCTCAGAATGTGATCTTTGCTAACAGATCTGTCGAGTGTGACACAATAATTAATGGGAATTGGGAATACCTTAATGCACAAGGTGTATATGTTATTTTTTAAAACTTTTTTTTAAAATTCTAACACATCTTTGATCTTTCTCGATCAGCAAAATACACACCAGCCATTTGATTAAAGAGTTTTAATAAGCACTTGGTGATTTAAAGTAGACCTATTTTTCTCAGATGAGCATGTTCACAATGTAGCTGAAAGCTTCCTGGATCACTGTCTCATTACGTTTATAGACCTCCCTGAAATGTGTCCATTGCACCAAGTATGTAAACTGTCAGATACCAAAAGTTGGTCTCTCTTCAGTTTCTGATTCACATCAACATTTTGCCAGCTCAAACTGTTTGATTTTGACAAAGCTCTTGTACACCTCCCCCTTAGGCATCATTCGACATTTGATAACAAAGGCTTTGTCTTTTTTTTCATTTCATCCCACAAGAAAGAAATCCTCAAAGTGAGGGTATCAGAAAACTTTCGTTTTGCTATTCGTACTGAAACTCGAACCAAACTGAAGTCCTCGCACTTTCACAGAACACGCTCGTATCTAGAGTGTCGTTCTTTCTTAGCGTTCAGATGGAATTCTGTAATATTTCCACTTCGCTCATAGGTATGTCACAACACCTAACATCCCCGACGCCTTTCTGGGAAATCTTCTCCAGATCATAGCTCACTGTGTTGCACTCAACCTACTGGAGAGCACGGGTGTGTGGCTGACAGTTGACAGGTTTCAATGCCCTCCTGATCATTGTGCATTTGTTCTTCTAATGATCCAGTACACTGCTGCTGCTTTTTCACAGTCGATAGTGCCGCTAGATACAATTGGACATATTTTAGCTGGAGAACTACACCATCATCCAGGGAGCTGCATTACATCTTGAATATGGTCTTTTGTGAGATTTTGTGTTTGAGTGCAATGGTGACTTGCCTGGATGTCTCTTTATTATTGTCACTTCTTCCCATCTATTATGGTAACCGTGAGGAGTGTGCTGTTCAGATTTGCAATACTGGGTGTTATACTGTACATGAAAATGCACCCACAACAATGAATTGGTGCTACACTGTTGAGTCACTGGTAATAAATAAAGAGCTGGTGCAGACAACCTGCTCGACTTCCCATTGGTCAGAGAACCTTGTACCACATATGCTGTTGAATAGTTTCCGTTAGTTATGTTTTTGTCCTGTTTTCTTCTGGTTTTACTTCTCGACTTGCCATTTGCCCCCTCATCCTTCCTGTACCCTCAGCCTCCATCACTGATGGTCTCAAATGATGAAAATTCATGTTGGTTGAAAAAAAAATGTTTTGAGATACATTATTTTATTCAAACAATTCATTTCTATTTGTCTATGAATGTAATTCTGAAAGACAATGATCCAATACATGTTTTTAACTGTCTAAATGCATCATCCATGTTTGTGGTGTCATTCTTTGCTCCCCTCCACTGTAATGTGCTGAAGCTTTCTCTCTACCCAGTCTTAATAATAATACAGGTACCACGACCAAGTGTTAGCAGTAGAAGTGGTGGTGATGGTGAAAGGGAAACAACTGTTTACCTTGAGACAGGAAGCGTAGTTAGCCATGCCTCCCTACCCCTCGGGTGGCAAGATGTTGCCAGCAACAAATCTGAGATCTCAAAAGGCAGAACTGAGAGGGACACATTTACACTTGATAATGCTCTTTCTGCTGTTAGTGTAAATGCAGACTGTGCACACTATACACAACAGTAGCACAATAATTTGTTTTAACACCAATCTCATTTGCTCTCCGAGGTCATGGTTTGTCAAGGAATGATTTATTTGAGCTTGGCTGTGCAAGATGATGCAGCAAAACAACAGACTGTACAGTCCACAACGTCAGGAAGGGAACCTTTCTGACACCAGATTCGGTTTAGATCCTGATCCTGATCCGGATCCTGTCCAGTTCTTTACTCCCTATCAGTCACTGCGTAAAACACTGTGTATACAACAACAGAGCCTTAAATGCTCATCAGTAAACACGACCAGAGTAAAACTGTCCATACAGAGAAAGTGTGAGACCATGTAAGTTATGTCATGTTCAGAGGATGAACGCATTGCAGTTACGTAACCAGGAGACGCTGTGGGTCTCTCCGTCTGTCTTGTGTTCGTCAGTGAAGGTGAGCTGCTGTGTGCCCCGGTCCAAATACACGGGAGCCTCACGGTGCTTTTCAACACTCCCCCGGCAGGGAACATGTGCTGCCGCGGGGCGACCACGCCTCCACCCGTCTGACTCACATGTTGCCGCACACATCCACAGTCTCGTACGATGCGTTCAAATCCTGTGGGAATACAGGTAAACTGATGTCTATCTCGGAAGACGTTATTGTAGTGTTTGTGAGGCACTGATCAGCCGCTCCACAGAGAGGACACGAGTTAGAGGGTAAGGCGCTCGCGTTGTAGGGGAAACGTAAGGTCATGTACAAACCAAGAATCTTGTAAATGTCCTACGTGTACTCCTGGCACTGTAGGTAATATTCGGCCTAGTGTCAGTTTTCTTTGCGACTCTTAAAGGCAGCGATAGACCAGGCTTTTGTGGGCTACGGTCGCATTTTAGTGATTATGAAAAGTTTTCCGAATTTGTTTTATTTCTAGTAAAATTCTTATTTCTCCGTCTGGCCATGAATGCGGCGTTATAGAGCCTATTTACCGCCCGCTCGTACAGATTTGTGGCCCGTATGCAGCGGTAGCATTCCTCACAGGCAATAGCTGGTAGCCTACATGTGTATTATGCACATATTTGGTACACTTTGTTTGTCATAGTTGTTGGATAGATCACTACAGTTATTTTTGCTTTTGTACTTGAATTCCCAAAACATCGTCCACTTGCGTTTATCGCTACGCCATGTGTAACAAAGTGTCTAGTCTTAATATTTACAGTCGCAGTAAAAGCACCATAGTTCCAAATGCACCCCTCACGTGGATTGCCCGACGTCACTATTAAAACACGTGTCTCGGCACGGGATTGGCCAAACCGCGGCCGTTACGTCACCTCCGAGCAGGAACACACTTATTCATATTTAGATAGCAGGGGGCGTGGTCACGCAAATAATCATCATGGATGCTGTCAGTACATGATCGGACTGGCAGTATTTCTGAGACCAAGAGGAGGACGCTCCGGTGGCAAAATGCTCCGGAGCTTCTCAAAATGTATTAATCCAATCTGTTGTATTGGGTTTGTTTTAACTCTTTGGTGAATATATACATATTTTAATGTCCAGGATGGATTTCAGGACTGGAGGAAGGTATTGGATGTGGACATGCTCCGTTTACTTGCTGGTACAAGTGAGTTGTTTTCTCCTGTCCCGTGGATAGAATACTGACAGGTGAGTGAATTGCTTGTACTTGAAGTTTCAAACGGTCCACACCTTTGCGAGCTTTTCTATGTCCTCAATGCACTTTGTTAATTTGTCATGGCCAGCTGTTATGTTGTAGATTTAAACTGTTCCTATCGCGCCCATAATCTGTCATACAGACAGTTAATAGGGAGTTCCCATGTGGATTTACAGCAGGCGTTTTTCACTGAGCAGCAGTCTATTACATAATAGTGTTGGGGGTGGGACTGCACAGACTGCCAGGGATCATCTTATCAAGTTACTCCTGCTGCAGCATCATCTGACTGTGCATGCTGTCATGTTTACACAGGAGGCGGCAAAACACATGACAAATAACATGACTGTGATGACTGGGCTGGTTGTGGAACACAGACTTGAGTTTTTATATGAAAAGTGCATTTTGGCTGCAAACGCCAAGTGCTGCCTATTCAAATGTGGTTTTCAACAACAACAACAACAACAAAAAATACTTTCTGTTTCCACGGGGACAGAAACTAGGATTAAAATTTTGCTCCCTAAAGTTTTACCTGCAAAATATCTCTATAATCCTGCTGTATATATCGAATATACTGTATCATACTACAATGTTCATATTCTACTTTCTGTTTAAGGATTTCTGTATTTAGTCTCCAGCCAGACTGAATAAATTTGACTACATTTGTTTGTCTAACCTGTTCACTATTTGTTTGCATGATTAATTCTGGAAAATGTGAAAAACACAGTGTTAAACTTTGGGGTTTAGGTGGCTTGTGCAACACTACCGTCACACTTTGAAAGGACCCTGGAAGTCCCGCATGCAAGTGTGACAAGGACCATCTGCGGCGCGTGTCGGGTCAGAATGGTGACCCTTTAGCTTGAGTTTCATCCTGAGGAACAGAAAGAGGTAACAGGGAGCCAAAATCAGTGAGTAGGGTGGGCGGGGAATAATGACTGTGTTGGCGTGGGCTCAAAACATGCATGCTTTGAGTGCGCTGTGAGCCAGAGCATTGTCATAATGGATTACTTGTGTCCCATCACGCCACTATTCAGGTTGTTTGCACCTAATGCCCTGCATCAGACACCACAGCACAGTCTGACCGTGGGTGACAGATTTACAGTGCACAGTCCCACAGATGTTGAAGAAGCATGTGATCAGTTGCACTCCCGACCTAGCACACCTTCTTAGGCCATGGAGAAGTCAGGTTCTCATACTGTGAAGCCTGCTGTTCGGTCTCTGGGTCAAAGCTGTAGACCCAGCTCTCGTCACCAGTGATGAGCCTTGACGTTAAAGCTGGGTCGTCCTTGGTTCGGCACACATCAGGATGGTGTCGCTTCTGCTTGTGCAACAGCAGTTTGGGCACAAACTTGGCAGTGATGCAGTGCACGTTTGTTTGTGAGGACTACCTGGACTGTTCCAAAACATGGGATTGGCCCACTCAACATAGATTATACTCAGATTGTATTTGGTTACCATGTTTTTCCAGATTATTTGTGTTCATAATGAACTAGGATAAAATGTGTAATACTTTGCGTTTAGATAAAATGCGGAACCATAGCCTGGTGAACTGGACCCTCAGCATTCTAGGGCAAACAAATGTAAAATGTAATGAGCATGTGTAATATTTAATGCTGTGCATGTTGCAGTGAAAATGCATTTGTCTGCTTTTGTCCTTTCAGGTCTGGAATGCCAAAGGAACAGAAGCATTTTGGCACCTCAAAGACTGCCAAGGATAAGAGTAACAGTGCTACGCTGCGGGCCTCCCAGTGTAGCACCCATAGGGAACAATCTGAAATGGGTGACATGAGCAATCGCATGCTGCGCTGTGACTCAGAGAAGGACTCTGAAAAAGACTCCGGGTACTCAGGTGAGCAAAGGTCCATTCTGAAGCAAACTGACGTGATGTCAGTGCTTATGAACATACACTCATCTAATATCAGCCTTAAGTCTTAAACAAGACATGATCGTTTATATATTTATTTATTAGTTTTTTATCTTTATTCAACTGAGGAGCAGTGCTTCCCCCTCTCAGTTGGAACTTCACACCCTGATGCTGCTGCAGCTGAGCACCTCCAGCAGGAGTGTTTGGGGTTTGAGTGTCTTGCTCAGTGAAAGGTCAGCAGTGCTAATGACACTGAACCTCTCCTGAGAGAGACACTCTTCAGCTGTCCACACCTAGACTTCCTGTCCTCTGAGCTTAAGGCCACCACTGTTTATAATCAGTGTGTCCGTTAATCGCTTTTCTAGGTGCTCCTTACAATTCTATTTACGACGGGAGTTAATACTATAAACCAATTCATTCTGCAGTGATTTCACAGTAATGAGTTTTTAAGAACATATACATATTATTTACAGCTTTTATGAAATGTCACAAATTCCAATAGGTTTTGTTAATTGAAAGATAATATGTAGCCTTGTTTATTAATGTCCGTGCACAACGAGCAACATTCATGTTCATGCATTTCTGGTCACCAATGTACAGTGCTGGATGTCTTAACTACAAACCATGTTCCTCTTCCGCTTGTTCCCCCTCTCCCCTCAGAGGCTGGCTCTGACTCTGTGCAAACTGACTTAGACGACCAGCGCAGCAGCGTGAGCGAACCCCACAGGCAAAGCAGCAAAAGCTCAAATATCGGCAACAGCAGTGTGAAAGCTGCAGGTCACAGCATGCCTCCTTATGAGGAACTCGCTCCCATTTACGTCATCAAAAACCTGGTGGTCAAGCCGGTGAGATATCTAGTTAAACGAAACAACTTGTTTTTTCAGGCATTCTGCTTTGTTGCATCGTAAAGATTGAAGTACAATTCATCAAGTCATGGATGGATTACTGTGGTGACTGTGTGTCATTCAGTCAGCAATCAGTATTTGATTATTAAAGTCTTAATAGCTGCCTTTATTAGTTGCTGGCAGCTTGTTTTGTAGTCGACTGACTGATGGCGAAACAGCATTAACTGATTCTTTTGGCCCCTCGTCGGCTGTAAACCTGTAAACCTAAACACGCTGTAAACACAACACTGACCTGTTTGACTGGAGCACTGATTTGAATTTGTGGCTCTTTAGTTGTTCTGTACTTTCTAGTTGCTAACGTACTCTGTCTGCCATTCGGTGTCAGGAAGTGTACAGTGTGTTAAAATGACTATAATGTAATGAATAGTTGTGCTAAATCAAGTCTTTGTAAGAATGATTACTGAAACTTAACTCAGTTATGTTAGTGTCCTACTGCTTATCTCTTTGTGACTTTAACCTCCTCCATATCTTTCTCTCTTTCCATTACTCTGGTTTGGTGTGCTGCTCACATAAAAACCCGCTCACAACCTCCTGGTTGTACAGTCTGGACCGGAGCAGCTTCTGCATGGCCCCCTGGCGTGGGGCGGAGGTTGGCACGGCCTTACCAGTGCCAAAGCGCCCACCCAGTTCTTACTCATTCAGCAGACAGCAGCAATGTCTGCTCCTTCCTCCTCTACACCAACTCCTTCAACCAGTCTAGCTGCACCACAAGGACAAGTTAAGAAAGGATGCAACCAGAACCACGGCAGCAAGAACTCATACCTGCCTATTCTGAATTCTTACCCTCGCATTGCCCCACACCCCAGGAAGGAGAGCCATGAGGGCAAGGGTGCCATCTGGGTGGAGGGGGTTAAAGAGAGTGGCAGCGAAGGCCAGAGCCAGAGCAAGAGAGTGTGCACTGAGGAAGAGAAAAGGGAGGCCGTTTCTACCACCAGCCACCTCCCGAAGCCGCAGCAGCAGCATCAGAAAGAGGGGATGGTCCATTCCCAATCCCAGAATAAAGTCAGAGGGCACAGTTCCTTCTCCAGCTCATCTCACTGTCCGCTGCCTGGCCACGTCTCCTCTACCACCCAACCGAAGTCCCACCACTGCCAGCAAAGCTCAGGATCTGACAGTGTGGGCTCGCCCTCTGTCTCCAGCTCCCAGACACCCTCGCCACCTTCTTCCTCTGACTCCCCCTCATCTTCCTCTCCTCTTTCTTCATCCCCCTCTTCTTCCATAGCTCACAGCCCATATCGCTTGGCTCCAGATAGCTCGTCCACACGCCATCGCCGTTTCCTAAACACAGCAGAGATCCTGAACCAGTCAGGCCTACTGGCCATCACACTACGAACCAAGGAGCTGCTGAAGCAGAATGCTGCTACAGAGAGAGAAATTGCACAGTTACGTCAGCACACCCATCACCTGTGCCAGGTAGCCCAGGCCAGCCAGAACAGGCACAACGATGGCTCATACAGCCTCGATAAACTCCTCCAGACCATGACAGAGTCAGGCTCCTACCCCAACTTGGACCTAAATCAGCTGAAAGTTCTCAGCAGCAGCTACCAACAGAGCAAGAGTAGAAGTGAAGAAAAAGAGAAGAATAACAACATAAGAAGCACAGAGACACATGGCAGCACATCTCAGATGTTGTCTTTACACAGCGTAGATGATGGAACATCACCACCTTCTCCACTGTTTGCCCCCTCACCAGACACAGAAGAGGAGAGGAAAGAGCCTGCTGACAGTCCTTTGGACCCCATGTCCACCTCCCTCACTGTTCCCTTTTCCAGGTCTGCCCCTGAACAGGGGCGCAGACAAACAGTCATGGACAAGAACCTAAGTGATCTCAGTATGTTGCCAGAGAACTCAATGCTCCATAACTATCTCCTCTAGCTTCCTGGGAAAGAGGGCCTGGACCTTTAATGGCTGGCAGAGTCACACGCGAACTTAGCAATACAGGAGAGCATGGATTTTGTTGGAATTGTACAAAATGTCAGTGTAAAGCTGAAGATGAGTCAAAGGGTGGAATAACATTTTTTCCACACATTATTAAAAGTTGAAGGTGATTGATATATTTTCCTACTTTAGTCAGGGATTCGCTCACTTCAGGTTTCTATTTTTCATCTGATTTTTGCCTTTTGTGGACAGGCCTGGGTGGATGTCCAATATGTCCAATATGTCCAATACGTGACAAGAAGCAGTCAGACAACTGAGACGTGTTTACAGAGAAACAGAAACCACGAGTCACTGCTGTCATCAGGTCTTCTCTGTTGTGGAGATCCCCAGCGTTTATTGGCTGATAACAGCTTTTGCTTTGATGTGTTGCTTCTAAGGGTTTGACACAAGAGAAGATCACTTCACGGAGAGGCTAACAAGCTTCCAGTTATTACATTATTTCACAATTGCTTTGGCCCAGTTTTAACAAGAGCTTTAGCCTGCAGTACTGTTGTACAACGCAAAGAGCCAATCTAACCTTCTAAATCTATCCCTTAAAACACAAAACGTTATACATACATAATGATGCTTGTTGAAATGAGTGTTGCAAAAATGTAATATATGGTTTAATGTTTTATGATCTCCAGCATTACTTTATTACTGTAGCTTATTTTATTTTAGACGATTGCAGCAAACCTATATATTTTATTTGATATATTATTTGATATATTGAATAAAAATCACAACCCTCACATCATCATTTTATCTTGTATGAATGTAGATTTACAGTAAAATCACAATCTAGATTTCCTTGATCTATATTTACAATAATACAGCATATTCAATAAAAGGCTTTATTCCAAATGCTGGCTTTTGCACAAATGAAACATGTTTCTCTTGTTGTTTGTATAAAATCAATGAAATGACCACTGAAGACTCAGTTTTCATATTATTACATGATAATCAATGATTTATTTTCAAATCAACAATGATTCAGTGATGAGCATATGATTTGTAAAGATGTTCAGATGAAGTCACCGTGCTTTTTGATACAGATACATTGTCTCTATTTATGTCGATTATGAGGCCGTTTTGGCATTTGGTTTCTCAAATTGTTGTGAAATTTGACCAAAGCAATTGAATATTGTTTTCAGTTAAGGCGCACGTAGCGGTGCAGGTCAGGTAAGACAGCACCCCCTGTATGGGAGCAGGTGACTGCCGTTTAAATTCCGTTTTAGTTGTCTTTGGTAAGATGTGATAGTGTGTCGTGCTGTTTCTTGGCTGCGAATTCCTGATTTTTCCATTAACCTAGGATTAGCCAGGTCAGATGTGTTCTGTTTTTCGCTCTAACACAGTCTTCATGCTCTAAACGCACAGTCAGCTGACCACCAGATCTCCATGTGTAGCTATTTGAGGTGAGGCCCAGCTACAAAGCCTGTACTCCAGTGTATAAGTCACATCTGAATGTGTCCACTCACGGCACATGTGAAACTGATTATTACTCACAATCACTCAGGACGTCCTGCCTGACACATCTGTGGATAAAAACAGTGTTCAGATAGCGTCATGCTTTTGCTTGGTTTATTGTTGTGGATCTTTTTTTCCCCCACAGTTGTGTTTGAACGCCTGGATGTGCATGAAGGTGTGTGTGTGTCTGTGTGTGCGTGTATACAGGTCTTGAGATGTAACAACTTGTCAACATGCATTTGTGTACAGAGATTTTAAAAGCAGCATTACTTCTCTAGCTTGATTGTAGATGTGGGACACACCACTCATAATGAGGTTTTATCGCAAATGCTCCCATGCTTTCACAAAACAATAAATCTGCTGCGACTCAAGATGTTCTTCATCCTGTACTGTGTAACTTCACCCGGTCAGTGGATGAACGCAAAAATTAGATACTTCCCAGATGAAACCCTAAAAACATAAAAAACACTTTTTCATATTCTCCTGAGTTTTCTGAAGAGAATAACTAAGGTCATGCTTTGAAAATAATATTTTTTAAAATGACAAGTCATTTCTCAAAACAGCTTTCTAAAGGCCTCTGGACTAAAAAATCATAAACAAATCTTTTGGTTTGATACGAATAGCATCCTTACATGAACATGTTCCATTTCTTTCAGCCTTTACACTTTATTTAGGAGATGTTGAAGTATTGTCAGCATGTGTTACCTAAACAGATTTCATGTGGTGACTGAATAATTAAAGAATTTATTTATTAATTTATTCCTCCTCCATACGGAGTTCAGGAAAAAACTGAACGCTGCTTTTGTGAAGGTGAGACAGGAACTACAGAACTGAGACTGAGACGTGAATGGACTCTCCTTTTCTGTTCATACTAGAGTTCTAAGACTGAAGAACGGGGCTTTATTCCACTGATGTGTCACGTGGACTGAGAAATCTAACTTCAGCGTGCACGTAGCTACACAGGGTATGTGTCACTGCACAGCACCCACTGTGGAAGCTCACAGAGCAGACAAAGTTCAGCTTGAGATCTAATGAAAGCTGATTTACCATCACTTCATACTTTACCCCAGCAGATGGCAACATTATCCACAAGAGTACAACGCTATAAAAGATGAGGCAGGCCTATTTTTCTGTCAACAAATCCCATGTGCAGACTCAAACCAGAAGTGTGTGTATCCTGTTAACATGTACTGTGTGTGTATAAAGTATCACATACATCCTTTCTCTGTGTGAAGAGCTCCACTGTTGTCAAAGTGACTAAAAACACATCAATGTGCTGCACCGTTGCAGTGGGTGACAACCATGAACGCATGCACTGAAGTTTTTTTGATCTGAATTCCAAATAAACCATCCTGTGTGGATTAATCACAGCCATTATTTCAGCCACAGCTAATATAATCCTCAATAAAATGCACATTCCCTCCTGCTTCACCTAAGCAAAAATCATCTGCAACCTGATGTTTCTGGAAATTCTTGAACCCGGACCTGAGTGAGACGACCGGTAAAAGCATCCTCTTGCCCTCACAATGTTACACCACCAGATATTTCTGCATACATGACCAAAAAATAGCATTGAAAAAAAAGATAATATCTAACAGGGCAGCTAAAGCCAGGTGAACAGACCTGCACAAATTAAATTGTAATTTTAGAAAAGCTGCTGTTGGCCTGATGATCATCAGTTATTAATGTTAATTAGCTTGAATCTAGGAAACTGCTGGGTTGTTAGTTATATTAATAAATATCACGAAGAAAACCCCTAAACCTGCATGTGGCCAGGTTATATTTTTACAATGAAATGAGTCAATGATCCTGTTGTTATTACAACATATTAAAATAAACCTCTTACCACCGCTGCGACCCAGGGTGATCAGCACAACAGTGTGTACACAAACAACCCACGGCACCTTTTTGATGGACTTCTGGGATAAAAATGTCTCATCCACCTTCATCTACAAATCCAACATCAATGTGTTAGAGATGACAAAGAACTGATCAAAGACATTAAAGCTGGGATGTTTGCAGATGATTACATCTCTTAGTAACACCCCTCTGACAGCAGCATGCACACACACACGCACAAGGGTGAGATAATACCTGCGCATATCAGCTGAGAAAATGGTGAGAAATGTAAAGGAAGACTACAGAGAACAGAGAAGACCACTATAATAATAACGAGAATAACGAGACAGATCATTTTCCTCCCGTGTTAGCTTCTCTTCATCGGCTCCCTGTAAAGTTCCAGAATAGATTTTAAAATACTTCTTACCTAGAAGGCTCTTAATGGCCAAGCTCCATTGTACATCAATGAGATGCTAAGTCTCTATTACCCCAACAGATCGCTTCACTCCCAGAGTGCAGGTTTGCTTGTGGTTCCCAGAATCTCCAAAAGTAGAATGGAAGGCCGAGCCTTTAGCTATCAGGCTCCTCTCCTGTGGAACCAGCAGCCAGTCTGGGTCCGAGAGGCAGACACCCTCTCTACTTTTAAAGTAAAGCTTAAAACCTTCTTGTTCAACAAAGCTTACAGCTAGCTTTCGTCATAGTTTTAGTTATTATTATAACCAAACCCATAGTCACAATTACAGTTATACATATTGTTACAGTTATGAATAAAGCCTATGGCAGGACTGGTTCAGGTAAACTCTGAACCATCCCTCAGTTATGCTGCTATAGGCGAAGGCTGCTGGGGGAGGTTCCATGATCCTCTCCATACTTCTTCTCTTCTCTCTCTCTCTCTCTCTCTCTCCTCAGACCCACGCTCCACCTGCCCACTCCTTCTGTTGTTGTTGTTGTTGTTGTACCTAACTGCCATTACTATCAGTTGAAGTTTTTCCTTGTCACTGTCACCAAGTGCTTTCTCATGGTGGAACTGTTGTAATCAGTAATAATGAGTTTGGTCTGGACCTGCTCTGTTTGTGTAGTGCCCTGAGATATCCTTGGTCGTGTTCATGCTTTGCAGCATGACGCAACACATAGACTCCTAGTGTATTGTAGTGTTAAAAGACAGATATATAAAGTACAAAATTACATCCTCGCTGCTGTGAGTGAAAAGTCTGTAAATATGCTGGTTTGATGTGTCTGATACGTTTAGAAAAGGACAAGGACAAGACGAGTAGAAAGGTGTATGAGATAGTGTACAATTATATTTAAATGTACAATACATCCATTTTGTTAGAGACAAAATTAGCTTTATGTGAAACACACAGAGTCACATCACTCATTTATCCAAACAGTTGGATAGTTCTTAAAACTTTGATAAACAAAGGCCCACTTCCTTACAATTACATCTAGGAAAGGCAGTGAATAACTTACAGTAGAGTAGAATACAAAAATAAGCCACTGGCGGAAAGCTCATAAGTGCACCTTATCAAACATGGTGAGGTAAAACTCCACTAGTATACAAAAAAAGTCAATTTCACTCAGCAGAATACAAACATAACTTGGAGACGCTTGGCATTACTGAAGCACAGGCTGAATGTGTGCCTTTGAGATTCGAGCCTACAGGAATGAAACTAGCAAACCATGGCAGTGTTCTTGTAAAAAGGTACTTTCATGTGCAAATGCTTAAAAAGTGAGAAGCAACAAATTAAACGCAGTTCACAGTGAACACGACAGATGTAGCCTGTACTGCTGCAGCTGCTGGCATGAATACCTGAGCCAGTTGGAACTCTGTGAGCTTTGCAGCTAAGGCTGTATGACGCTTCCACCCCTCCTCACTGATATCTGATGCCCTCGTGACTGGGACTGTGATTGTGCCATCAAGTTGGTGTGAGCAGGGCAAACACAAGTTAAACCTTTACTGGAACATGAGTGACTTAAAAAAACATTTTTCACTCATTTCTAAGCTTTTCGCTGCATATAGGATGGAAAATGGGTTTTAAGTTGCAGCCTGGGACACCCATTGATTTTCACTGGGCATACACCCATTATGCATACAGCATTGTGCTTCCATCCCATATAAGAATCTTGGAGCAGACTGTTGGAACTTGCTTGAGTTGTGTTATCCACTGCAGGGTAAGTGGGAACAGTAGCATAAAAAAGAGTGTGGCAGAAAACAAAATCATTTCAAGCTAAAAAAAAAAAAAAGAAAAGCTGTACAGTGTGACAACGAGAACTGCCAGCAAACATGTTAAGTAAGTATAAGCTGTAATTATCTGAAACTTCCAGGGGGGAAATGACATGGTTCTTGAAATCACAAAAGAATCTGAACGTAAAAGTGAGAAATACTGAACTCTGAAAGCAAAGCAACCAAACAGGTTCCTGGCAACCTCGCCTCAAAGTCTGAGGGGCCTCTTTACACTTTTCAAACCTTTTCAAGAACGTAGATACTGTGAAAGTTGAAGCAAGAGGGTGCAACAGGCATAATCTCATTTTTCTTGTACCTGTAGTTGCCTCCTGACGTTTATGTGTCCGTAGTGACTGAATGTTGGCTAGAAGAATTGACGGAGGCTTATAAATGGCTGAGAGAATGCTTCATCAAACTTCACTACACTCCACAAAACATGGGCGCTTTGCACATATTACAAAACTCAGGTGTTTTGCAGTTTGCTAATAGCTTTTCAACAATAGTTCAGACTGTCCAACCCAGTAATGAGGAAATTATTAAAACCTTTAAAACATACTAATATATTCTAATATTTCATTTCAGCATCAGGGAAGTGGGGATCTTCTTTTTTTAAATTAAGACTTTTTAAGCACTTTTTAAAGTTAAATCAATATTATGGGACTATTTTACCTTAAAATAACAGCAGGTAACACACCACCAATTATGGCTTCAATTGGCTTTAAAAGGAAGATAGCTTGGTGGTCTCTGTACTGACAGTATGACAGAGGCAAAAAGCCCAAAGGGGAAGTTGATGGAGTAAGCTCATAGAGGAAGGAGCGACTGAGCAAAAGGTGGAACGCTTTAGGTCATTAATGAGTGTTTGAGTGCACTTGAGAAGGTGCCAAGTCACAAAAACTGCCAATTCTTGCACAATGTGAGTTCAAAACACTTTGACATGTTGTGCTGGTATTGTGCACACAAGTGAAAAAGTGGAATAGCTTACCTGTCAAACACATGATGAGTCTATCTAACATGAGCCCTGTGTCATCTACTGGGCCAACACAGGAGTTTCATGTATATTACATATCTAGTGTCCGCACACCTATTCTGTTATTCTAACCGCACTGCATATAAATGTGACAGGCAGCAGTCCACTCTACTCTGCAACTGCAATAAAGGTGCTGTAGTAACGCATTACACTGTTGAGGGTAGCAATGGGGACTGCTGACTGAGCACTTTGTGAGCCTTTCTGGTGAGTATTCTGCCAAAGCTGCTCCTCAGCTTTGGCAGAATAATGTATTTACGCTTGCCTTGCAACCACTGAATACATTCAGTGTAATCTAATCTATGGACCACGAGTCCAAAACCCAACGATACTCAGTTTACAATGATAAACTACAATGACAGGACTACTCAAACAGTTTTACTTTAAAAACAATTGAAATGATAAATTGATTAATCAAATTGTCGTTGTTTGGGGGGGTTTTTTTGACAATTAAGTAACAAATGAATTGTGTCCGCAATAGATATAGCAACCCAGACTGACAAATCTAAAAAAACTGGAAAGATTGGATAGAAAATTATCGCTGGTTTTGACTTAATATCACGGCCCTGACATAGACTTCAATGGAAAATAAAGCTGTACAGAGTAGGTAGCAGTTTGGTCCACAGGTGGTTGGTGGGACTTGGTCATAGCAGGTATGGTCAGAGTCGTGGACAGTGTACGTTTGGCAGTGAATAAACTTCCATGTGTGTGGCACAGCACTGAGGACATTATTACAAGGAAGTTGCCCGCAGAGTAAAGCGAGTGGAGTTCTTGGCCCCACATTGTTTTTCTGTCCCCTGTCACCGCCATAAGGCCCTGCCCAGCACCCATGTTGTTGGAGGCATTTCTTAAATAATGCATTTCTTTTTCAGGATGTCCTGAGTCCATGAGCTAAATGATACTGCACACGGCTCAGTCTGTTGGCCCTAGGGAGGGAGAGCAGGGATTTTGCTCTTACAAGTAAGTGAACATCAGCTGGTGTCTGGAGAAACCTTGCGACAACTGGGGTGAATTCAGCAGCAGTGTAGGCATGTTTGCTGTCGACACTGAGCCCAATCTGCTGTTGATGATGGGTCAGACCATCACGGTTTAGAGAGCCGCGGTTTGTAATTCTACTAATAATGCAATCAGAATCTGTCTGCTGGTATATGTCCGTCCTGTTTCATATTTCATCAACACTTCATCTAGTTTACTTCACACTGCTTATCTCTATTGCCCAATTAACTTAGTTAACATGCAGCGTCATATCTGGTGCAATCTGGAGACGGGACATGTTCAGTAATAAAATAAAGTGAAGAGCACTCTGTGCCTCAGCAGAGTCAGCTGGACAACTATCACAGTTTTAACTGCAGATAAACACTCTTGGTGTAGTAGTTACACATCCATCCATTGTTTGTGTTGATTGTTGCTGTCGCGTCATGTTAGACATGCATGTCTGCTCCATGAAACAACACCTCGAGTCACACTATTGAGGTTCTATTCAAATATTGAAATCTTGGGCTGAACTTTGCTGTAAACTGTCTACAGACAGACGTGTCTCCACTTAATACCATGTATAAAGAGGAAGCCAAAACATCCCAAATACAGATGCACACACAAGCTGTTAATCATGATATCGCAACCCCCTTTTCATTACATCAGATAACTGATTAAAACAAACTGAAGAGAAAGCAACACTTGAACATAGATCAGGATAAGAACCTCCTAAAATAAAAAACATCCTGTCCTTTTTTCCCTCTCTTCATTTTGGCCCGTGTCTCATTGGAGGTGGGGTTCTCCACTGCTGTGAACCACCGGTGGCCAATCAAGACATCCTTGCTCCACCTTTTGTAGTGTCGGAGCTCCATCTCAGCACAGGGTTCCTGACCACACATTGAATATTTCCGAAATTTGTAGCCGACAGAGCTGTGCCACACCATGTGGTTTTGCTCAGAGTCCAGGGAAGCACAGTATCAAGTGTGACATTGTTTGAACGAGCAGTTCTCCGTAACCTGCCACAGTCTATGCAGTTGGCCGCATGTCTTGAACGGCCACTGCCATTAGTAATCCATAACAATAATAAACCATGACAATATCCAAATAAACAACAACTTTGGCTGAGAGTCCCGATACTTCCACTGCCGACTATGTATGTACAGTTTAAAAAGTCATACTGTATGTACGCTGACAAATCAGACACAGTGCCAGGCTGCTGGCTGTCCGACGAGTGCTTTCCTCATCAGACCCTCCTCAGTGCTTTGTTGTACATTTAGTCCCTGCTGTGACTGCACCAGGGACAACGTCTGTCATTCAAAGTTTGCTAAAGCAAAATGAAGACCAAAGAAATGAAGCATTCGATGATGTGTTCAGGGTAACTTCAAATTGAAAAACAATCCTAGTTGCATCCTTTCTGCCTCTGTTTCATTTCTCCTTTATAATCTCTTCATATTTGGGTGGAGGGTCGCTGTATGAAGGAGCTGAGGTCTCATCACCACTGCTCTCCAGTTGTCCTGTCACCTCCTCATAAGATGGAGGTGGAGTGGCACCAGACAGCCGAGAGGCCACTGACAGGGAGGAGTCCTGGACATAAAGGGCGTGAGTGTTCTGCTGGTGGAGTACATGAGAATCCAACTGGGGACCTCCTCCCCTCTCAGAGCCACTTGCTACCACAGTTGGACGAGAGTTAGACTCCTGGTGTGAGCTTTCAGCGTGGACCACTGTTTCCCGGTGAACCAGTATGCGCGGCAGGCTACGGGTGCTGCGGTTGTTGGCTAAGTAGCGGTTCTGGGTGTAGGCAGGTCGTCGACGAGTGGCCTTCTGAAGCTGGCACCTCCAGAGGAGGAAAAGGCCAATGATGATGAGCAGTGCAACACCCAGCAGTGGAACCACCATGTAGACGGTGTCAGCACGCTCGGAGCGCCCCTCTGTGTTACTGCTCACTGTGTAGATGCTGCGGGTTTTCCAAAACTCCATCTGTGAGGCAAAAGAGATATATTTTTATACCTCGGGTTAGAGTAAACCAGTGCTACAGTCTGACGGACAGTGTGTTCGCCAAAGTTCCTCCCAAACGCTCCTCTTTATTGCTGCAGTGTGAACTTGTGTCTCGCCAGTATGATTTAAATACAACAGTAATGTCTTGTCAATCATTCAACACTAATAGATTACAGGACCACACAAATCACAGCTGACAAGGCAAAAATGAGCTTTAGCAGCATGTTGTAGACTTACAGTGAGCTCAGGGAATGACAGAAGTAAAAATGAACCCAACCCCTCGAGCTCTTGCGTTAGCGCACTTTGCTGCAGTGCTCTGCCTGTAATCTCATCAAAACGGGCTGACAAATGTGAATCTACGTCAGTCGTATCCTCTACATATCTTAGAAGGCCCTGTTCTGAAAAAATATCAAGTTATGCCTGCAGCCAGACGTAATAAAAGCAAAAGAAGCAGTCAACACCGCGGTTGCTTTTAAACCGCAGCACACCAATGACAGTCGCACAGACTCAGACAGCCAGGGCTTCATACATGCATACGCGTGTGCTGCACTCTGTCTGCGACACAGATCGCTCCATCATCCGCACAGCTTCACGCTCTACCGTTTCAGAAGCGGACAGCTGTGTCGCAGTCAGAATGCAACGCAGTCGGGATGGTGAAACCGCTTGTTCCAGTTCTACAGCAAAACAACAGGAATGTTTAATTTAAGGTATTGTCAGAGGTTGCAAAGATTGCAAAATCCAATTCACAGACATCATTCAATAAAATATCAAATCAAACTGTTATCAGCAATGTTCATAGTCGGTCGGGCTGATGGACAAAGTCTCTTATATGAACACCCAATATGAATGCTATGACTAGCATTTAAAATATTTTACAACGGAATTAGCTTCTAATGAGGTAGATTAAGCATACTGGCATTTTAACTGTTCCTGCCGCAGAGTGTGGTCAGGAAGCAAAGTAGCGTTGCATCAAGAAAACACACAGCAGAGCCATACCTTTAGCTTTATCCATCTTTGCAGGGTCTTTGTCATTCCGTGTGTTTTCGATAGCACTGAGGTTTGGGGTCTGACTTTGTACTGGAAGGGCCCTTTGTTGATTTGAATGTGTGCTTTGGGACACTGTCATGTTGGAATGTTAAATTCCTCTTAATCTTCAGCTTTCTGACAGTAACATGGCAGAATCAATGTCCCATGAAAAGGAGATCACACGGAGGCCTGAAGTGATCATCTTATCATCATCTTACCAATAGTGCAGTCCTGCTGCACATATGCTGGCTGCTAACAAAAGCCCCACAGCAGCTTTATAAAACGTGTGGGACGATGAGGTAATTCTACTAAGAAGCTGCTGTCTTTACTGCAATGTGTGCAATATACTGAATGCATTAATACTGTGCTACCATAACTCCTGTAGTTGGTGAGCACTGCCTGTTCATTCGCTCACCGTTCTCTCTTTGTTCTCGAACACTTCATTGGCCTCTTCAAAGCTGCAGCTCTCCTCACCACACTCCCTCTCGATGTTCCCCTGTCTCAACTCCTCCAGGAAGCCGTTGGCTCGAGGGAAACGCTTCAGGATGGAGTGAGCATCCTTACCATCGAGGAATGCTGCAATGCAAAAAAGAAAAAAAAAGATTCATCCATGCCACGGTTACTCAATGCACTCATGGGACACAATCACCGACAGGTCTGCGCTGTTGTGGACATGTCCCCAAATATTTTGAAGTGCTTTGTTTAAAGCACTGTGGCTCAAGGGCAAATCATTTACTAGTCTGACGTTTGTCAGTTCAATCACTGTCTTCCTCAAGTTTACATGTTCTTGGGTAAGTGTCCACCCATTCCTTAAAGGTGGAGCTTTTTAATACAACACTTTTTCAACAACTGTAATCATAATTTGTGCATTGAATGACTCATATGTAAAAGGGCTCTTAATAAACCCACTCAGAATTATCACTAACTCTGCATTTCCTCTGAGCTCCAGAGATTTTCTTCGCTTTTCTCTGGTGAGTATTTTGATTTTGTGGCTCACAACTTTACTGTTTTAGTCCACTGAAGCAGCAGACAGCTGTTCTGTGTAAAAGGTTTCTAATAAATCCCCTGTTCACTACCTGCTCAGCAACAAACAGCTGATATCAGCAGTTAGCTGCTAAACATATCACAGCATGGAATGGCTAAAGAGCCCAATACTTTCCAGCATGGTAGAGACCCAAAGCATTACTGAAAGAGACTGAACTGGAGTAAACATCAGGTGGCCACAGGGGCTGGGTGATATCTACTGAACTGTTACACAGCAATGTATGACACTCTGTAGACACTCTGTATGACATCTTTATCACAGTTAGAGTAATGGTGCCATCAGCAGAGAGAAAGGTCAGCAGTGAAGCTGTTGAGTAGCATTAAGTGTAGCTTCTAAATATCCAAGCACTTCAGTTCCCTCAGCTGCTGGATAAAAATAAAAGGGGTTAGCCCAAGAGTTGGGATCGACTGGTCTGGAGGCTGCAGCAGGAACATGAACACTAAGAAACTCATGTGATTACAAGAACGTTTGAAGCACCAGTCGTACTGATAAATCTGTCTTCAGTATGTGGTTAATGCAGCCTCGAGTGTTTGTCACAGGATTAGCAACCTGATGTGTGGTGGGGGTTGATCTTCAAAGCACAATGCTATACTTCAGATGAACAGAAAAATGAAATGTCAGTGGACTTAATAAAGTAAAAATAAAATAAAGTAAACAGGACTGAACTTGTGATTCTGAATTCATACATATTCATATTTCCAATTAATCAGCTGCCTTTTATCACTGAGAGTAGCTTTATCACATCTCACAATAAATTCAACAATTCAAATGAGCCCAGTCCCACACTGGGCATATATACGACTGAAGAGATGATGGGTGGGTGTGTGCCTGTGTTTTCTCTCAAGAAGAGCCAGCTAGAGGGACAGGGAGACTTGTGTGTGTGTGTGTGTGTGTGTGTGTGTGTGTGTGTGTGTTTGAGGATAGTTTTATGCTCACCACCAGCCATGCTCCTGCCCTGCTACTCACACCCTGACAGACAGCAGACCTGCAGGGAGAGGATAGCACCGCGTTAGCCACCATGACAGAATCACTGAACAGAGAAAACCAGATCACTGCCCAGCCAGCTCAGACTTCCTTTGGCTGCATAAAATGCTTCAGGAGACATTTTCACAATTTCTACAACACAGTAATGACTAATAACCTGTTATCTAACCAGCTTGACTGGTTCCCCGGACGTATTAACTGATACTCAAATATAGTATCAAGTGTAATCTTAAATATGGTCAATTGCAACAGGCACAATCCTAAATAAGCTTGTTTAATTAGTTTGTTGTTGTTTTTGAACAACATAGATATTATGTGTAACTTTGATAAGTTTGTTGTTTCTGCATTCAAGTTGGTCAAGTACATATTTTTTATTATTTAATTATTTGTATCATAAATATTTATATTACTATTTAATAATTATATTATTGCAAACTAAACTATTTTACTGTCTTAGGCCGAAAACAGAATTCAGCAGGATGCACAAACAAACAAACAAACAAACAAATAAATAAATAAATAAATAATACACAGCTTCCACTTGATTTACAGAGTTTGGTGATAAATATAAAGTATTTCTGTAAAATCCTCCATTTTTATTCTCAGTCACTGTCTGTCTACAGAAACATGTATCTGCCATGAGGCATTTATAGTTTGCTCCTGTACGCTTCAGATGTCACCGACTATCCTTATAATCTAATGTGATTTACACACACCTGCAGTCTCATTAATGCAAGTGATCCATTGCATGCCTGAGTAGAATGTAACAACACACTGAATGCCAGTTTCAACTGTCATGCAGTTTCATGCTGTGTCACTAAAAAGCCTGCCTACACTGAGGGGGGTAGCATCTGCAGTGAAAACTAGAGCAGTGTAAAGTACCTGGTACCAAAATCTGATCTGTACTACACAGGGGAATCATGACTTATGAGCAACAAGCTCTAATGGCCTATACTTTGGTGAGAAAAGGTGCGTTTTTGTTTCATCACCTCTAAGTTTCAGGTTCCAACACATTTTCATCTCACGTATGTAGGAAAGCAACCTGAAACCTCTGCTTTAAACATGGTTTGCCGTTATCTACGCTGGTACGCCAATTGTAATGACAGTACATGAAAAACACCAGCATAGTCCTTTAAATTGTCATCCATATTTTCAGTTGATCAAGAATCAAAGATTTGATTATAATTGGGTGAATCATATTTTGGTCAACCCACTGAGCCAGAATTTGGTCCATTTGCCCTGTATCACCCAGGGAAAATGAGTTTTTGTTTATGCATGTCACTGCTTTCTGAAATATTACAGTGAGCTCTTTTATGCGCAGACGGCCCCCATTTAGCCCTACCATTGGCAAATATAGGCTACTATAAATATACATGGAGTGGCAAGGGGTAGGGGTGGGGGGGTTTCCATAGCAACAGAGACAGAGATAGGGGTGGCTCTGAATCCAGACCAACTTGAATAATTAGCATACAGACTGTTTTGAATGGCATTTCAACACTATTAAAATGTGGCGTGTGTCCTGGAATAGCCTGAACGAACTGATGTTATACGTTTGAAACACGCACGCACACACGGACACGGGCGGCGCGCGCGCGCACACGCGCCATGCTATTCATCAAGTAGCATACTTATAGGGTAGATGGAGATAAATGCTAAACCTTTACGCTAAACACACAACACAAAAGGTGTTTTAATAGATATATAGAAACTGGCCTCCGCAGGCATTGGGAGCCCAGCTCCTGCTCCTATAACTGCTTCTAGTTTTAAAAATTCATCATCAGGACTCGTGTTGACTTTAAGTCATTTTTCTCCAAACACATTTGTCAACACACGCTGTGCCATTTCTGTAAAAAAAATTCAAACTCAAGGCGCGTAACGCTTCCGTCCCCTCTGAACTTGGTTTAAGGGAGGGATATATAACATCTTTCTTACCTTCATTCCGCTTGATAAAAGCCTTTTCCCTTCCATCTCTGGCACCAGGGAACTCCTACACGAGTCACTTAAGTGACCGGGATGACGTATCTGGGAACCAATGGAAACGGAGTAGTTCCTTGGACTGGCGAATCACAGCCCTGATCATTCTCGACTGACGCAGGGGAAACGGGCGGGGGAAACTTACAGAAACGCAAAGAAAGAAAAACATGAGAGAACAGGAGGCTGGTGGAGGCTGCCGTCGTCTGAACGGGCACTGGTTCCAATCCGCCCCTGAGACGACGGTTTGCATGAAACGCAAATAACATTTGCACCAGATTTCACACCTATATTCCAATTTCTGCGTGGATGTGTTTCACATAGACAGATAAAACTCCACAAAGCCACACCTTGCACTGAAACTCAACTTCCCAACATTCTCGGTGCAGATCCAATCGGGTTCACGTAGGGAAAAAATAATTGCTATCAAAATGCCCATATTAATTTTTTTTGAGAAATTACATGTTTTGTTTCTGCTTTTACTTCTGTCTTTGTTGATAGCTTGGTTAGCTATATCAAACTGAAAGTTACCTACTACCAGGCTCGATTAAATAGGCCTCTGATAAATATATCCACATTATATATAAACTATCCATATTCCCTATGTAGAAAAGATGCATAGATCTATGTGCATACATATATGTATGCCTCAGCACAAATGCAGTGACACTTTATCACAATTTTATAAGATTTTACAAAATTACAAATGACAAAATTGAGTTGGCCTACTAGTTTGTTAGGGAGGATACATGTGATTTATCTAAAACAAGAGTGGAAGATACAAAACTTCTAGTGTCTCTGCTAAAACATATTTAAGTGTATGACCAGAAATGGAAAGACAGTGACTATATGTATTAGTACCCAGGAGCAGGATGTGCACAGCACCATTCTCCTTCACCCCAATGATCTATACCATTAAACACCAGACTACAGATAATTATATGAGATTAATGCACAGGGGTAGGGGCTGCTTAAGCTATACAACATTTTCAATGCTTCCAAAACCACACTTAGGGCAGTGCTAAATATGGGTCAAAGAAAAAGGTAAATAAAACATGTAGCTGCATGAAACATTTAACGACGTTTCAGAAAGAACCTCTTTGGCTGTTATCCACTAGATGGTGGCATTGTTCAGTGACTTGGAGTTACAGACACTTGCACAGTGTGAATCTTGGACAACAAAAATACTTCAGTTCCATCTGCTCTGTAGCAATGTACACACAGCTTCCAAGGAAGATCTTAGTTTAGTACACGGTCACCAAGCTAAAGAGCCACTTAAGGCAAGTTAATATGCCTTCTTCATCCTTACTACCCCACTTTTTCACACATACCCCATGGAGACATGGCTACTTTTTCTGCAGACAGGTCAATTGAGAGGTCTATGAGCACACAAGACTGTGTGCACCTGTACGATGTATAATAGGATGAGATTTGTGGGAAAGAAAAAGATGTTACATGGAGACCAGTGATTCCAGTGAGTAGGGTGGGTGGGGTGTGAGAATTGCATTTGTGCAACCAAAACCTGCCTTTGCTCTATCTTATTACTTTTTCCACTGCTTGGATGAAGTTTACAGTTGCCTCAGCTTTCTCAGTCCCACTTGGCATGACCCGTTTAAAGAGACTGAATACAGCAGATAAGGCATCTAATTCCATCTCCCTGCCCTAGGGTTATCTCATGAATAGGATCAAAGCTCAGCAATGGTCTAATGAGGTTGGGAAGGAATGTAACTGTAAGTAAGTGTAACAGGCAAGTTGACATTCACATGATATTACTTCCCCATTGACAGCAAAGACACAGGGATCCTAATCTCACATTAGTAATCTTAAAGGATGGAAATGACTTGCTCAATAAACATCTGTTCCATCACATTTCGTGGCCTACAGGGATGACCCTCAATGTATCCAAATTCCCATTTCAGTCAGCTGGATTTCCAAATACAATCTGTGTGTCAATATCACACTCCTACTGTAAAACCAGATTGAAACCAGATTTTGTGAGAGTCAACGATGCTTCTGTCATGTAAACATAGGTCCACAAATGGGTAGCAATACAGATGTTGCACAGCTACTGGACACAAAATGCCCAGACCCTGGTCCTAGACAGAATGCATTGCATTACTGGCCACACAGCTTATCCTCTGTTGCCACAATCAATTAAGCCCTGCGGGAGTAATGGGGACCAGACCTCCAGGCCGCATATCTTAATGCAGCTTGTGTCCATTGGGTGTGGTTTGGCATTCTGGAATCCAAGTACAGGAGGCTCAGGTGTCTTCACATTAAATGTGTCAGGAATCAATACAGTAACAGTATGTTGGACTCTTCATAACAGATGATTAGATTCAGGTGAGAGTTTGATGAAGATGAGCAGGGTCTTCAGCAACAGGAGAACAAGGTAAGAAAAGTCAGACAGCCAGTATATTAGGGATTTCTAACACTACTTTGGAATAGGCTCTATAAGGCTCTGTATAAGTCATATCACATAATCTTTTACCTGTTGTGCCCCCAAGTGGCATCTTAAGGGAACTGCATAGTAAGAAACCAGACAAAATCAGCAGCAGCTATCTCAAGAGTGTCAGATGCCCCAGAAGCCATCATTTCTCAGCTGCGAGTGAGAACTAGCTGACTGCTGCTCCTTTTGTAAATGTTTAAGTGACTTGATCTGATGATGAAGTCAAAAAGACACATCAATACTGTTTAGCATTTTTATTTTGTGCCATTTTCCATTGGTCACTATCACTTCTTGTTGCTGGCTCCCAGTCGCTTTTAATGGGGTTAATATTTGGCCTGTACATGTAAAAATAGTCACATACTTTTCATTTTCTCTCCCTCGTCTTCTCAACTGTGCCAATTCTGGGCTCACCAGCGACTTGACAGCAGCTGTCCTCTGCTCAACATGGGTCCTGTGAGTGCCATAAAAAGATGGCTGGCTTTTGGCCTTTTTTTACCAGTTGCTCATGTGGTTTAAGAGGCAGCTGGTGAAGAGTGGAATGGAAATAATGGTGTCAAGTGGAGCACATCCCATCAAATACTTTAGCCATTTGCTGTTAAAGGGAATTTCAGCTGAAATCAGGAAATAGTATAAAATAATATTTTAACACTCGGTTGCTACGATAAGGCTCAGGCCTATTTCCAGCAGGAGGAAATAAACACTTTAATTTCTTTTCTTCCTTAGCATAACAGGATGCTACACAGTAGTGATTTGCTATTAATTGTGCTGCTGTTTACTTTTGCTTCACAAACAGAAAACTGGCTAAGCTTGGCCTGGTGTGCTGCATACTATAGTTTATACACTGCACACTGTGTTTGTCTGCACTACGTTGTAGGCAGTGCCAAATATAGCAGCGTATCAACATTATAATGAGTGCATGTGCAATAGTCACATGGATGCGAGTGAACTTTTTTTCTGCTTGATCCAAAATGAAAACTTGCATGGTTCTAGTACACATCTGTAACCAGTCTTACTTTACCTGGCAGTAGTCTGGCAACAGTTTGACATAGATCAAGCATCAGCAACAGAAGTGAAGCATCTTCAGGATGAAACATTAACTGATTTAACATTTCATTTGATAATTTATTTTAATGTTGATTGCTTCTTATCTAGGCTGTAGAGAGGTTTATGACAGGAGCCTCTTCCCTCTTCACATGTGTACCTGTCTATGGCCAAAGAAGTAGAGCTCTCTTCACTGAGCACCTCCGACAGGTGTGCAAGTAGCAGCAGGGATATTTATTGATGTATATGATCACAACTGTGTTCCAGAAGTTAAGTGTAGCAGAGATAAAGGTTTAAAATGAAAAAAGACAGTTAAATACATGAATGTGGCAGTTAGCAGATCAGAAGATTAACTATTTGATCTCCAGGTTCCCCCAGTTTGCAAGCTGGGGTGTTGTCAGGCAAAATAATGAACTCCCCATATCATTCTTTGGTTGTGCCAACACTGTGCTAATGATTAGCTCCCTCTGATGACAGCCCATGTGTGTGGATGGGTAAATGCTAACATATATGTAAGTGGTAAGAAGTCTTGAAAGATGCTGTATAAGGCACATGCATACAGTCCATTTCCCTGCTGAATGTATTTCTGACATGCAGGTATAAAATACATTTTATCATTCTCTCTATCATATTTTGTCCTTTGTTCTTTAAAAAAATGACAATTTGTTTAATTGCAGTTGATTTTATTTTCTCATTGCAACTATCTACATTTTATGCTATATTTAGTTTTAATATGGTTTCTGTCAGTCTCTTGTTGTTTGGTCCCATCTATGTCTACCTGTTCCTTTTCTCATCCACTCTTTACTCTTTGTTTTAACATGCTGTCTCCTTCTCCCGTCATTTTTTTTCATTTTTTTCCCACCCATCTCACCCTCTTATGACATGGAGAGCCGACTTCCACTCCATCCACCCAGTAAGAAGCAGTGGATAAACATCTAAAGGTTGTGAAGCGATGCAATAATAGTGAAAACTGTGGCACAACAAATCTTTGCAAAAAAAGAAGAAAATGAGCTAAAAAAAAAATTTAATAACAAAATACATTCTTTTATTGTGTTTGGATGGCACATGAGACTGATGTACAAATGTATACAAAACATGTCAACATTAATATGTTCTTATGCCAAAGTTAATGTCTATCATAAATTAGAAATGTGTCTACATTACATTCTATATACACAGAGAAAGATATGACCCTGAGACCAACAGTAAACATGACCAGTTAAGAGTTTATTTGCAGAAACAGCTATCAGTCAAACTGGTGTTTGGTTGTTTGTTAATGAGATTTCTCATTTTTTTTATTGAACACTCAAGAGAATATTAACCAAGCTGGTGTTGGTTTGTCCACTTGGAGAATAACATTTATCCATTTTTGCAAATGAACTCACAGAGTGTCCCAATATGGGAGAAAATGATGCTTGGCCTTTTTGTTTTTGCCACACACACTGAGAAAACAGTACCGTGTAGCAGGTACTACATACCACTGAACGACTATGTGTAGAATGTTAAATGCCATAGTTGTGTGCAGGACATGCAACAGTGTTCCTAAGCATTAGACTGACAGATATACTCCATCAAACCCTAAAATCTCAGTTTGCCATAGTGCTCCTGGAGTTTGTAAACCTCTGTGGGCAACATGACTTGACAGCCGTTAGGTATGAATGCAGACAAAGTCTTGAAATACAGTCATGCTGATTTCTGACACAAATGTCTTTGATCTTCCAGCAACTTTTGCTGTTTGCCTGCCACTTACCACACTCATTCTAATCTCTGTCTTTCTCACCACCAATAAAATGCAGTTAACACCAGTGAAGTATAATGGAGGCGAAAAAGCAGACTGCAGTCTCTCCAGCCATTTCCCCGGAAGACGTCCAGGCTCCCCATCACCTAGTTGTAGGACGTGAAATGCGACTGCTGTTTGAGGCACTGCTCCTCGTCGCCATCCTCCTCCCAATTCTCCTCGCTTTCGCTTTCACTGTCCGACTCATCATAAAAACTGATGGTTGCCTGAATAGGGAAGTTCCTCAACAAGACTTCTCCGTCGCTGTACAGGTAATCAAATGACTTGGATTTGGGCCAGAACAGCCTGTTTGAGAGAGAAAGAACGAGCCAGACATATATGTTGAGTATCACGTGGTTACCAGTGCCGGAGGTAATGGAGCAGTTGTAACTGGGAAGGTAGTCTTGTGTGAAGGTTAAAAAACAAGAAATAGATGTTGTTGTGTAGCTTGCATAGAAGTCAAACAACACACTCTACTGTTCCGAATTTCATGCGTGATTTCCACGCTGAAAGAAGGCAGTGTTCACATTTACCACTGGAAATGTGTAGAAACAGAGGGGATACTGACCTGACAGGGTGCTGGAAGGCATGAGCTTTCACGTCTGACGAGAAGCAGCCTTGTGTCGTGGGTCTGGTGTAGGGCTGAAAGAGTTAGAGAGATAAAGAGAGTGAGTGCCTACTGTCACTGCCGGGCAAGAGCATCAATACTGATAGACATCAATTTGTGATTATGGAATTTTACAAATGATCGTTATTCAAAATTATTTGTACTCCTACAGTACTCTTTGTTTGTACTCTTTGGCTATATTGTCAACAAACTGATTCCATATAGTTTCCATTCCATATAGTTCACACTGCATTGTGTTGAGATGACATTTACAGCTTTGCCTTTTCAAATAAGGACATAAGCACCTTCAAATGGGACTGTTAAGACCCCATGTGGCGGTCAAACAGATAGAAAGCATTCACACATGGCTGAGGCAACACTAAACATCTCATCACTCAGCATGTGGAGGGAAGTTTCTGGAACTAACGGCACTGGGAATTCCCCTCAGTCTCTCTCTCTTCACAGTTTTTGTAAATCTTTTTTCAGCTTTGTGTGTGTCACAGCGGCTGGTGTTGAAAATGATCATTATCATTAGTTGCAAAATGGTTTTAATACTTGTGTGTATGGATTTGCTGTCAGTGTTGGACTTGGACAGAAGGACTTCAGCAAAAGTGTCTCATCTGTAAAATCTACACATCTTAAAACTAGCAGCCACTCATGCAGTCATTGCTGACACAGGCCTCTTCATTATTACAGTTGGGATCATAGAGAACTGTAGAGAGAGCTGCTGAAGTTCTGTTTTGTACTTTTGTCCTTGGAAGTGCAGCCTTAACAGTAGCCCTGTGTTTCATTGTTCTGCCTGCATCAGGAGAGAGAAGCAACATGATACACGACACGTTTTTTGTTTTGTCCTGCTCCAACTCCATCGGTGTAGGTGCTGTAAACTTACACAGGCCAGCTTGCTCCCTCGCTTTGGTCCATCTTTGCTGGATAACCACGGCCTCCACAGTGAGTGCTGGCTGAAAGGGGAGCACAAGGGAGGAATGATTGCAACTGAACCAACTCTACATGCATAGGCCACTTTTACATGGCTAGTTATCATATGTATCATAATTAACAGATTTAATACAATAACCTGTACTATACTAGTTGCCCATGTTGTTAACCACATATTAAGAGAAGTCCTCAGAAAGGAAAAGGCTCCATCAGGGAGGTCCATGATGAAGCACAGAGCAGAGTATGGATCTCATATGTATATATAGACATGTTCTTTCCTCCCATTAGTCTACATATGACTCAGTTTACTGTGTCAAACCGTGTTACAAAGTGACAAAAACACAGGGACCAAGACTCTAAAAAGAGACTGAATCATCTCTCTCTCAAACCAATAAAACGACAATTACTACGAAGCTGCTCTTCCTAAAAGCGGATCGAGCTGTTCTGTATCCCAGCTTGTGTGTTATCCCCTGAACGTTACAGCTAAGTGTACATCTAGTATAAATGAACCATAATTTCGCCGGTACATACCTGCCGTTCGTGTCCGAGTTGCAGCTCCCTGTAGGCGGGCATGGCCACTGCACTGCGCCGTAAGCCGACTGCTTGAGGGCCAAGCACGCGGAGCTCATCCTTCTTGCTTCTTCTTCCAGGTTAACGGCGCAATACAACTGCGGTTTAGCTGTGACCGGATGACTGAGCCCTGCTCGCTGGAGATCCGCAGCTCTGTTCGCTTCGTCCGCACGGCTGGACCGCAGCAGCTCGACTGCGGTGGGAAGCGCCGGCTGGAGTTTATAAGGCACCCGTGCAGGGGTGTGGGGGGTATCTGCGCTGCTGTGGGGGGAAGCTGACAGTCCTGCTGGGTGACAAATGTTGTCAAAGAAACGACGGGATTCATCGTTCTTCACTTCTTCACCAGCGATAAAAATAAGTCTGATGTTTTAAATTGAACGAACAGTCGCGTCGTTGATCCACTGCTCTCACATTTAAACCCAGAATAAAACCAAAAACGACTGTGTAAAACTATAGAAATATAGAGCTTCTATCAAGATCAAAGATTTAGAAAAGAGAACTATAGTGCGCTATTCTATAGGGGTGTTGCAGACATAATGTGCACAATGAAGTAATACGGCATATGTACTGAATGTTAGGGAAATCGTAAAGCAATGGCAAAGAAAGGATAAAGAAAAGAGAAAATTATATTTCCTACAGGAAACATATGATAGAAAGTGTGCAAGGTGAAGGCTGGATAGGATAATGTGAGCTGGTCATTAACATTTTCCATAACCTATTGAAAACTAATTGTGATATTTAGACGTTTGATTTACATATAAGGATTTCCTACAGTATCAACACATCGGTCCAATAATTCCTTATTCACATGCTGCACTGTATATTGTACATTACAATGTCTCAGTTAAGCCTGCACTCTGAATATAACTGCAGTACGTATAGAATCTGTAATGAACTTGCAGTTGATGTGTGATACTCAGCGCCGTATAATGAGGCTGATGGGTGGTTTTGTTCTAATCTCGGTCTTCTCTCGTGTTAATTAGCTCACTGTTGCTGCTCACTGCTTTTCTCGCAGATGGTGTGGAACTTATCTCCTGAATGTTTGCACAGACAACCTGGCGGTTTGAGATTTCTCACCGCCCCGCGGCGTTGCGCTGTTTGGACAGCCTTTGCACCAAATTGCTTATTAATGAGAGCAGCAACCTGCTGTGGCAGTGGGGTGGGGAGGGTGGGTGCATTACGTGGATGGAAAACAAACAAAGTAGCCCGTTACAGTAGGCCTGTGTGTGACATTAACCCTATAAGGGATACCACTAGGTTTAGATTTTATCCAAAAAATAACAAAAACCTTTGGAGCTTTCTACTTTAGTTCCTGCCAATATGTCAGAGCGCGGACTGGGACCAACTTAAACAGATGCTGTGGAGTTAAGCGCTGACGGCGTGTGCAGCCCATTACAGTGGGTGTGAGGTTCCTCACTGGTCGCCTGCTTTAACAGCTCCTAATGTGCCCCATTAGTCCTTTAGTTTACATAAACAAGGCTGTCAGGGGCCACAACCACGTGGCGCCCCGCCGAGAGCCTGATGATAGCGAACTGGAGCAAAAGGCACAAATGGGTCTGACGACGGGGCAGGGGACAGGGCCGGAGTAACAGAGAATCCAGCCTGATACACGCTCCATAAGTAAAATTACTGATCTGTTAAAAAAAAACAAACTTAGAGCAGAGGGCTCCATCTACCCTTATATCCCTGTGTGGACACATAAGGTTCATTTTAATACGGCTCCATTTAATGGAATATATGAACATAATTTGAATTTCCATATATAATGCGTGCAATTAAGATAAACATACATATAAGTATATGGAGAATATGTAGAAACCATATATGAAACCTGTTAGAAATTGGAACAATTATATATATTGACATAAATATCTGATATATGTCACATGAGCCTATGTTATCATTTTTCTATATCATACATAGTAAAAGGCTAAAGGGTGCCTAGACATAGTGGCTTCTTCTGAACCTACTGCATTTCTACTGTTTCCTTATGACTGATTTGTTGTAAATGTTACTATTTGATAATCAGACACGTGACTGTTCACAATGTCCTATCAAACAGTATTAAAGCCATCGCAGTCCGCCACACATTTTGTCGACATGGATAAATAAAATAAGCGCACTTCCAGTGCAATACACTACGGTATTTATGAAATCGTGATCAAATGTTACAGAAAACTAAAACAAATCAATTTTATCTGGACTTTGATGCTTGAGTGGTGGTAACTGACAAAACCTACCAAATACATTCCATATTTGGTTAGTTCACCGTGAACCTACCACCCTCTTTTTAGCATTTAGTATTCACTGATGCTAAGTTGGTCACTTCATAATACATCACAGTGTTCAAAGGACGGTGCTGTGTTCTTTGTGTATGTGTCTGTTTTAAGAAACTAAAGGTATTTTGCTTGGGTTAGAGTTTTGTCAGTTACCACCACTCAATAGTTTAATTGAATGTTCTGATCAGTGGGGGAACCCTGAACAATCTTATCTGTGAAGCATATTTATGATCTCCCTGTAAAAACATTCAGCAGGATTTCCTTGACTTTTTTTTTGTTTTGGTTTTCTGTAACATTTGATCACATCTCATATACAGTACTGGAAATGTTTCTGCAACAATGCAAACTGTCAATGTCCAAGCACAACAGGTTAAACAAGCATACCACATCCTTACAGAACAAAGAAGTTTCTAATGTTATCTCTTATTTCCACAAAAATGTTTGGTTGAATGCAATGACTTTAAGACTATCAAATAACCGCATAATACAGCTTACAGCAGATCAGACATGAGGAAATGGAATGAAATAGTTAAAATCTTAATGTCTATGCCTTTACCAGTTAATATGAATTAGAGACCCCAATAATTGAAATTAAAATTCACAAAGGTTATTTTTTTAATTTGGCATTATCAAAATTGACATAAAATTGACATAAGAAACGCCTGTTTGTTAATAACTGAACATGCAGATCAGGAGACTGTTCATGCCCATTTCTCTGTGCGGCGTGCAGCTCCTCCAAAGCCCTGCTCTTGTGTGAACATGGTGTTTGATGGTACAGCTACACAGCAGCCGCCGCACTGGCAGCGGGTGCATCATCCCATACACTGCCACCCACTGGCCAGCCATCCTAAGTGTTAAAATGTTGTTTTTTTTTCAAACCCAAGATGGCCAACACAATCTTGCCAATCCTACTAGACAGCTGAGCCTTGCAGGTAGATAACATGTGGCAACATCAAGTAGCAACTAGTTACAAGGAACATAACATATAATATATAATATAATATATAATTTGTCAAAGTTTAGATCTTTTAGAAAATTGTGATTAATCATCTGCTCACTATATTTGGACTTCATCACTTTTGGCCATTTCTGTAACTTTGTGTTGTTGAAAATATTTAATTTGTCGTAATTTTAAAAATTTGAATATAACTAACAGTTGTAACTTACGGAGCCCCTAAAGGGACATGGAAAAAAAAAAAAAAGAAACGTTTCTAGAAAAGTATCTTGTGTGCGCCAGAAAGTATCACGAGAAACCTTAGGTTAAGCACAGGCAGTTGTGCTTCCTGTGTGTATGCCTATAGGCTCATTAAGATCATTAACCTCAAAGAATGGCTGCAGAAGTGGACTTATTCTCTTTTATTAATTGAATAAAGAGAAATATTTTGAGAATTCTTTGGAAGTTTATCTTCGAGTAAAAAGGCAGTTCAGAGTAAGCAAAAATAACTCATAATGAAGAAGCCGTGGCATGTCTGCGCTCATCCAGAGCAGGAAAAACATCACATTTAACACAGAGAAGGTTGTTGATCCTCTGCTTTGCGATATTTTGTTTATTTATGTAAATTTCTGGTAACCTCATCTAAAAAACGCATTAGGCCTATTGTTGTGCTTGTGAACACAAACAATGAAGTGATGTGATGATATCGCAGACCGGTGCACGGCGCCTCCATACTCAAAAAACCCTGTTAGAGCCATTTTCATTTCATTATAAATTATTATTGTAGGACAATGTGTCTTTCAGACACAACATGACTGTGACGACTTGCAAGTAAAGCAGCAATGTCCTTATAATGAAGTCCCCGGTTAAAATATAGTCAAACTAACTCCTGTACTGTCATTTTCACACAGAAACACAAACCAAAATGCAGTGGATGGTCTCCCAGACATCATGCGCGCATGCAATACTTTCTGGTGCGCACGAGATACTTTCTGGTGCTCACGGGATACTTTCTGGCGCTCACGAGATACATTCTGGTGCGCACGAGAAAGTATCTCGTGCTCACTAGAAACGTTTCTTTTTTTTCTTTTTTTTCCCATGTCCCTTTAGGGGCTCCATAGTAACTTAATAGTTATTTCATTTATTGTAGATTATTTTTATTCTATTGATTAGAGTTAGTGTCAGTTTGCAGTGCATGATGAAAGGTGCCTACAGGAACATATACCATCTGAGGATAACTTATCTTAATAATAATAAAGACAATGTTGGCAGTATTGACAGCTGAGGATGCCGAAGGAGCTACAAATACTGGGGGAGCTAAGGAGGCTGAGGGATCTGTACAATTGTTATAGAATTGTAAATAATAGTAGTTATATACTTACCATTTAACATATTATTTGATCTATTCATAAATTCATGCTTGATTATAAGATGAGAAAAAGTTATAAGCCTGTATTTCCAAATATGGATGTGTGTCTGCTTGTTGTTAAAATTGTCCAACAGCATTATGGAAACTTGCTTCTCTGTGCACTGGTGCCAGGTCAGGACACTGACCTTTGTTTTAGAGGTTGCGCTCTGTCCAGGATTTCCTCTCTTTTTTTGTTGATACTGAGCAGAAATGCGAAGCTATGAACCACTCATCTAATCGTTACAGTGCAATCTGAGCTTGTCCTTCGTGTATTGTAGCTCATTTCCGAACTAACAGCTCACACAGGACTGAGAGAATTTCAAAAACTGTTGTCCTCAGTGATGATTGAGAATCTAAACATAGCAAAATAGGGTTTGGGCTGAAAAATAAATAAATTCTCCTTTGCATTTTCATTTTCACACCAAGGGAGCATGGTGACATGATTTTCAAATTTACATTGAAATATTGTCCTCTATAGGTGTCTCTTTTTGTCTGAAATACAGGGTATAATTTATTATTGTTCTGTCTTTTACTGTGGTTTTCTCCCTGTACTTAGATGCACTGAAGAGATCAAAAGGCCAAAGTTAAAATCATATTTTAATGACCGGCTCTTCTGCTTATGGTTTGATGTTAGAAGTGACAAAAACTTATGTACGCGATGTATCAAAACCTCAGTGATTCCCTCCACTGTCACTTCTAATCTGCTGATTTTAAAACCCTTTCCCTCTCTTGTGGGTGCTGGAGATGCAGCGGTAGTATTTGCCAGAGTTTACCACAGTTCTTGCTCTTCTCATTTTGTCAAATTAGCAATGCAGACGTTCAGTCGAGACGAGCAGTCTGATTGAAGCAGAGCTGCGTACTTGTGCATACTTGTAACACAGTCCCAAAAGTGCTTGCACACCAATGGGTCATGATGAAACAGTCATAAATAGGGTGCTTATTGACTGGGTCCAGATGAGAGGGTGTGCATCAGTGATTATAACAGTTCAGTTTTCTGAAATCAACACAAAATCTGTTTGTGCCACCATGACCACTGGCTGGCCCATAAAGGTTTCCCCTGCCTTCTGTATTCTTAAAGCAACATGACTGATCCTCTTGGAAAAAAAACTGCAACTGCAACTGGAAATGCAACACTTAACGAGTCACATTCATCCTAAAAATACAAGATATGTAAGAGGTGGCAAGCAAGAGACATTTCTGTGGGTTTGGAAACACTTCTCCTTTATAAGCGCTGCTGGGATTAGTCACATCCTGCTGTTGGCTGCTTTAACCTGATAAATCATCATCCCATTTTAAACAACACCTTGTGCATAAACAAAGAAAAACATAACTGGTCAATCCGTAACATCCGTAACCTGGAATTCCCCCAGCCACTGGCTACTGCCTTGCTCATTCCTGAAATGCCTGTAACTTCAAAGCTAGATGTCCGTAACACCATGCTCAGTCTGAACACTCGTGAGCACTCGAGACTTAAGCTTTTCAGGGCAAACTGAAGTCTGGAGCTTTCAGTCCTGGGAAGCTGGACAACACAAACGAAGGCTTCTTTAATAGTCAGACACAACAGTCGGTCAGTGGTGCTAAGATCACGAAGTTGGGAACAAAATGCTGAAAATGAACTTCAACCACAGAACGCACAGTCAACAAACCAGCTTATATCAACCTACAGACAATCACAAGTCCAAACATTACACTTGGCCAACATGCAAACGCTGAAACGAAAGCCTGATGTTGTGGTGTACCACACACACATGTGGTGTGTTTTCTGTGCAGGGTGCTGAGGTGTGGATTTCTCTGGAGAAGCAAATTCAGTGTTCTGCCAGCTCATATCACCTGACTCAAACCTCACAGATTCCCTGTTTGCACTGATAAAAGCATGCCTGCTAGCACACCAAAGAAATGTTATGCATACATAAAGTGTATATATATAACATTTCTGCTGCCGTTGTGTGAGTTGGGTCTCTAGAAGTGAGTAACCTGAAGACTAGTTCTGTCTCTTTTAGCATTAACATGCACCACACTGTCTTTTTGACATAACTTCAGTGGAAGGGCTGCTGAGCCTTGACATGATTTCACTGACTGGGGTTCTCTATTACTGGGCACCTCTGACATCATCTCATGGGAACAGGCTGCAGACCGGTGACCGGCAGACTCTACGGCAATGATCTCAAGTGAATCTACAGCAACAAAGCAGCTTCTCTGACTGAACCACATCTATAACAAAGTCACAACAACACACTGGGACATGTGCTGCCCCAGAAATTACACAACACAAGGTGTCCAGCAAAGGGACAGGCAGTAGCATAAAGACTGCTCTTAATTTAAGTCAACTCGTGTGTCCATACACTTTCCATCGTGTAGTTGTACAGCAGTTCTAGAGCAATCTTCATTCACTTGGCATGTGCGCTGTAGCTGGAAATGCCGACATTTCCGGCAGCCCTTAAAGGCAGCAGAGGGGCCGACAGTCGGCTCACATTCACAAAAGCGCCTTTGTCGTTTTTTCTACTACACTCCTCCTTCTTATTCTTATTTCATCCTTTTTTCCGAGGTCATTACTGCAAGATGGGCGTTCAGATCGACTGCATAGCCTGATTCCTCTCTGGTTTGTAAGATCCCATCGCTTTCACTCCTGGAAAGAGCTTTTGGAAAATGCTGAAAGCAGCATCTGAAATCTGAGCTCAGAACACAGTTTCATTCCGTCTTTCAGTTAGAATTTGGTGCTTGAACGCAGCCAAGCCTGGGCATTTATTTGTTTCTTTCGTGGGGCGGTCTTTTCTGCATCTGCTTTCTGAAAATTCCATTTGTTTTATGACAAAACGGACAAGAGAAGGGAGGAGGAGGGATTTCTCTGCCCCGAAAAAAACTTTTTCCTCCACTTTCTATTAGCAGAGGAGGAGGTCGGACATTCCTCTCATACTGCAGAGCAGGCAGGGGGCAGCTTCCTGCCACCTCTCGTGTACCGCTTTTTTTACTGTCCAACATGAAATTTACGGGAAAAGACGAATATTCCGAGGCCGCGAACAAGCTGCTATTCCCGCAGAGAGGATTCAAACCCACGCAGGGACTCCTGACTGACCCATCGCAGCGGGTTTGACTGTTTGCAGAGGGGGATTTTCTGCAGCCTGGGGAGACAGTGATGTTTCACAAAGCTGGAGGACGGCGGCTATAAACGGAAGAAGCTCGCAGGAAGGTAAATCTTTACGTTTACTTCCACTGAAGTTACAGAGTTGAGAAATCGAAAAGTGTGACTAACCAGAGTTCCCACTGTGGACATCTCAGGAGGCGTCAACAGAAACTATGTTTTGTGTTAGTCATCTTTCTTTTGTGTCACGATGGTAACCAGAACCCAGAGCTGTTACTGAACAAACGCGTTACAGGCGCGTTACTGGGTCATCATGTCAGTAACCCCGCTGCACGCTTCCGTCCAGCGCAGCGCGTTAGTGACTTACAGAAGAGTTTTCAACTTTTACCGCAAACTGGAGCGCGGATATGTGAAGTGTAGGTCACCGCGTCCTTCACTGCAGTCGTGTCTCGTTACCACAAGTGTTGCTGTTGGCTGTGTTTTCAGCTTTTGGACAGTTTCAGAGAGGGTTGCCTCACCGTGGATGCTTGAGGGGAATCCGAAGGGTCCCCAGGGAGGAACACTGAAGGTGTTCTGTCACCAGTGTTGCATGCCTTCGCTCATGTGCTCACCAGACATGCTCAACTTGAGGTTTCTGTCAGAGAGCTCACACAGTTTACAGTAACACAGGCTGGTTAACTGCAACCATGTTACAGCTAACATGGCCGTGAAAGCAACATCTACGCCACATCAGGTGACCATTGACCTGTTGAAAACCACCATGCCACTGGTAAAGAGAGATTAAAGTTCTATTGATTTATAAGATATTATATCAAGATATTATTAACAACAGCAAGCAAAATAAACTAAAGTTAATCTGTGAACAGTATTTTTACTTCCCTGACTTCACTTTAAACATCAAGTGATGGACACTGTAAACCAACAGGAATCTTTTCACTCTTCTGTACTGGTTACGATCAGTAACAAAATTAAAATATATAGTGATAAAGTACGTAACATAGTGTCACTTTGTACACATAATAACTTATTGTAACAAGATTGCAATGTGTTATAATGTAAATGGAACAATCCTACTTCCTTGTGTTTATGGCAGTTGTGTAAACGCTACATATCTGAACTGAGCACAGGTTTTCAGTCCATTCATTCTTCAGTCATGTGAGTGACATTTTAGCTAAACCCAACTTTTTCTGGGTTGTTGAGGTTTAACAGTGGCTCGTGGCCTCAAACAAAGCTCTCCTTCCTGAGTTCAGGTTCAGGTTAAAGGAACAGTTCTTCCCTAGCTTGATGCTGCCCAGTTGATTAACTGTAAATTCATTTTCATTCTCATTGGTTGTTACATGTCTTTGCAAGCGTGACCGAATGTGTCTCTTTGTCTTTGTGTGCAGTTGTGTTCTGAGCGCTGTCTGAGACCTGTAGCACACAAAGACAAGTTAATAAGGTTACAGATAATTTGCCTGATGACTTCAGATGTGCTCATAATTCAGGTCACAGCAGCTCCTAAAGAGCCTCCCTGTATTTCCATGTCGAAAGTATTTGAGTGTGAATGAAAACCCCTCTACAGATTAGCGACCGAGGGGCCCACTGGGTTTGATTCAGAGCCGAGAAATTCCTCTAACTGCTCAGCTTCTTTGTGATGTAAACACTTCTCACTCCACTTTTACCACTCTCTTCCAGCTTCTGCCTCTCTCTCTCTTGTTTTTGTGCTCCTCCCCCTCTCAGTTTCTCTTACTTCCTGTCATCTGGTCTACCCATTTTTGTTTTTGTTTGATTGCCCTGGCTTTTTATGTAAGTGAATCTTACAGCACACAGAAAGCTTTTCAAGTCATCTCCCAGTTAGAGCAACAGATTTCTGAAACGGGATATCATGGGATTCAGAGGAGCTGAAAACATTTGTTGGTATGTCTGAAGTGACCACAGGATTTCACAAACTGGTACAAAGGTCACATGTGGTGGTTTTCTGTCCAGTTTCTTCAATTTAAAATGTTCTTAGCAATAACAGGTGCAAAAGTGCTCTGATTAATTAATGGAAAGTGTTAGAAGCTAAAGCCACAAACACGTGTTGAAAACCAGGCAGCAATGACAACATTCCTCTTTCCATAATCTTGCTTAAGTCAAGTAAAGGCTATTGCAGCTCTCACAATACACCTCCTATTGCATGTGCACTCAATTAGGGTTGCCCCTAAGATCGGGCATAATAAAAACCATCAGATAATGAAAAAAGTTTAAAAAAAACTGTTTCCACCTTTTTTTACTGGGATATAAAACTGTGGTCTGCAAGTATTTGTAGCAGGAAACCAAATGTCTTCAAGTTGTGTTGTGGATCAATCACCGCTGAGTCATGGCTCGGTCCCAGCTTCAGCGTCCAAAGCACACGTCTTTGTTGAGCAGTCTGTTCTTCAGCGAACCCATTTCTAAAGCAGTTTCAGTGCCGTGTGTGTTGGATGGGCATAATTAGACATTTGCAGCTCATTTTAATGTGGTAAAAGACCGTTTCCTCTGTAAAATGACTTTCCTGTCTCACACAGGAATCTGTATTATTCCTCATTAAACAGGTGGCCCCCTCTCTCTGCCAGGCCAGAGTTTTTCTTCCACCCAATGCTGAGCTCCTTGTTGATGACAGGAAATGAGCGAGAAAGAGATAAAAACTTTAAAGGTCCCACACTGGACTAGAATTTGGCATTGAACTGCCCACACTCCCCCACCCCACTGCTGAAACTAAGCCTAAAAGAATGATAATAGAGCTGCCCAGCGTTATGACTCTCCTGTGATCTCGTTATAAAATTAAATATAGCCAATTGCACAGTACAGCTTTTTCCACTCACTTGTATCATAAACACAACAAATGATACAGTGATGAGCAATGCAGTGGATTCAGAAACTGCCTGATTAACAGGTAGGTGAGAACAACATTCCTGGGTATATATTCCTGGATATCGTGGAAAATATAAACAAAATGAATTTGGCTGTAACAAAACACAGTGATGCATGTGCAGTATTTTGCTGAAATGTATAAATTTGCAGTTGTTTTAAGTTTTTGACTTTACTTATTTTCACTTATTATTACTTATTTAGTTATTTTTTTAACTTATTTTTCAAAGTAATGCTCTCTGTTTCTTGTTGTCAAGCAAAAAAAAAACAAGTTTCCAGTGGTGATAAATCTATAAACTGAAGTCACAAGACAGATTCAGAGGAATAAGGGGGTCAGCTGGACTTCTTTCTAAGACACCAGCGTCCTTTATTTCTTACTTGAAGTCTCTCTCTCTTCTTCTCTTCTTCTCCTTGTTCTTCACCTTGTTCTTCACCATCACCTCTGCATCCATTTACTTACTTATCCCCCTTTTTAACCCCTATCATCTCACACATTGTAATTGGTACATATACAGTATGTATTGGATTGGAGTCAGATAGTGTAAGAGTGTGTGACAAATGTTCTCTACCTATTGATTGGATATGGGAGGGCGTTTTGGTGCAACATGTAACCTGCAGCGTGTGGCCACACAGTGCTCTTCCTGTGGATTTATGTGCCCCGCTGCGTGCTGCATCAGCAAAGCTTCTAGAACATTTAAAATGAATATATATGTTTTTGGTGTTTTGGAAACAAAAAACACGCAGCTGTAGGTGACAGGTTTTACCCTTTGTGAAGGCTCAGGTCAGCAGAAGTCGGCCCTTTAGTCAAAAATGGTTAAGTGTGTGATCAGTATCTTGTTGTTTATCTTGACAGCCACATTCCACACTGACGTATCCAGCTTTTCATTTCCTGCTTTCTGTCTTGTCCCCTCTCCTCTTCTCTTCCCTGATTTTCATCTCCTCTGCAACAGCATCATCACGATCTGCTCCCCACCATGCGGCTGAGATAGAGAAACCCATTTATTCTTTGAAAGCTTTCCGCTCAGGTTCCTCTGATGCATTCAAGTGTGTTTGTTTGTGTTCACGTAACATAGAGGCCAAAAAAGAAGGAACAACTGAGAAGAGGAAACAAAGAAGATCCAAAGTTATTTATTGGTCACAATAAAGATCTTGTTATGGTACATTGAGTTAATTGAGAGTGTAATTGTTTCACAAAATAATAGGTTACCAGATGACTGTGTAGTCTGCTCTGTCATAATACCAAGCTGTTGTTCACTTTGTATTGCCATTGTTCTTTCACTGGTCCACAACAACTTTGCTTCTGTAGTTTATCAGTTTGTACCTTTAACTCATTTGGCAGATCCAGACTTTTCAATTTTCCAATCTACTATGTCTTTGTAGTGAATTATTCTAGATTAGTAAAATAGTAACAATACAACAGCGTTTGTCCAGAAACCTGCCTACTTGTCAGTCTTTATGGACTGGATGGAGCACCCATAATCCACTCTGGTTTGAAAAAGTCCAAAGTCTGATTCAATGTGTGTTAAATCCTTCTGATATATTACCAGCATGCAGAGTTTCTCATTTAAAGGGGGTTTTGTATGACCATTAACACTGGCAATATTAAAAGATTAATACATCTCCATTGCCTCACATTCATTTAGCATCTATAAACAGGCAGCAATCCAATGTTTCTCATCAAGTACTCTTGTACATCTGTTTCCTAGCATTTCATTTATTTTGCGTGGATTTAGTAGTATATGTAACTAATGGCCTATAATACTGTACATGTTCCCCATCCCTTCCTTTAAGGTTTTGATAAAGAGCTTGATGGTTACTGAAGCCAGGGGTTCTACAGAAACAACATGACGCTAAGGTCATTTTGGCAGCTGTACAGTTTTATTTAACATTTGGAACTTGAAGCACTTCTCTCAAAAAGTCAGGTTCAAGGTAATTTTATATTTAAGACATGGGGTTATTTAATTGGGTCATAATTATTATCACCAGTGCCCCTTTGAGACCAGAATTAGCACACATACACACTTTGCATGTCTTTGTATTGCATGTTGCATCGCATTCGACACCATGATGGCGTCAAGATTGTGCCGTAAATAAGGTTTACAGTAGAAAGTGATTCATTGTCTTTCCAGTGTTGCATCTTGCATGATACTTATTGCAAAACCCCCTGTTGTTCCCACAGACTGGAATCTGTGATAATGTTAATCAGCCGTTAACACACCAGTGTCTGTGTCGTAACCATGGCCGGGTAAGGGTGAAAATTTTGCGTGGCTGCTCGGGTCGTGTGTTTACATCACTGCTGATAGGAGCTGAAGCTGGGGCAGACATAGCTTTGTCATTCTCTGTAGAATGGTAAAGTTACAGTAGATTGGCCAGGCCATGGTCAGGGACAGGAGGAAATGCCTCAGAGACGATGGTGCTTTAAAGCTGAATTTTGTTATTTATTGTAGTGGTAAATTGAATAAATGCCGAGGCTGAAGATACTCAATACTGAATGTCCTTGCAGTAACCAATGATGGCGCAAACTGTATTTATAGGGACGGATTTAAGTGGCTTGCAAATAGTAACATAGACATTGCAGTTGAGTCTGAGCAAAATCCTCCTCATGTCAATTCTGACTGACTCCAGATATGTAGACATGGTGATCTGATTTAATACAACGCAGAGTTGGAGAGGAGGAACTATACTGGGGATAGGGCTTGCCTCTCATTTATCAGGAAAGTGTATCAGCCAGTGTGTAATGGCCAGGCATGTGATGAGCTGTAATGCAGCTGATGATTGATGAGTATGAGTTGATATTCATTAATGGCGCCCTTCATTGTGGATCCTGACCACTGCTTGGCTGTCACGTGGCACTGAGATGTATTTTCATTTCCAATGCTGCCCCCACACAAAGAAAGCTATAACAGTGTGAGAAGTCATTGTGGTGTGGACAGTAATGTTGGTCGATTACTGTGCATCAGCGTGCTGTTGAGTAGCCGTGCGACCGGTCACACTTGACACTGAGCGGCTGTGAAGGAGCGTAATGCTGCCGCGCACTGGGCGGCGATCACTCGGTTGCACTTTGTAGCCATATTTTGGAGGCAGTTGCTCTGATTTTGATTCTGAGTCTGAGCAGGGTATTCTATTTAAAATGGAGCAGATATGCCGTGCAGCTCATGTGCCTGACTTCCATGCACATTGTGGTTGATGGGTTACACAAGCACAGCGTCCTAGATTGGCTAACATTGAATTGTTACGCGTAAGCTGAAACAACAGCTGTCTGTATGTAGTAGTCCTTTTTGTAGACTACACTGCTGACTAAGGCAAATCAGCTCCTCCCTCCTCTGCTAGCAGTACCTGCAGGCAGTGAATCACAACAGCAGAGGAGGACAGAGGACAGATCCTGACTGATGTGTTTTCTAAACTTCTAAACTTCACTCAGGTTTCATTGGCATTTAAGCTCAGCTTCCAATGAGATATTTTTCAGTTAGAAAGTGACCTTGCCCCGGAAGAGTGGATATTTTGCTGGTTGCTTTGTCTGCCACGTCACATAGATTGGAGAGAGGAAGGCCTCGGCTTAATGCTGTGAATTTTGGAGCAGGTGCAGGAAAAACATCTCGGATGTCTGATGGAGAGCTGCTGCCTGGGGCCTGGTGGGTGCTCCTGTGCTGGGCGTGCTGAAATTTAAGCAGATTCTCCAGCAGTATGTTGATGTCAGGATCTAAATGCTCCAGAATCATCAGCTTAAAGGCCAACGTGGTCAAAAGGTCAACACGATGCAAGGAGGTGAGTGGATGTGCTTTTGCTGCCACTTTGCTCTGAAATGACAGCTGACGCCAGCAGGGAGAGTGACACATTTAAAGTGTGACAGCAGCAGTAAGATTTGCTGATGGAGACTGTGATGATTACATAAAGGAGCAACACCCATGATCAGCTGGTCAGATGAATGGAGAAGCAGAGAGAGAGAGGGAGTGGGAAGAAAGAAGCAAAACACAGAGAAAGAATCTTCCTGAATATGCTAAACTCCTGTAGCCCCCACAGGGCTTTTGTTTGGTTTTAATATTAGTGAGTTATTACAGCTAATCTGAGTGTTTCTTCAACAAGGGATTCATCATACATGTCAAGAAGTGGCCCTAAAATTGTCTATTAAAACTCTATAGGTACCCCCGTTCTGTCCAAGTGCTTTATCATTATTAATATCAGCTAATTCTGTAGTGGCCTGTCTACTGTTATTTTGTTTTTGAAAAAGAAATGTATTTTGTGCTTCTCTATTTTCTCCATGTTTCAATTCGTATGACAGTCTATGAAACTCTAATTGCCTCTAACGGGGATATTGATTTTATCGAATGAATTCTTCTTTCAGCTCGCCTTTCCTTTAATTTTCTCGGCCAGTAACTTCCCCGATTTCCCTACTTGGTCAGAGTAAATTTGTTTAGTCCACATTAGACTTTTGGCCACTTTGTGAGTTGGTAATTTATCATAAACAGCTCTCATGACACATTATGTATTGTCATTTTTCAGGATCATTGTCATTGTAAGTTTTGGTCATAGACACAGGTTGAAAATCATTTTTGATGTTAAGTATTTCTCTAATTTATACTTGAGTGGTAATACTTCAGTGGCTCTATCAAACACTGGGTTATACAGTTAAAATCTCCTGTGGCAATATGAAGCACATCCAAGGCAGTAAAAATATCTATCATATCCATATCTATCTTTTCTCGCTTGTCTGCCAAGTTTGCCAGACTTTCAGTTTGCAAAATGTGGAATCGTGTTATGTGGCCGCCCCCTTCCCTCAAACCAATCCCTTATTTACTGCTTAAAACTGCTTCCTGTTCCCATGGCTCCTGCTGCATCATAATCAGTGGTTAGGTAATGCACCATCTGCAACGTGTGTCCAAGGTCCTCTGGACCACCACAAAAGCAGACTGGCAGACAACACTTATCTGATTGCTATTTATCACCATCATGTACATGTGACTTGGACCTAAATATACATGACAAAGGGCTGTATAGCTTAAAGGTTTATTGTCATGACCTTGAGTCATAAACTCATTATAAGGGTATATATCAATATAGGTGTCCCAGGATGAATCATCAATAACGCCGGCTGATATTAACTGTAATTACCTCCATAGATTTGGTGATTGCTGGTTTCAGGTTTGTTGCGTATGAGTTTGGGTGGATTCCCTCAGCAGTAACCATCAGTGGCTTTAATAAGCAGAGCTTAAACTACTCAGTGAAAAAGCAGAGTGTGAATGTAAATAAATGAACTCTCCACGCATGCTTTTTATTGTCCAAGCAGCATCATTAACTAAATATGTGGAAAAACACGATCTTCATTCTTCCCATTGTATGAAATTTTGGGAACTTTCTTGTTAAACCTGATTTTGGTCTCAGGTACCGGCCAGATGTCATTACACCGCCCAGCTCCAGCCATATTTATGGTTGTACTTACCTCTTGTCACTTTAACATCAAGAATGCACTCTGAGCTTACCCAGAAGCAAAGTTTTACTCTGCGCCCTAAAACCTTGCCTACTTAAATGGAAACTTCTGTATTTGTTGTCTTTCTATTGTGTTTAAATGAAGTGCGTGTGTTGATAATGTACCATTATTTTTGACTCAAGTCTGACGGCTTTGAGGAGAGTGATATAATGATTGTTATGGTTCTGTCAGACTGACCTTTAGGAGTGATCAAAACCACAAGATGGGCGGCAGAGGCATGAGATGAAGCAGAACCCAAGCTGTGGGCCTTTATTAAGTGTAAGACATTTACAATTAAAATCACTAGCCACATTCAGGCCCAGCTCCTGTAAGCGATGCCATCTCGACACCGAGACAAGATCCTTTTACAGGGCTCGCCTTTGAGTGCCACCAGTAGGAGTGCTGTGAAGATGCCTTTTTTACATACCCTGTATGCTGCACTCAGACAAATATTTACACCAGCACAAAGGCACTATTAAAACGGTTAAACCCATTCAAAGTTAATCCCCTTCACATACAACTGTGTCAAGTCGGCAAACACAACTGTGGCCTATACTCCTCACCCCCTGCACAGTTTTATCTTTTGGAACCCTTCTGGAATAATTAAAGAGGTGCTGGTTCCCTGGGGACTGTTTTAAATGAAGCATGTTGGGAGTAAAGACGGGAGGGCACAGGTAACTGTCAGCTTGAGGCATGATGCTCACTTTCTTTGCACGTCATTTAAAAGTAAACCTGTTCAATGATATAAGCACTCTCACTCAGTAATAGGACAATTTCAGTATATGCAGTTTGCATCCTGATGCATATTCATCATGAATAAAATATATCAGCTAAATATCTAAAATGTAGTTTAGTTACAATGCTGCATACGGGAAAATCAAATATTTTCAGTGTTAAATTAGGCAGACAAAACATTTTTCATTTAAAGTCACAGTTGCAAGGTTTTTTTGTTTTAATGTATTATGAATCAAATGTTGATTGCACAATGTAATTGCTGGTTGGGAGATGTCTGCTGAGCTGCTGGGAGGGGGATGCAGTGGAGTGTGCGGCAGAGGGAAAGGTTAAGTGAAGTTGTCAGGTACAGGTACAGGTACAGTGGAGGTAAGATTGTTGCCTTGTCTGGTTTCTCAGCTGCTCAGAGTGGGGCAGGTTAGCTTCTCTTGCTCTCATATCTTCAGAGATGAATGAATAAACTTCCAGCTTCCTGCTTCCAGCTTCCACTCCCCCCTCTACCCCGACACCGATCCCTGCTGTAGTTACTTGTTTCTACTTGTTTGCTGATACAAAGCCACCTTTGTGACAATGTTATTTAGAGTGCCAGTAAAATGAGCTTATTTTTCAAAAAGCTTACTTTATTTAAACTATTAGCTAAATAAAACAGGTCAGTTGAACTGTAAATAGACGTTGGCATACGTCCATTGTATTGCACTGGGTGCTGGAGTTGTGTGACAAATGCATCAACAAACTGAGGAAACAAACCCTTTAACACTGTGCAGCATTGCAGATAGTCTTTGGTTCATGATTACAAAGAAAGAAAAGATCCAGACCGTGTTTAAAGGAAGAGCTGCAGACATTTCTTACATTTTGGGAAAATCCCAAAAGTGAAATCAAGCTCAACCGTGTCCTACTGACATATGACAACACAGCCATGATAATGTGTCTGGATAATGTGGCAAGACATGGCACAGATCTGAATCAAGATCAGATCAAGTTGTAGAGCACGCTTCCTCCTTTTTCAGTGAATATTAATCATGCAAACGGTGATCGCTGGTCAGTTCCAACAAATCTCTTTAAACATCCAGATCCAAGCCTGAAACATTCCTTACATTAACACCGTACTTTGACTACTGTATGCATATAGATGACAGTATATAGCTGCACGTCATGTGTCTATCCCATGTCTTCCTGTCATGCCTGAATCAGCTGTTTGGGTCATTTGAATATTTGATGCTTTTCAGCCACGCGTCAATACTGTTGACTCACAACTTTTTAGTGTGTTAACCTGTCGCAGCACACACATTCCTGATACTCCCTTTGTCTAACTAAACTGCCTCGCCGTTGTCTGAGCAAAGCAAATGATACAATAGCAAGGTGACTGTGTTCATAAAATAGCTAAGATCCAAGATGGCCATACTCTGTCTTCATTTTATCTTTCTAAAATCCTAGAAAAAAAATATTTCCCAGCAGTCAACCTGCTGTCATTTATGTGGTGAGCAGGGGAAGTTACAGCCTTGTTATTTTTCTCACTGGTGAAGCAGTTACACTAGAGCACAGGTATTAAGGAGTGGCTCAGTGGTGAATGGTTGCCAGATCCACCTGTCTCTTCCTCCCAGCCCCACCTGTGGAATGAGGGAAGGGGGGTGGTGTTGGATAGAGAGGTGCGCCACCTCATACTTGCATGAAGCAGGTAGATATGTATTAAACAGAGAGACTCAGTGAAAGCGCAAATGTTGGATTACCTTCTACTTTTTTACTTAATTGTAGATTTTTGGAAACAAAATTCAGAGGACGTCACTCAGGTAGGAGCATTTTTAAAAAGCCTAAGCCGGTTTTTGTAAGGTGTCACTTAGTTTGGGACCATCAAAGGTGTTAAAGTGGAAACAATGTTTCCACTTCCATTAGATTAAGGACTTATTCTAGGTTAGGTCTGTGAAGATGACATCATAAGGTTCTGATGCCCTGAAATGCTGCTTCATATCAATACATTCACTTTATCTTATATCTGTTTTCTGCCCTCAGTCATTATCTCTCAAATTCCTCATGTCTCTTTTAAAAGATATTTTTTGAATCATTTTTAGAAGCATTTGAGTAAAGTTTTCAGCAAGAGAAAACTAAAAAAACCCCAGAAAATATAAAAAAATTGATGGTGGTGGGTTGGGATGAAGGTTAAAGCTCTACAGGTAAAATCTAAAATGCTTTGAACAGGAACAATAACCAAAGACTGAGCCAATTATTAAATGAGTGTTGACCAAATCATATATCTGTTCTGAAACTTGTGTATTCTTGCAATTAAGATTGAAGATTACTTCCAGACTAAGCTGTGTACAGTGCATGCTAGTTCACAGCCCACCAAAGATTCTCTCTCAGTCTTCTGCACTGCTCTTAGGCTGAGTGAGTAGGCTGAAGGCTAGCAGGCTGGGGAGTGTGCTGGAGGCTAGGGGGCAGACTGGAGGCTAGCAGTCTCTGTCACCACAGGTTGCCTGACTGCAAAGTCAATCATCAGACAGTGACCTAGTACCAAGTGCACTTGGCAACAAATGGTGTATAGGTGCAAACAGCAGTTCAGACCCATTCAACCCTCTTATTCACACCCCAACACACAGGCAGAGCTGTTAGTAAGCCCTCACCTTCCTTTTGTCATTATATCCGGTGATGGGACTGCCATGGCCCCCACCTATGACATATGTGTATTTGGCCTACTGAAGGACGGACCCATGTCTCTGTTTTGAGCTTGCTAGGTCCTACTGGCAAAGATCTGACCACCAGGGGCTTGCTGGTGGGCCCCCTCCAGAGGTCCTGCTCCTGGCAGAGTGCACTGGTCCTTGCTTTTCTTTTTCATTTGGGGTCTTCTAGCATGGACAGCCACCCCAAAGAACATAGCTCCCGGGGTTATTAAGGCACCCAAACCCCTTCACCACAATTAGGTGGTGTTAGATGGAAAAGTTTAATTAAATGAATTAAATTATTATAATCAGTCTCTGTAAAGGACATCATGATTTGTGTTTGTATTTGTCATTTTTCTTTATAGTTGGTGTAAAGTTTTTACCATGATTGAGGTGGCTACCATGATCGAGACAAGCTTTGTTTGAACCTTTCAAGCACCAGTCCCTTGTATGACTGACATGAGATCAACTCTGCAAATACATCCTCTCACTGCCCTGATACATTACAGTGCCTTCTGTTGGTTGAATCTGTAATGGCATTAACTTATTCCTGAGGCACAAGTCTTGACATTTACCTGAAATAAGTAACCTACATATTGCTGCATGTCGTAACAAATATGATACCAATCTGCTAGTAATGATGAATATCAAGTGACCATTGGATTTGAATATGGTAATATTATTAGGAGCAAAACTAAAGCATGCCCTTGATCTTCAGTCTATTTGAAAACAAAATGTGGTCAAATTGTCATGTTGCAAGCAAAAACCGTCTCTGAATTGAATTTGGCCATTGCCCTCTTCAAAGTTGTCACCTTGTGCAGTGGTACACGGCACTCCCTTCATGCTCATGGAAGTCCCGGTCTGTTATCTTGTAAAACAGCCTTTTGCATGCGTCTGCTGGTTGCCCTTGACCTCATCCATCATTTCAAAACAGAAAAAAGTCCCATCTGCTTTGTTTCAGTACTACTTCAGATTGATGCAATCATGTACTTGTTGTAAAGAATGTTGTTGTAAAAAGCAACACTGTTGCTGCAAATAAGGCAGAAAATAGTTTTTAAGTTTAGCTTTTAATGTGTTGCACTCAACTAAACTCAAACTTTAAACTTAATAGATAAAAAACATAATAGAAGAAGTGCATTTAGCACTAACTTACCTAAATACAGGTTTTTTTCTATGCGGCGTTTAAAATGAACCTCACTTATATCTTCTGCAGGGTGGATCTTCTTGAGAAGCCTGCAGGTTGAACCACCTGCTGCCAGTCAAACACCACCATAAACCCGCCTTCTTCTGGAACAGCGCTCTATATTCCTGTTAACCCTCGGCAAACCTCGGCCGCGCATTCCAGTTGGGCATGATGCCGCATTGCATCACAAGCATCTGCCACTAACACTCTCAAGAACAGCATCGTGAGAACAGCCATACAGGTAGGTGTGAAAGGGAGAAAACTGAAAAGACCTGGGAAAATAAATTGGTTAGAGGAAATAGAGTAGGAGGAAGACAGACAGAAATTCAACATGGGATTCAGATGTAAATACTTTGAGGGCAGGTGAGCCATATGGGAGATCCTGACAAAAGCCAGCATGTTCAGCAGCACTAGGGGGTGATCACACAGAGGTGCCTTGCCACAGGTGCGGTTGCTTTAGCTTGTCAGGTAAAACAGCCGGCACACCTGTGGAATGGGGCTAAGCAGACAGTAAACATCAGCACTGTAGCCTGGGATCAGTTTTATACGGCTACAATGTGTTTTTTTAAATGAATTACAATTGTGACTAAATACAAAATACATTTTCGTACTGGTCCTTTGTGTTACACACACCTTTCCAAATGTTTTGAATAATCTGTGCTGTATGATCTATGTTGTATTAATTGTCTAACTTGTCAGATACTTTTGGAATTGTATCATGGAGTCAGTATTTCAGGCAAGTCTTTTGGTTTATTTGTTTTTGTGTCCTGTCCATCTGTTGTCATGATTGTTCATACACTTTCTGTCTGGGAACAAACCCTTACAGTCAGGGTTAGGGTTGGGCTGATGGATGATGCTGACAGTCATCAACCCTCTACCATTGGAACATACCAACACTGTAGCACAGCCCGACCACAAACACAGAGGCTACATTAACACACACATACATCTGGTCTTCCATCACCCCAAGAAAACACACGTCACTCCTCTATTCATATCCCGCCTGAAACCTCTGTCTTTCCTGAGTGGTGGAATGAGTTAGCAAACTCCTTTCGAGTCCTTCACAACCTTCAAGAAAAGGCTTAATACCCATTTGTTTTCAGAATACCAGCTCACCTAATGGTGAACTTACTCATTTACTTATTAGAGAAAAAAATCCCCTATGCACTCAACATCATGCCCTACCTGCTGACACTTACACTGTGTGTATGTTCAAAGTGTCTGCCGAATGAAATTGTAGAACAGTGGATTTGTAAATGCATGTTAACTACGGTAGTAGTTGAAATAACTTAAGGAAAATAAGTTGTGTTAGCTGTTGTGCAGAGGAACAGTCTTGACTTCGAGTTCTTGATTGCATTTCAGCTCGTGTGCAGGGCAGGCTAACAGTAAAGCTAGCAGAGTTAGTCGGTAAGTGAGCTGTTGAGAGTGAGAGAGCGGCAGTGTCGCTACTGTCAAGGTAGACAGACAGAAGTGTGCTGATAGGTGCAGGGTAAGAGTCACAGGATCGCTTTGGATGATTTTAAGACATTCAACTGTAAATTTGTGACAGTCCTTATTAATTGTGTGATGGTATATTGTGATGGTGAAGAAAGCAGTAGTTTAGAGCCCTGAAAGTAGATTCTAGGTGCTAACCCCTTACTGCTTACCCAGCAGCTGCACCATATAAAGCAGTTTACCAGACATTGCCAAACCCTAATGGAGCCCTTTTAACATTTTACATTCATTCACAGCACATATAGCAATGCTGCTGTCTGCATCCTCACTTCTGCACCACTGCGTGCTTTCACAGATTTACTTGCTCCAGAGACTTTTCTTACATTTATAGTTAGGTTCAATTGAATTCCTTTTTTAATATGTGTTATTACATGTTGCATTGTCAGATTTTTGCCCGGACGCTTTGTCAGCTGTCTCAAAATGCTCAGGTTTGTTTTAGTGCATCACATGAGCAAAGGCATGCCTCCACAGCAAAATGCATGTTGTTGTACATAATTGATGATGCCTTGATTTTAGTCTTAGGGAATAATGAACAAGTTATTACACATGGCCATGTGAAGTTCTACTAACTCTGAATTGTACCCAAGAACATAAATGTTAGCCTATCAGACTATGTTTGGCTATACCTGGATGGGGATTATATGTTATCAAATGAGCGGCAGATTGTGTGTTGCTTCCAAAGGTGTCAGTTTCCATCAGTTCTGGTTGCAGAATTGCTATTGTTCCAAAAAATATGCAGGATGTAAGACTTGTGCATAAGTTCTTTCCATTTGACTTTTCAGGCATCTCCCAGCTGTGGTTTTGAGTATGTGCTGCAGTGCGAGCACGCAAGTGAAGAGGAATATTGATTGAATAGCGTGTGGATTAATAAATACACATATCACGCATGTCACATCAGTGGTTTCTAAGCTCTGAAACAGCTGAAGGGATCAGAGTAGTTAAAAAACACAATGAACAATGAATTCGCAAATGAAGAGATATTCCTTGAGCGGGGCAGAGAAGCATCAAATCTGCCGCACAAATCTGCAGCCAGGGGCACAGAGTGTGGGTGTTTTATTATTTATAAATAATATTAAATAGATATTATGTTGAATTATAATGAAAAGCAATATACTACAACAACAGAAATAAATCCAAATGTTGGTATCATGGTAGGGTCATGGTAGGGTTGGGTCATGGTAGGTGACAGGTGAAACAGTGTGTTATTGTACTGCAATCTGGCATTGCACGGTCTGCACCGGCAGACGTTCTTCATACAGTACAAAGAATCTGTAAACAACACATACTGGAAAAATCAACTAAATGTATATATTTATGGATTTATTTTAATAAATCTATATCAGCTTATAAATGTATGCAAATAAATACATTGTTTGACATTCTGACTTTAACCACAAACATTTTGTATATTTCCTATGTAGAGGGAGAATAGGTCATATGAAAACTATCAGAGACAGCAGTGGATACAAGAAGATTAGAGATTGAATAAGTATTTGGGAAACCACTCAAGAATATAACCACAGACCCCATCCCACTTCTTCAGAAGACTTGATAAAATGGTCTGTGGCATCAGAGGGACACCACGACAGGAGAACAATAACATTACACATGGCTATAAACTGTGTCTGTTCTTTATTTTAACAGACAAATCACTTTACACATTTCATAACGTCCAAAAGTTGCATTCTTCCACAATTTTATGGAAAACTTTGGAGCAGATATGGAGCCATTGGGTCACATACTAACATGTACTTCTGAAGATACTTTCAAAACAACTGGTCATCTTTAACATCTATTCATGCATAAAACTGTCAAACTACTTATAGAAATAAATGATCAACTCATGTCCAGCCAAATGAACAGGAACCATGGGTAGATGAAAGTTTGTCAAGGCTCAAGATAAAAAGCTTTCTGTTGTTTATTAGAAGCATCTCTATTTTTGTAAACTTGGATTCTTATCTAGTTTTGTTAATGGCTGTGGAAATCTCCAAAGTTTAAATTGAACAGAACTTGAACTTGAACCTTTTGCTCCAAAGCTAACATTTCTCCTTTTGTCTCATTTTATTTTATGAACCTACAGATGTTTCGGAAAAAAGCATCTTCCTCCTTGAGAATGAGAAGAATAACTGAAAACACTAGATGTAATATTTCTTTCTTACTCTTTAGAAAAGGTGTGAAAAGATGTTGTTAACATTCAGTGTTGTCAGAAGAAACCACACTAATGCAGGCCCACAGTGTCCCCTAAACAAACCATCTCCACTGAAATGGTTACTTGTTGCATTTTTATTGGCTCTAAGAGAAAAGAAGATTGACTCCAGACAAAAATGATCCTCTTTGATATGACAACATAGAATAACACATCATATATATCAGGCGGTTTCACCTCTGACAGCATTGTATGTTTAACAAATTGATTCTGTCTTTACAGTGTAAGAACAGCTTTCAGTCCAATTTCTTGGGGTCAGCTTTGAGCATTTCTAATCATTGTATTGTATTTTCTTGCAATTTTGTATAATTCATTTTTGTTCTATAGCCAGTGGGTTACAATATTTTACATTCCTCTCAGACATTTTCCTGCTCCTTTGATTCTGTAAAATCAAGTCATGGTATTCCTGCATGATCCTTAACGTTTTGATTCTGTTATTAAAAACATGTAATCACTTATTTCAAGTTAGTTCCTTTAGCCTAACTGAAAGCAGTGTTTTTGTGACTGATGCTGTGGTCTCACCATCATATTTTGGCAAAAAAAAAAAACCCCCAACATTATGCTTTGCTTAAGACACAAATATATAGCCTTGTTTTGACTGCTAGACTTGAAACACAGGGATAATGGGAGATGTTGAAGGGCATTAGTGGTCTTGTTTTTTGGTATGTGGCTGTGGAGGTTCAATAATGGGCTGAGACTGCTGGAAAAAACAGCAGACAGTTTGGTAAATTCTACCTGAAATGCACATAATCATAGGACTTGGGTTGCTCCACATTGATCAAGTTAAGATTCTATTAATGATTCTTTCTGACCAGTCAGAGGTTTGCAGTGTTTCCACTCCACCTTTTATTTTCTTCTGAACTCATTAGGAACCGCAACCAATGTTCCTCAACTGATTTTGTCCAGAACATTCGACAGAGAGTGATTGCAAACAAGTCAAGTCGAGTCGACAGTGAGGATACAGCACAAGCCCCAGATCAGTTGAAGGAAGTTAACTCAACAGTTTTTTTTTCCAGACTGAGACACCTTTTGCCATGATGGTACATTTCAAAACCGAAATGGAAAATTCACATATTCTGTCACGTAAAATGTGTAAAGTTTCTTCTTTTGTCCTTCAGCAACCAATGGCCTCTTCGGATGATACGCATTTTCATGTCAGTCCAGTCCACAGGCATTGCGGCCGTTGTTTAGTCAGCAAAAAAAACAGTAGTTTAATGCAACATTACAATGCTCTTTTCTGCCTCTTCACATGGATCAGAACATTTCTCAAAGCTCGACGATACTTAAGTTTAAAATACCAAATTATCTCTTCAGAATCCATGTTACGTTATCACAAAGCAGTTGCAGTATCCATTTGTTAATTTCAGTTGTTCGCCTTGATATTTGGGTTTATTTGTGATTTGGGTTAAAGGGTATTTTGCTGGTGGTTTGGCTCCTCAGGCTCCTTCTCCTGCCGATCATACATCAATTGCTGTTCCATGGCTTTGTGGGGGTGGCAGGGGGTGGTCGATGTTGATGTACATCAATCAATACTTTTTGTCCTTTTCTCTCCTGTTCACTTTTTTCTCTTTTGTTTTTGGAATAACTTCACTCTTTCTGTCACTGGCTTGGATTGTTTCTCTTTTCATTTCTTCACATTCTTGACCCACATGCTCATCCCTTTGCCACTGGTTTCTTTGCCCTCTTTTCTCTCTCCATCTTCTTCTCCTTATCCTCTCAGGGAGTATTGACCGTGGACGGAGTTTGTCCTTCCATGAGGTGCGTGGCCGGTGCGAGGCTGAGATGAGGGCCGCGGTGGAGGAGTCGTCCAACAGCAGCAACAGTGTAGGAGGTGGCAGCAGCACTGTCCTGCAGCGCCTCCTGCAAGAGCAGATGAACCGCAATTATGTGCTGCAACAGCAGCAACAGCAACAACAAGGAGGAGGAGCAGGAGGTGGCAGCACAGGAGGCTACTCAGGACAAGGGCAGGGACAGGTAGGCTCTTCTGACGATCACTCCATGACCCCCCACATTGCCCGTCAGGAGCCTCAGGGACAGGAGCTGCAAACAGACAGTGGACTGGAGAAACTGGGCTCCAACAGAGGAGGAGGTGGGAGCAGTGGAGGGGGAGGAGGTTTAGGGACTGGAGGAGGAACAGGAAGTAGCAGTGGGGTTGGGAGCACCCAAGGGCAGTGCCCAAACCCAGAGGACCTGCCTACATATGAAGAGGCCAAAGTGCAGTCCCAATACTTTCGTGGCCACGGTCCTCCTCCTCAGCCTCAGCAGCAGAACAATCAGCCTCAGCAGCCTTCTCTTCCTGTATCAGTGGGCGCTGCTTTCTATGTTACTGGGGTGACCAATGCCAAGGTGCGCACTGAGGGTCGCCCCACGGTGCAGCGAGTGAGTGGTGCAGGAAAGGTGCACCAGGATGATGGTCTGAAGGATCTGAAGCAAGGACATGTTCGGTCACTGAGTGAACGACTTATGCAGCTCTCCCTGGCCACCAGTGGAGTGAAGGCCCATGCTCCAGTCACCAGTGCTCCACTGTCCCCGTTGCTGCCCCCACCAGGGCCACCGGGTGACTACTATAAGCCGCAGCACCGCGGTCCTCCTCCAGACTACCCCTTTAAAGGTATGAACTCTCCCACAAAGCAGCAGGAGCCTGGAGGCCATTTTTACCAGGAGCAGAGAGGGAGAGAGCACTCAAGGGAGGTGCCCCACGTTCGATACCAGCCCCCACCTGAGTATGGTTCGTTCAGGTAAGGAACACACCCACACGCACTGATATAGCCCTGTATAAATACAGAGGTATAGACATTTAACCTGCTTCGTGAGTATTTTAAACCTGATTTGCTTGTAATGCCCAAGGCTCTTCGAATTGTTAAGGAATGTCACAACATACAATAGATACTGCGAGAGATTTACCCGGTGGTGATCGATTTAATTAACACTGCGTGAACTCCTTTGGCTACAATGCTGTGATGTGTGCAGGTGCTGGCGTGTAAACAGCTGAAATGGTGCGTGACATTGTACCTTGTATCATGCGAGATGCAACGCCGGCAGTAATATTGCCCTGTTATTGTACTGCGTTCAAGATGCTGTCACCAAGTGCTTGCTTTTGGTGGGAACTGTTGGGTGTAATTAATAATAATGAGTTTGGTCTAGACCTGCTTTATATGTAAAGTGCCTTGAGATAACCTTGTGATTTGGCGCTATATATATACTGCAATGAACTGAATGTTGTTTTCTACTGCAACCGTCTTTTCCGGCAGGTTTGTGATGAGGAAAACACATTGACTGGCAATGTGAAAGGAGTCATTTGCCTATTTTTAGCGGGTATAGCTCTAATTTTTTGGGCAATTGTGACACATAAACATTGAAAAAAATCCTTCCCAGGATCAGTTGTGTGTTTTGAGGCACGCCACACTGTCATAAACAGGGTGTTAGCAACTCGTGCTGAGATTAGCCCAACAAGCTGATTGCAGTGCAACCAGTTAACTGCAACAGCAACTGAGAGAGAATTGTGGGAAATGGTTGTGGAGCAGTTTGGTTACATGTTAACCATGACAATGTGCAGTCACTGGTCAGGAAAACAGTGTAAACATGAACATTCAGACTCCGATGCTCTTTTCAGCTGCTGAATTTTAGAACAGGAAATCATTGTCAGATAGGAACACTGGTTGAAATTCAGTCAAATGGTTAATGTAATATCCCACTGTGAATATGACCTGGAAAAAGGACTTGGTTAAATTAAATATTAATTTAGATTAAATATCGTTTTGGCTAAAAATGAATGCAAAAAATGTGTTAACTTTGCACATTTGCAGGTAAGCAGGTAGTGGTGTGCACTGAGCACCAGTTCCATACAGCAACACTGCACGTGGTCGGCGCTGTGTTTTTGACTTTTCATTGCTAATAGAGACCCAACTTTGTTTGGATGGGTATTTAAAATGAGTGCAGCTCAGAAGTGAAACTGTAAGTGCACTAACTTTAGTGGCATGAAGCCACTGAAGCAAGCTATAGAATAATGAGCAATACAAAGGGGCATGAACTGTGCTTGAGCAAGACCTTGATTCCTTGCCAAGTCAAGGAGAGTTGCCCATCCCTCTGACCTTCATTAGAAAGAATTTATCAATGGAGTTTATTAAATAAGCTGTCCTTTTTAAATGATATCTCATATCTATTACTGTTTCTGAGAGCCTATTTTTAATGTTATGAATATTTGTTTTTGTTTGAGTAGCTTCTTCAGTAAAATGGAAAGTACAGGACCACAAAACAGATTTCACATAAAGTGGAAAAATGACAGAAATGCCGGGCTTGAGATTTTCCACAAAGACACGTATTCATTATTGCCTCCACGTGATTGTCATGTAGCTCTATTCTGACTTCAAGTTATGACATGAAATGATCAATTATGAATTAGTTAGAGCCCGTTGATGTTAGCTGCTCTTCCCTCTGCCTTTTCCACACACAGATACCCAAAGCCACAGAGTCAAGGACTAAAATGGACACACACACATGTTTGTGATTTCATTGCTCAATGATGACATAAACACTGCTTCAGGATTTGTTCCTAAACTGAAAAATACAAGTTATGTAACTGAACACTTTCACTTTTCTTCACAAGCAAGTTGAATTCAGCAAAATCATTTTCAAAAACATTTTAAAAGGTGACATGTGAGAACTCTGCACGGTTTCCCAATACTGTTTTTTTTTTAAATGTGCGAAAGGATCCTGTTGGGCTTGTTTCACCCCAGTCTCTTTGAATCTGGTTCCTCCCAGGTAAACAGCCACAAATACCACAGATTTTTAATCATCAGGGCAGGACAAGTTGGGACATGATCTGCTTGACTTTGATGACGTTCCCTTTATGGATAAAGAATGTTTGCACTGCACAAAGGCAGTTGTCAGTTTTCCCAGCTTACCCAAAAACAAGACCCGCTTGGTGAGTCAGCGAACAACAGGTGAATCAGGCTGGGGCTAAGGACATTTATATTAAAAGTAGCACTTTAGTCTTTATCTTTGCTATTTAAGTATGTATAAATAAATATACTGTACATACATTCAGATGGTGTATTGACAAGTGTTGGCAAGAGTCTTGAACTTGGACTTTGAAGGAGAAGACAGGTGTAAGCTGAGCACCTGTCTTCTTCTGATTGGTTTTGGTTTAGCTGGTAAGAGTTTTGGTGGTGTTTTGGAGTGTGGCTATGATTTTGGAGTGTGGTTATGATGTAGAGGGCTCCTAAAATACACTATTGATTGCTTCATCTGAGGGTAGTAAAGCTTGTGCTTGTTGTTGACTTTACGTGAGATGGTAAATCCACAGCCTGTCTGGATGTCATCCCATTAAGTGGATGACACATGGAGTAACAATTTTAAATCAGAACATTAGGGCTCTACAGCTTATCAGTTAGGTCAAGAGTTAGGTTGAGTTTAGATTTTTGCATTGTCTGTTAACAGGGGGTAGAGTAGTCCATCTGTGGTTGTAGAACTCAGCAGGGAAGCCAACATCAAACCTGATGTGATGATAATGTTGAGCTTGGTCTCCAGGAGTCTGGGGGACACTATCCTGGCTCATCCCTCCCACCAATCAGGAGAAATTGGGTCTGCGCCTGAGTTTGGCACAGATTCTCTATTAATGTAAGAGCATTTAATGGCCCAATTTAAGCCTTCTGATCAGCATGCAAACTCATCGGGACAGCCCCAGTAATTTTTGATATTTGGGATAAAATTTGGGATAAGGTCAGCCAGCATGCTACTGATATTAATGTTAAAACTGACGGTTAAATCTCCAGTTCTGTACCAAAAACAGACCACATTGTGCTGACTGCGCCCCACCCCCAACAAACAGATTTTTTCATTTAGCTTTAGTACTTACTTGTATATTGAAGTCTGGGTGATCAAGTAAAGATGTCTTAAATCACCATCTGTTCAATGGTTTTCTGTAATACTTCCAGGTAAAGGTAGACGGAACCGTGATCGCTAATGCAAGTAGTGTGATAACAGCTGGAGTGATGAACTGATGAAGATTATTATTATTATTATTATTATTATTATTATTATTATTATTATTATTATTATTATTACCTGATTAAGTGATAACTTACACTATGAAATGCACAAGACACTACCTAGGGTAAGAACCAAGGAATCACACAGCTCATTACTCCTCAGGTCCAGTAAGGATGGTTCGGTTCACTCTCAAAGGCCACTTCACCAGCACAGTCCCACCTCCTCCGTCACCTCTGTGGGTTCGCTGTCCCGCACCCAGTCCTCCATCCTCAGCGGTATGCTCAGCGCCTCCCATTCCGCTCACCTCTCCTTCCCTCACCAGCATCCCCAGAGCCAGGGAGAGCCATTCTCAAGCATGGGTCCCCGCAGTCCACAGGGCCCAGGCTCCCACCAAGCAGGTGAGCCCTTTAATCCGGGGCCCATTCACCAGCAAAGAGCTCATGGTTTCCCTCATGATCCCTATGGCTCCACCCCAAGGACACACCATCAGCAGCAGCAGCAGCAGCATCATCAGTATCAACAACACCAGCAGCAACAGCAGTTCCAAGGACCTCCACCTCCCCAGCCCCAGCCACCAGTCCACGCTGGACATTTTCCTCACCCACAGTCGTTCTCCCACCCGCAGGGTGAGCCCTTTGCTATGATGGCGCGTGCCCACCAGATGGTGGATGTGCTGACAGAGGAGAACAGGATGCTGAGACAGGACATGGAGGCCTGTCGTGAGAAAGTCACCAAACTGCACAAGGTAACATCCTTAAAGAATAGTTTCAATTTCTTTAAAATCTAAAATGTAAATGGCAGTTATGACTTATGTCAATAATGGGATATGAATGTGGGTGTGAATACACTTAATTCCATATTAGCTGAAAAATAAAACATCTTCTTCACACTCCCTGTCTCCCTGTCTGTTTCCCCTCATACCTCCACATTTCTCCCAGTTGGAAACTGAGATCCAGCTGGTGTCGGAGGCTTACGAAAACCTTGCCAAATCTTCCTCCAAGCGGGAGGCCCTGGAGAAAACCATGAGGAACAAGCTGGAGCTGGAAGTGCGCCGGCTTCATGATTTCAACCGAGACCTTCGAGGTGAGAGCAGAAAGATGTGTTAACCCCATGAAAAAGCACTTAAGTAAACTCCAGTAGATAATGACACATTCAAGAGATTCAACACATTCAACATATTTGGCTGTTGTCGAAGTTTATTTGAAGGTTTGTTTGTCCAAAGATGTGCAAATTGATAAATGTGACTTCTTGACTGTCTTCATAGTTGTTTTGTAGCTGCAAATACACAGAAATCAAATCCATGTGATCTAGAATCTGAAAGGAAAAGAAGGTGCATCCACACTTCACCATTTTCTTTCTAGCTCTTCCCCAGTTGAGAGAAGAATGTTCTGTTCATGGCTTGCAGCCCACACTTTGGTCCACTGGGAACACCCCACAACAAGTCACCACAGAGCCTTTTTTCCTGCTGTTTCTCCTGCTCCCCTTCTTTTGTCTCCATTCATAGCTTTGGCAGATGTTTGCATGTGCACTGGATACTTTGCTCCGCTTATCTGGGTCAAAGGTCAATCCGTAGAGGAAGAAAAAGAAAAGACAGTAAAGACTATCGTCTGGAATTACTTTCTCATATCCGATGTTGGATTGTATTTAATGGAATATGCAACAAAGAAGCAAAACCAAAACATGTTTGAGTCGAAGAGTAGTTTTGATAAGTTTTGTGTTTTGCTTCTGCTATTTTAATTTAACAACAGATTGTTCTTAATCTGTTGCTTATGATATTCAAACAGTCCACTTATTATTTGTTTGTAGTGTTACAAACCTTTCTTGTCCTAACAGCATTCAACCTCCCACCCAACAAATGGGTGCTTCTAATAGCTGTTACTGTTACAGCAGTAGTAGTAGTAATATAATAATGAAGTAATGAAGAAAACTTGTTAAACACTTGACACAAGTGTTCTTTGAAAGAACTTTTACTACGGATTTAGATTATTCCCAGTGTGTTTAGGTGGTGCTGGACATAAAAGGGACAGAATTTGCTGCTAAAGATCAACCAATAGCAGAGTTTGTTACAACAAGTTCTGGAGTAAAGTGCTTTGTGATTGGACTTTCCTTTTCATACCTGTGAATGTCAGCACTACGTCTTTATTTTCTCGTGTTTTTTTCCAACTCTGAGCTTGTGTCCTGTGTTATTATTGTTTTAAAGAGCGCATGGAGACGGCCAATAAGCAGCTCGCCGCTAAAGAGTGTGAGGGCTCAGAGGACAATCGCAAAACTATCTCCCAGCTGCTTGCACAAAGTGAGTACCACACACGTACAACTGTGTGGGGACTTTCAACATACGACCCCTGGCATTCCTTATGGTCTGGACAACTTCCCTGTGCACTGCCAGTACTAATGGGATGTGTCTAAAGAGACTAAACATCAGGTAATGCTCATATTTTAACACATGGGCTTCTGTGTGTTCAGACAAAGAGTCGGTGCGTGAGAAGGAGAAGCTGGAGATGGAGCTGAATGCACTGCGCTCGACTACAGAGGACCAGAGAAGACACATCGAGATCAGAGACCAGGCACTCAACAATGCCCAGGCCAAGGTGGTCAAGCTTGAAGAGGAGGTAAGAGCATCACCTGTCGCACCATGTCAGATCAAGTAGCAGTATTTTAATATTAGTGGTAATAAGCAAACTATACACTAAACACAATACATTTTATAGCACAGGAATGTATTTTGCCAAGAGGAAGTCCGGGATTTACACTTACTATCAAAAACTCACATGACCAGTTCTTTATAAACAAAAGGCTTATTACTACTAAACTACACAATAAACTTATAAATACACACACACACACACACACACACACACACACACGACTAACCACTGCTAAATACACACATGAGCAAATAAATACAAATAAATATAGTTTTAGACAAAATAGACATACCAACAGATGAATTACAATTGGGACTGTTAGGCTCAAAGAAAGAGATGTGTGTTCAGGTGGGTTTCAAAAATATCAGGCGAGGAGGAGGATTACATTTTTAGAGGCAAGCTGTTCCACAGCTGAGGACCAGTGACTGACATGCGCGGGACTGTAGAGAGGTGATCTAACCAGTCTGGGTCTGCAGGTGCAATAGAGGATGAGCAGTTTGGAGATGTAGCCTGGTACCAGCTCTTGTTGTGCTTTAAAGACAAATTCTTTACTTGACTGTTAGCCAGTGATGAGAGGCCAGTACAGGTGAAATATGCCCCTCTCTCTCTGTTCCCAGTAAGGAATCTCGCTGCTACATTTTGAACCAGCTGCAGGTGACAGAGGGCTGACTGAGTGATTCCAAGATATCAAGCAGTGGTGAAGTTTAGTATTTCACCTTCACTCTCATTTAGCTGAAGGTCCCTGTTTGCCATCCAGGATTTTATATTCTCAATGCAATTTAAAAGAGAGTTAATACTGAATGGATCACCAGGTTTCTCTGAGAAGTAAAGCTGAGGGTCATCAGCTTAAGAATGGTAAGAGAGGTTATGTTTTCTAAAAACTGATCCCGAAGGAAGCATAACTAAGGAAATAGGATAGGCCTAAAATGGAGCCTTGTGGTATGTCATTGTCTCCTCTGATGGGAGGATGATACGCTCTACCTCTGTGTATGTCACTGTCTCCAGTGACATACCAGAAGCAGAGGAAAAGACCATGTTTTTGATCTCAGTAAAGGCAGGAGAGAACAAGTGCTTGGTTTTATATTGTAAATGGACTGCTAGATTGCTTTTCCAGTTGTCTAATACATGTCTGCACCCACCCATTCACACAAAAATGGAGCAGCAATCAGGAACAATTTGGGGTTTAGGGACACTAAACAAGGACACTTGGGCATGCAACCTCGGGGAGCCTGGAATCCAACCACCAATCCTCTGATGGGAGGATGATACGCTCTACCTCTGTGCCAAAGTCGTGTTCGTCAAAGAAGAAAAAGATATTGGTTCAAAGTTAATGAAAGCTGAGGAACATGAGGTTAAATCAGATTGGATAAGAGGGCAGTGAGATAGGAAATTGTATTTTGTCAGTTCTGCTAATGAAGAAACCTTCATGTTGCTTAAGCACAATTCGTGGCCGCAGGGTATTATATAAAATAAAACTCTGGGTGTATGGGCATTTTGGCGATTATCTTCTGATATTGCTTATATATATGACCATTCTTATATATTATTATATTTAATTGTTGTTATATCTGCCACACTGCTGTTTTTTCAATCTTGCAGATGCTGGTAAGACACTTGAAGTTTGTCATTTTCCCATTTTTGGTCTACTTTCCTGTATTCCTGCCTACATGCACAAGTTAAGCAATTTAACCAAGGCTGAATTTAGATTTTTGCTTTTCTAAATTTGCGTGAGAGCAAAGGATAAGACATCTGAGAACTGGTATCAGACCTGGTATAAGCTCCAGGCAGACTGGGTTCAGGAGCCTGGGAAGGGAGCGGGTGGAAAACAAAATTGGCCAACGATCAAAAAGACTGACCTTGTTTATCTCTTGAACTGAAATATCAGAGGATAAAATGGGACAAAAAGTACAGCAGGATCCCAGACTGGCTGGCTGAGATGGAAGGAGTCAAATGAATGTTGAAATGACAATTAAAGATTAAGACCAAGATTAAAAGGTTTACCAGTTTTAGTAATCATTAAAGATAAATAAACATGGTTTTATAGGTAAAAAAAATCTTTTGAAATGTTTACAATGTAAAAGTTTTAGTGACAAATAAAAAAAAAAAATCGAGGTTATGATTTAAAATCATTTAAAATGAAGAAATGTACACACGTACACTCCTGTGTGTGTGTGTCATGAGTGTGGTGGGAGAGATGAGTGGATGTGGAGATGAAGACTTGGTATTGTGTCAGGACAAAATAACATGTGCTCAGAAACCTCAGAGTGTGGAGACTTTACCAGTTGTGGATTGGTGGTCTCAATGGGCAAGTGTTGTGGCCACGGGATGGGAACCTTATTAAGAAAGCGGTGTTCTGCCGACTCCAGACCGCCTCTCAGCATCCTGCAGTGGGATGGGGGACTTTACCCATTTTTTGTTAGGCTGCCCCATGATGGACTGGGCAGTTTTCTTATTAATGACTGTGACTGGTGAAGATGGCAGCAACCTTGTTAGCTACAACAAGGTCAGATGTAAGATGCAAGGTAACATTGTTCACCATCTTTATCACTCATACAAGAATATGCAGCAGTGGGAGTAATGGACCAGACTCCAAAGAGAGGAAAGAAGATGTTGAGTTAGACACACATACATTCATGGAAAGCATACAGATGGACAGAGGAATTCAGTGCATCATAGCAGTCTAAGCTATGGTGCACCCATAGCTAAAGCATGGTTCAGGGCTCATCTGAGCCACCCCTTACTATAAGCAACAAAAAAAATCCCCATCTGATTTTATTGTGCGGTGGGATTGGGGAACCTAAGCACCACTTCTTTTAGCCGAAATCTCTCCCGCAGATGGCTCAAAACACTGCTGTCCATCTCTCCATTAACAGTCTGACCAGAATCCACTGTGCACAGCCCTGTGAATAATGGAGTAAACAACCAGCATACCCCTCTGCAGCAGTGCAAGTGATCACATAGCAGCATATAACTCTGGTCCTGCTGGTGATTGTGTGACATTTCTTACTATATTAACACACACCAGTTAGGCTTGTGCTTGCTCTTCAAGGGGGTTGTGCTGTGTTTTCAAAAAGCAGAAACATCTTGTACAATATACTCTGCAGCCAGTGTTGTGATTAGTCATGGTGTGGTTTCTCCCGCTCCATGGTGATCTCCCTCTTCCTTGTTGCCTTAATTAGGATCTCTAGTTAAATGAAGTAGAGTATTCTATCTATAATTCCTCATTTCAGGTTCAACATCTCCAAGGTTTAACAATCGTATGGCCTACAATGAAGTTCTGTATCCTGGTTGTGCTGCTCTGAATGCTGCCAGACAGGCAGAACGGGCTATGATGGTTGGAGTTGGTGCAATTCCCATGCCAAGTGATGATGTAGCTAGTCAGATCAAGCCTCCTCAACCTGCAGAGGCTTCAGAGCTGTCTTTGTCATATCTGTGTTGTAAGTCTAGGTCGTGTCCTCACTGATGTGAACTTGAAGCACAAGTTGACCTTTTGATGGTGTTGGGGCGTGTCCATCTTTCTGTTGCTTCCTGTGGTCAGCAGTGAAATCCTGGAAATGGAGGCTGGTTGCCTGGCGTGATGTGAGAGTTATGACCCCCTGTCTGTTGATTACCTCATTGGAAGTGATCACGCAAATAATGGTCATGTCGTCAGCTGGCCTGATGGTGGATTTGGAGCTGCGTGTGGCCACGAAGTTGCACATAAAAAAGGGAGTACTGGAAAACAGTAGTGATCAGATGTTTTGGAGCCAATACAGTGAGCACCAAATCAGTAATTGTTAATTTTTTCAGTTTTTTTCTCTGAATTCCTGTATTGCTCACTTTTTTCCTGCTTTCACCATTATTAACAGCAGAAGAAGCAACAGAAAACATAGGAGAGAGTCACTCACTGCTGACCTGGTGTTCATGAACCTTCAGCAGCAAAGAGGATGGAAAGTATATGCATGTAAAGGCACACACTGGTGATGTAGATGCATCAGTATTGTATTTGTTTCCCAGTTTAAGGAAGTAGGCACGCTTGCCTGCTCCGTATGAAGAAAGTCTGAAAAACAGGTCACTGTGTTTGTTTTGCTTCTTGGCAAGTTGCTTGTGTCTCCTAGTTACTGATGTTTTACTTTAGTGGAAAATCTTTTTGCTGCTGTTCCCTGCTGTTAGTGTGCTATCTGACACCAGTATTTCCACACACATCTGCTGACTTGTGTGTTTAACTTGGTGGATACACTGAATATTGTCCTGTCCCTTGTTGGCTGCAAAGTGAAGTGAAGTGAAGTAGAGGGGAAAATGTGTAGAATCATTGCAGATAGTCACACCAATCTGCATCAGTCCTCTGAGCAGAAGCAATAAGTTTTATCTACTATGAACAAGTGCAACAAGTCTGTAACTGTTACACTCAACAGTGTAATGAGGCTGTGTTAATGCACTCCAAAAACATTATGTCATAAGGGCAGCATCCTCCGACTCAATAGATCACAAAGTGTAGCAGAGGTCTTAGATATAAAAAAAAGATGTTCAAAAAAAAGTATTAAATGAGTTTCATATGGAAGATTTTACAGTTAAATATCTTATATGAGAACATTATTAAAGGAGAATAAGTACAGTAAGACATTTCTATAACAGTGCATACACTGACAAATGCAGCCCCTAAAACATGCCACAATTTTGGTGTGACATGTGCCAACATGTGCAGCAGTACATTGGCATATCTCTGTTAAACGGAGTCGCTCCTTACATTAAGTACACTTTTTTTGTTTCTGCCAAATCAAAAATGACAATTTTACCAAAGTAAACATTCGCATACAGGTGTCATGGTGTAAATATTACCTTTTGTGTTTGCATGCGCCTGGTAAACGCAGCTGAAAAAGAAGCAGGTCTACGTGGAGAAGGTGGAGAGGATGCAGCAGGCTCTGGCTCAGCTCCAGGCAGCCTGTGAGAAGAGAGAACAACTTGAGCATCGACTCCGTACAAGACTGGAGAGGGAGCTGGAGTCACTACGCATGCAGCAGGTAACAGATCAGGCCTGTTTACAATAACCAATACTTTCACAATACTTTACATTCTACCCTAAATAGCACATTTGAACATGATTCTCTTATATTCATTTGGGGAGTCCAGTTATCTCTTCTGTTTAATGTCGCATTAACATAAAATTTCTACTTTTAGAGGGTAACATTCGAACTGTAGGTTATAGCGCAATTACATATTTCTTTTGAATCCTCTTGTTCTGTCTCTCTGATGCTTTCTGCCTCCCCTCCCCTTGTGTCTTTTGTCACCTGCCTCAGCGTCAGGGAGGCTCTCAAAACAGTGGTGCAGTCCCGTCGGAGTACAATGCCACTGCGCTCATGGAACATTTGAGGGAGAAGGAGGAGAGGATCCTGGCTCTGGAAGCTGACATGACCAAGTGGGAGCAGAAGTACTTGGAGGAGAGCGTGATGAGGCAGTTTGCCCTGGATGCTGCCGCCTCCGTTGCCACTCAGAGGTTCATGTGCAGAGTTACTGACATTTCATTCTCTGAGCTGTTGTTTAACAAAGGTCCAAATACCAAGCGGTCATCAGAGGAACATTAGATGCACGAACTGTAAAATGCTTAATGTGAAACCCTATAACTGAGCTTTTAGAGCAGTCAGGGGATTTGTATGCAATGCTGTGGAGGAACTACTTTTGAACACTGTTGTAATCTATTGAATGATCTGTACTGTTGTGCAGGGATACCTCTGCAGCAGTGATAAGCCACTCACCTGGTAGCAGCTATGACACATCAGTGGAGGCTCGGATCCAGAAGGAAGAAGAGGAGATTCTCATGGCCAATCGGCGCTGTCTGGACATGGAGAGCAGGTAAAGCAGTCTGTACATTACATGAGGCATATCTAAGATCTGAATGTAAATATGAATGAGAGAGACTGTTGTTCTGTTGTTGTGTCTGTGCCTTACCTTACGGCGGAGGGTCGGCCCGTGAAGAATAGTCTACCGACTCTGGATGAAGGGTGCCCTGTGATACACAGTGTTAGGGTTGTGGCTATACAAAATGAAATGAACTGAAAGAATATCTGGTAAGCTTAGCATCTGAATTTCATTTTTGTCTTGAAGCATACATACTCTGACAAAAATGAAAATGTTAAATTACATAAATGAGTATTGGGAAGCTACAGAATGAAAACAAAATACAATTGAACTGCCCCCTAAACTGCTATTGGTTCCATCTGAACTATCAAGTAACGGATGTCATACACATGAGCAGTGTGAATTTTAGCAAATTTTCATGAAAAGTAAAACTCATTGAAACTTTATAGTTGCAGTCTCTGAGTTGCTGAAAGTAACCGTGGGTCCGTTTTGGTCCTCTGTGTCTCTCTTTTTAATCCAGGATAAAGAATCTCCACGCACAGATCATAGAGAAGGATGCTATGATCAAGGTACTGCACCAGCGTTCCAGGAAGGAACCAATCAAGTTGGACACACCATCTGCCATGAGGCCCTCCAAGTCCCTAATGTCTATTTCCAACACTGGCTCCAGTGGTTCAGGACTACTCTCTCACAGCCTGGGACTAAGTAGCTCTCCCATCACTGAAGAACGCAAAGACACCAGCTGGAAGGGCAGCCTAGGTGAGAACCAGCGGTGGATACAGTATAGTATGGGAGAACTTGAGCAAGGCAGTCACTTGCAGCTATAGTGCTGCTGTCAGTGTGTTTGAGTAATGACTGTTCTCTTTTTGTGGTACTCCAGGGGTTCTGCTGGGTCCTGAGTTTCGCGCAGAATCTCTGAGAACAGAGTCGATCTCATCGTCGCCCTCTCCAGTGCTTCCCTCCACCCCAATGACGGCGGGCCACTCAAAGACAGGCAGCAGGGACAGCTGCACTCAGACCGAGAAGGGCTCCAATCAGGACACCAGCAAGCCCAGCACTCCAGCCCTGCAGAGCATGACGCTGCCTGCCCGCCTGTCCAGCCCCAGCCCGGTCTACATCCCCGACCGCTTAGCAGGTCAGCTCACAATATCTGTCAGTGCCCATGTTTAACCAGTTAGAGCGGGCACACTGCACATCAGATGTGTTAGTCTCAACTATTTTTTCAAAGGAGAGGCACCCAAACTCTTGGAGTTAGTTTCTACTACTGCTTGATTACAAAGTGTATTGTTTTAACAACAGCTGAATGATTCTGTCTCTGAAGTCTTTTAAATCCAACTAATCAGCAGCATGATTGTTTAAAAATGTAAAGTGTTATTCAGGCACTCTATAAAATGGACAGTAAATGTATTGCACTGAGGCTTACCTGAAAGATGTTTACAGAACAGACTGGATCATCAGCCGTCCTGACTGATCACTTCTCAACATTCTTTGTCTTCTCTGCACAGATGTGCCAGTGTTTCACAGCAGCACTCTGGAGCGGAGGCTACCTGTCCAGTCCCACCCACAGCAATCAGCCGTTCCTGCCCCAGTGGCCCATCAGGAATTGGACAATGACATGGTGGAGATCCTTATCTGATCCACCCCACCTCCATCAGAAAAAACAGCTGCAGACATTTAAAATCACCCCCATCCTCCTCCAAACCTGCAACTGTCTGTGCATGACTGACCCACACCAAGAGACATTTTTATCCTCTTATGTTTACATGTGCGTTGTTTTTCAAACACTTAAGTCTGACTGAAGTTTTTGGGTATTTCCTCCATTCCTTCACTGAATCAGCAGTTACCATCATCTTAAAAAACAAAATCACAAGTATGATGCCCTTTGTTTGTGTCATCTCAGCATTTCCAGTTTATAAACACGTGTTATTGACTGTAACTTAAAAAGTTACAGTTAACGTTCATAGCCTTATATTTATTTTTCTGAGACAGCTTTGTTCTCGCTTGCTCATTCACAGGATGGGGAAATCCTATTCCAAAACAAATTCAGGTGGGACTGGACAGACAACATGTACGCTTTATGGAAGTAGACATAGTCACACGTTAATGAGAAGGGCAAAAAGAAGTGGGAAAGCTGAAGGCCAAAATATTGCAAATGTCTGTTAAAATACAACATAGAGAATATACACATACACACACATGTATTTTCCATTTAAGGTGAAGGATTTCTCCTCTTGACACCATTCTATGACTTTCTAGGGTCAGTGACTAAGTCTTTGTTTAAATGCACTACTTTTTGACCTTTGTGGGGGGGGGGTTAGCATCATCGTTACTGCGTACAAACTAACTGTCACTACTTTACTAAATGTAGCACCAATGGCATTTCAGCACATTTGGGAAAGTGTGTGAAGCTTAGCGTGTAGCACATTTTCCTTTCGAACATGCAAGCAAACGGTAAATGATGGAAACATTGGCCTTGCTAGGATTCAGCTGTAAGACTAAGCAGGTTGTTACTTGGACAGGTGACATCCTGCCTGGTGATACTCGAGACAAGTTTGCTCCAATTGGACCAAATGTAGTGGCTGCCTTTTGTTGCATTTATTGCACTACATGTTTTTTATATTATTACTACCTATTACTTTAAAACTTCTGACATTAGGGATTTGTATTTAAATGTAATGTCCTTTCATTTTCCTGTAGTTAGTCTTGGCACTTGGGTTTTGAGAAATTATTGTGTATGTACTATAATGGCCTGTGTCAGCGTGTGCTGTGGAAGGATCCGTAGGGTAACTGGCACCTCAGTAGCCCGGTTTGAACTGGCACAGCCGTTACATTTATTGTTGGAAAACGTTGCTGCGTGCTGACTTCAGGGAAGCACATCTTCCCATGTGTAACTGCCGGAGAGGTTTTTCTTTTTTGTTATCCGTATGACCCAGTCTCAAACTGCGTCACAACCACTGACTCCTTTTGTCCCTCATCTCTGTGCACCCATCCGGAGTAAATCCCTCTGCCTTTCAATGGCAATGTTAAAGTTTCTGGCACAGATGCATTTGAAAATATTTCTAGATGAACATAACATCTCTGTCAGAAACTCTTTCATTTGTACAGCAGAAACAAAAAGAGATTATCAGACTAGCAGACATTCCTCTTTAAACTAAGCCACCTGAAGTCAGAATGCTGCAAAGCACACACATTCCTGACAAGCTCTCTATGAAAGATCCCTGGACTAGTGTATTTGTATGTAGTGTTTTCATGAAAGGCTTATTTTGTGACCTCTGTACAACTTTAGTGTTGGACTGACAAGAGGGGACAGAGTTAATCAGCTGGCTTGATGACCCTACTGGTTAGGGCTCAAATAGCAGATGCTCGTAAATCAGTCTGCATTTTACTCGCCATGCTTAAAGAGCAAGAACGAGATTTATCTTTTAGTATTTTACTCACACGTAATTGTGAATATTTAAAATTTTAGACACTTGTATTAATGTACTCACCAACTATCTGATTTGTCACTAAAACAAATAATGAAAAGTATTTGCTAACATTACTTGACTCACTTGATGTTTCATCACATCAGCTTCAAAAGGGTCAGTTTGGGTGCCAACAGGAAATTTGGTAACGATTGTGACTGTCCATTGGATTAACAGAGTCAACATTTCAGCTCAGTGCTCAACTAAATGGATTGGTACTTATCTGAGTTGACAGAATCCTTGTGGAAACTCAAGAGAAGCACCATCCTGAAAACACACTCCATGTTAGGTTTTAAAATTAAAAAAAAATCAGTAGGTGGACTGAGATCCTTCCACTGGTTTCAAGAATTCTGTCTAAATAAGAGACTCTTAGCAGAGCACCATCAGTCATTTCAATAGATTGTCATGTCACGCTTTTCTAGAAATGTGCATAATCAATGCATGAGTAATTTTATGGCATTGACAGTTGTTGCTAGGCGCACCTGTTCCACACTGGTCCCGGATTACAAAAAAAGCTGCAGTATCAAGTCAAGCTCCAGGGTGAAGAACAGCTGAGCCTTTGCAAAATCTTCCTGTTCCACGTGGTCGTACGTTATATTTTCGGCAAGGTTCCACTGAAAACCAAAAATTTTGAACCAAAGAAGTTCAGAATGGTCAGCTAACCAATGCTGTGACTGCTGAAGGTCGGTGGGGTTACTTTACTGGAGGACTGTGTTTCATTAGAATGTAACAAGGACTGCACTCGTATGTTGTAGCTACAACTTCATTGTAGATGTTACTATTTTTTCTCTCCACTACAGAAATCTATCATACTTGCATACTTGTTTATTTGTATTGCATTTTATTTGAAAGTCAAGTTGCTTTGCTTCACTCCCAGACACAAAACAGGCAACACTTAAAACACAATTTCACTGAAACATGCTTTGAGGCAAAAACTCATTTTGGTCAAGTGAACCCCTAAAAAGCGTAAAAGTAAAAGTCTTTTACGGGCTGTAATGTGTTATTCATGGTTGTGTGGAAGGTTTAGGAATTAAATGCAAAAGCACAATACCGGTTTTAATAAATATGTTTAATTAGTTTTTGCACACAATCACATTATTAAGTGTCATTTATGCTGGCACTGTATGCTGGTACAGCACCTTATTTAGTGTCTTATATACTGGTATTGCTTTGGTGGGCACAACTGAAACATTGAAGACAATGGACCCTGTGGGAGCTGTAAGGCCTCAGGTGGTGCAGGTTTTTAGTTTTCCTTTTAAAAGCTCTTTGTTTCCAGATGGACCGTGGTGAATTTTTGTGACGTATCAAAGGTTGTTTTTTTTAAAAATTAATTTCTTCCAAGGACAAATAAGTGCTTAAATGGAAGCTACAAAACATTAAACGAAGAAAAAAATAATTTCTGCCTCCCAACGCCAAACACATTTCTCATTTCTGTCTCGTAATGGATATTTTTAATCATACCAGAACGAAACACAACAGAATGAGATGGTGTATGGCTCTGATTAGACCTACAGTAGGCATCTTGTTTGAGACAATACTAATTGAACAGACGTGTAATTAAAATGAAGTAGTCGTAGTCCTGTCGCAGTCCATTAATTCAATGAAAGGTTTAACTCCACTACAGCATTTCCATTTTTTAAATTAGAATAACTCTTATTTCACAGTGTTTCTGAGTATCAAAGACTTTTTGTATTTGATAGGTAAGTGCCTTCATCATCCCACCTGAGAACTCACCACAGGCCTGTCCTGCTTTTTGTGTAACGAGACAAAACTTAAAAGTAGTTAAGCCATTTTTTTCACTCTTATAAACTATGCAGTAACTTCCAAAGCAATCCTGTTACAAATGCCTCCACATCTGGAATGATAGATAATCATTTGAGGTAATTAAAGTCTTAATTTTCTGTGCCTGGCAATTTTAATGTTTGTGACAGGGGGGAATTGGGGTTGGGGTACACTACATGACATGCCCAGTGACTCCATCATCACTGATGTTTGTACTGGCACTACAGTTATTTTGATTTTGCTTTGTTTGTTAGCTCTTGTGAAGTCTCATTGAAAACCCATTACTCCAACGAATATAAACTTAGAGCACTATGCCTTGTTTACTGTCTGTAAAAATGTCTGTGTTGTACTTGTATTGCATTGTATGTAATTTTGTCTGTACAATCAGTTCATGTAAAAACAGTTTTCTAATTAATCATCTGTTCTTTTACGACGTTCATCTCATTTGCATTGTTTCTTGCATTGTGCTATAAAGTCATTTAGTTTTCTTTCTGTATACTTTTTCTGACAAACTCCCAAAAAACAGTCTCCAAATTATTTCATAAATTAGTTAGGTTAGTATTAATTTAATTATTTTGTTAAATAAATTAATGCTGACACTTAAATGTTGTCCCTGGTGTTCAGTATACATTGAATACTATTGAATACTTCTGAGACAGTGTATAAGGCACTGAAACAAAGGGCAACATGACAGTAGAACTGGTTCGTGTGTCTGATTTCCTGCTTTCCACCTTTAATGATGTGATGTGTCCTGCTCATCACTACAGGATGAACAAACTGGCTCAAGAAAACAACCTATTTCGATGATCACTTGATCCTGTCTACACTGAAATCAGATTTTGTGTTTGCACAAAGGCTCGTGCAGCCTTCAACACACTGCAAAGCAGAGAATTCAACTTTTCTACTTTTATTAAATAAATATGTGGCAATATAATTACACAGCTTTAAAATAAATACATGACATCAGTGGGGGACATGATAAATATTGTTTCACCTGTGACTGTTTGAGCCAAAAACTTACACAACAGTTCCATTTCAACTCATGAAATGTGCTCTGCAGTCAGAAAATGACATTTCTCAAACATTACCAGTATTATTCTTGGTATTCATGTATTTGGACAAATGGAAGCGTTTGGACTATAGTTAGTGACATTAATGTTCAATCAAACAGCGCAATCTGTTAGAAACCTAACAATATTCATATCTTATCGCTTGTTCCTACACAGCATGATTAACTCAACAAAAACTATTCAGAAGATTACACTTTACTTTTGAAATAAGAGGCTCTCACACCTGTCAGCAGTCTGCACTACTGCATTACATTGCTATCACTAAGGTAACAGAACGATAAACGTGCATGTGATTGTGTGTTTGAAGACATAAAAGGTCTTCACACCCTTATGAAACTGCAGTGTTTTTGAAAAATGTTCAGACAGGAATAACAAATATGAGCCTTGGTCAGTCTTTAAGGTGAACTTATAAGAAACAAGAATATAGAGAAACTAGAAGGAATTCTTGTGTTATGGCCAAATATTTGCATTTTGAACTGCGACCTTAGCTTCTGAACAACCCAATCTGAATCAGCTCAGCCTCTAGTCCAATCAACATTTGTGCCAGAAACACTCTCCAGATGTTTTTCTGGCATAAATGGTATGCTATGTGTACAAGAAGGACAGTGACTGTGCCAAATTTGCCAAAGTGTTCCTCAGATATTGAGTTCATAAGAATTGGATGGTGGCTGTCGATAAATGAGGCATAAAAAAACCTAATAATTTTTAGAAATTAGGAACATTTAAAATAAAAAAAAACCCTGTGACACCCTGATTGCACAACCTACTCAACCCCCTTTCTGCATATAGTACAGCAGTGAGTCTTTTTGAAAGAGCACCTATTAACTTTGCCCATCTAGACCTTGCAATTTTATCCCTCCCTTGCAAAAAACTTGTCTACGACCAACAGCTGACTTTAATCTGGTTTAAATCAGAATCACTGAATTGATGGCAGGTACGTGCTGTTTATGTACAATCATGTTTTTTTTAACCTGAGTGGTTAACTTAGTGTTCTAAGAACACATTTAAGATGGAGCAAGATATTTATAATGTTATTTCTTTCTTTACATTTCAAGAGCTGTCACATTTATCAGGGTGTGTGGACTTTATATATCACTTTGTACTTAAACGTCTCAATATTAGAGGGTGAAGCATTGAGAAGCACATCTGGTTCTGACTGAGGCCTGAGGGGGGGTTTCAATGTAGCCAGCAGACCATCATTTATCATTTCACCTATAACTGATATCCAGACCAAGACTGTCTTTCTGTCATATACTTGTCATTATTTAAAGTCTGATTAGCATTTGTGTTTTAGGTTAAGCTGTATAGCTTTGCAGAATCTGTTTATAGAGATCAGTTTTCTGTCTATGAGCATCATCCCTGCGACTGACAGTGACCTCTCCAGACCAGGAAACTGCAATTGGTTTCTGCCCCCCGACAAACCTTCAAGGATAGGTAAGTTTATCTCATGGATTGCTAGATCCTTCCTTTTCCTCCTCTTCTTCTGTTCACTGTCCATGTGCTCTCACATTCACTAAGTACTATTTGTGTGTCTGTATTCGTTTGGCTGCTCTCATGAGGACCAGTTCTTGCCTTCTGAAGATACTTTTAATGAGTTCATTTAGCTAAATCTTAGGCCAGGTTACAGGTTGTGCAGCAATAACATTTGACTTGTAGTGTTAAGCAAAAAACAATGGGTTAACACTATCATGAAGTCTGTGATTCATCATTTCATTCATGTATTGGATAGAATATTCCTCTGTGGGGGAGAAAACTTGATGACTGTCAAATTTCCTCTATGCAAAAAAAAAGCTTGATGTTACCTGACTCAGCTCTAACTTATATTGACTAGAAAGCAATACATCCTGTCCATTTTGTCATTCTGTTCAATTTACTGTTACCAGAAGTGTACATGTTAGTCTGTATGCCATGTATATAAATAATCTCCCTGCATGAATACTGACGGCTAGAGGTCGATGAGTGTGTATTATCTGCGGATCCACAGCCAGATGTTGAGTAGGTAGGCGGAGAAAAGCAGCGAGAACAGGACGACTTCAGTATTCCTTCGTTCAGCATTGTACCTTTCAAGTGCTGCCAACCGACGACTCATCTTTATGACCTACGCAGACAGACCGACGGCAGGGAGAGAGAGAGACGGCAAAGTGACAATGAAAAAACAAGGCAAAAGCAGATGAGACTGTGAGTGCTACACAGGCTTTTCACTTTATACCTGTCTTCTAAGGATAATGAATTCCACTGCAGCTCCTCCCTCGTCCTCTGGGCTCCAGTTCTCAGTCGCACTGAGCACAGTCGGTGGAAACAGAGAGAAGAAAAAGATGAGTAACAGAGAAAAATCCCATACATCCATCTGAAGACAGGAAGTATTCATACGACCTTTGTAAATGACGGCATGTTGACCTACACAAACCAAACTTAAAATGAATACTTAGAGTGATCACACTGACATGGAATGTGATGTGAAGGGTGAAATTTGAACTTTGGTTATAGACAATGTTGATTGCTGTCTGAAAATGAACTGTAGTAGTCAGAACTGGATCACAAGTCGGTCTATCTCACAACAAACTCACATACCCACACGTCACGTGCCATCAAAACATTTTGAGACTGGTCTCGGTGTGAACGAATAAGAGTGTGGCACAGAAATGCACAAACAGCAATAACTTTTATTAGCCAGCGTTCCACATTTTGATACGTTGTTCATCAATGGGACGTGTGTTACGTTCGTTTGATCATTTGCAGGTGCATCATAACTCATTCTCACCATGGACCTCAAACTTTAGCAGAGAGCTAACATCAGGCTCAAATCCTCACTTCATGTGGAGGGCGGAGTCGACAGCTATGACCCGGAGACTAAAAGGTAGTTGTTTGTTATAAGATCACTTTAAAGACATTATTCCCGTCTTTCTATCTATCTCTGTATTTAAAAACCCTTTGATTTCATAAGGATGTGGAGCCTTTTTATATTCACAGTGAAATGTAACATCTAACCTAACCCAACCTAAAAATAAAAAAACAGAAAAAGACTCAAACATTGTTTCTAAAACAGCACTGAATTAAAATCAATGTAAGTGGCTGTGTTTTTTTTCATACAAATAAGACAATGAGATACAGAAACCAAAAAGGCCAATTTGAGTAAAACATCCATAAGTTTAAGTTTTTTCAGACATGTGTGTACTTCACAGTAGCCAAGTATGAAACTGGTATCATGGAGATGAATCAGGGTGTTTTTTCATATAGTGCTAATGCCAGTCCAAACATGGCCTAAATGCCTATTCCGATCCATAAATCAATAATCACTAATCAACTACATTCTGTTGCTTCACTTGAATTTTGATTTTGAAGTATATTTGTTCCAAGTGGACACGTCTATGAAAATTTCAATTAGTTGTCAGAAGAAAGGGACTCGTGGCAGCGAGACCGCAATCCTCATGTCTGCACATCAGCAGACATTTCTTCAAGTGTTTCCCCCAAACTGCACAGATCTGGTCATTAAATCACAAACACATAAGTATCTTTCATACACCAATGTACAGTTTTTCAGTCACCTTTTCCTGCTGTGCTCCACATGTGCTGCAGCATGGACTTTGCTCATGACTCCTGCTGGCAGCGGCTTCTCTGCGTTGCTCTGTCTTTACTCCAATAAGACAGAAAGTGAAAGTGCAGTCTGTCCATGGGCTTCCAAAAACGTTACAGACAACCAGCAGGAACAATGCGTGGATCTTAGCGGCTAGCAAGGCACTATGTAGGTTAGAGCAAAGCAGATGAGGCAGCTCACCTGGTAGATCATGTACCGTGTATCAAGGCTTGTATCAACATGCAAATGAAACCAACCAACTACTTAAGTTAAAGCAGAGCAGGTGCATGTTATTCCATAAGCAGCAGCTGGTTAGTTCACTAAGTAGAAAAAACATACGGATAAAAAGATTCCTCGGCTGTGAAAATTTCCCAGTGCAAGAAAGTTTGAAGTTGGCAATAGGGCTAAAGAGCTGTGCCTGACAAATTCCAAAGGAAGAAAATGGAGACAAATGCTGACAAACCAAAATAAAAGAAAGACTTGACTACCACATTATAATCAGAGACATCTGGCAATAAGAGCTAACACTAAGAAGCCAAGTATAAGCTCAGTTAATGAGCAGAGGCAGCAAGCACTAAATGGCTTTTTAATGTTATTTCTTAATGATTTATACAGTGCATTTAGTTGTGCAATGGATTTTTAAAAAATCTGGGGCTCCGCCTCGAGCCCTCCTGCATCACACACTACTTACACTTAGAAAAAAAGCTTATTTGCTTAACAATGGAGTTTACTTTGGAAAGGACACTGGGAGGTCATACCCATGTACTAATCTATTTTTTAGAGAGGGGATGGAAATTCTCACCATTCCACTACATGCTCAGTCAAAAACACACTCTGAATTCAGTAGCTGATTTAAGTTTGATCGGTCTACAGTACACACAGTCTGAAAATTAAATAAGTGTGCTTATAAACCTACATTCCAGACAGTACCATAAAATAGTGCTCCATGTAGTTTCAGGTCATGTTTATTGTAAATACCTAGGGCCTGTGCATAATAACTTTTCTCCTTGGGCTAGACAATCTTTTCCCTTATCTGAGGAATTGACTAAAGTGTGTTGCACAGAATCTCTTAAAACGTTTCCTTAAGGAAAACCCTTAGGCATTTACTGCATTGTGAGGGGCATCACGGTGATGAAAGTTTGCCATTTCCATGGAAATCTTTTCTTTGTTCTTTCTCAGTTCTTTGTTCTTTCTCAGTTCTCTTGTTTGTTCTTTCTCAGTAAAAGAAAAAAAAGGTTTTTACAGAAGTCGATCATAATAAGGTTGGCATCTTCTCTAATGATTTATTTATTGGGGATTTTGTTCCATATTAAAATATTTTAGCCATAAATATAAAACTAAAACCTAGTTCACAGGAAGCCTGATTAAAGATTTAACTAGGCCCCTTATTTAGACTGTAACCCAATGTGCCATAATTTATTATCAGAATTAATTCCCTACAAAATGTCAGAGGGAAAAGCAGTGGTCATGTGGAAAAGCAAAAGTCTTCAATTTAAAATAAAGGGGGACAGTATTTTTCAATCATGACCCTGTTTTGGTATCTAGTTGACTATTGGGCTGAACCATTTTAAACTAGTCCAGTACTGAGTGATGGAAACGGCTACAAATATCCCTTCAGTGTAAGTCTGCTAAAAATGCTTCATTAGTCTAACATCATTATGAACTATAAGTTAGTGAATCCTGAGGCTAGGTCAACACAATAAATTTAGCTAATTTACCAATTTACCTACACTGCCATATCCTGAAAAGTATGTACTTGCAGTGCAATTCTTTGGCAATGAAACACTTTTGAGTTTCAGTTTTTTCCAAAGGGTTTTCATTAATATTTGAGGGGAGATGACAGGCTCATTGAACACTTTGAAATAAGACTCAGACCTGTATTTCCGGCTGACTGTTTGCAAGAGGCGCTGCGAGGCCTGCAGGCCCAGCTGCTTAGCTGCCTGCAGAATGGACTGTGAAGACAGGAGACTGAGGGGGGTGGAAAGGAGAGGCTGAGTCTGGGTCTGAGGGTTGGTGGTGTCGGTGGAAAGAGAGGCGGCGGACTGCTGATGGTGGGGTTGGCCTGAACGTCTACTGCAGCTAGAGAGGAGAAGGGAAGAGAGCACAAAGGGACAGAGGTGGAGAGGAGAGAGCACAATTAAATTAGATAAGAAAAAAGGGAAAGGCTACCAGAGATCAGATGAATGGAGGGGGAGTAAGGATCCCTCTCAGGCTCCTCATGCTCACAGTTGGACTGCATAGGTAAAATAAATAATCATTTCTCCATCTAGGCATATATACTTATAGTACTGGCCGCAACAGCAGGTGGCTAAAGTCACTGATGGGGCCAAAAGCCACAGTTTATTTTGCTTTTTCCTGTAGATGCATCTTTGAAGTGCTGCAAGATGCGCCATGTTTTTAATATGCAAGTGAAAGACTGCGTGTGTGGGTGTATCAGGTCGAGGTGTGTGTCTTCTGCTTATGATGAGGAGAAAGTGTTAAAGCGTTCACATACCTGTACATCAGTGGCACATGAAACAAAGCAGACTTTAAAAAAAGCTGCTTTTTGAGCTCTTAAGTACGCGCCTGACATGACGGAGAGAGGGAGGGAGACAGGGTGGGGGGAACTGTAATTGTAATACTGTCCTTCCTGGACATATACATTCACAGATGCACACACACTTTTTTCAAATAGTAAAAAAACTACAATCATGGAGCCAACACTAATGTAAGCCTGACATAACAGAACGCATGACTTTAGGCTCTAATGGCAGAGGTAGGCCAATTGTTAACACTTTTGTTCCTAACACGCTGTAAGACAGGGTTTTAAATACAAAGTGTATTATAGACACATTAAAGGAGTCAAAATGCCATACAGCATATTGAACAATATATTATTGACCAGGCCAAGTATGTTCTTTCCAGACCAAACCAATACTGATTCATAGTCACATCATCTTTCCTCACAGCAGCCTCACATCTATGAGGATGAGCATATTTAAGAGCCACAAGAAGTTCAAGAACGACTATGCTTCTTGAAAATTAGAGTGGTTGTCCTGCTTCCTCACCTTATACCATGTCACCACAACCAGTTATGGAAGCTCAAACAAAAATGACTTTGTAAGATACCTTGAAAAACTTAATGAAAAACCCAAGAACAACAACAGAGCTCGAAACATTCTTTTCTTTGCAAAGAGTTAGCAGATGTTCAACAGATAAGAGCAATACAAATCAACACACATCAACACATCAATACACACCGACCATTCAGCAGCAGGACTGGAAATGGCGTGGACGAACTTATGCCTCAACAGAAGTGACAGAAGTCGCTCTCTTCAAAATAATTTACACCTTTCCAAAAAGACAAACTGAGAATATTCCAACCTAATACATATTGTGACGAAGGTGAGTAATCTAATCCGACCTAAGTAAACTCAAGAGACTTGCCAAGCTTCTCTTTTGGTGACATGGCAAGAGGTGTCAACACAAAAATACAAGGGTTTGCATTTTTTCTGCAGGATAAGTCACCATCAGTTGGTGCTTTCTAAATGTGGCAGAGGCACGTTTTCAGTCCAGTCTTTGCTTATTTTGTAGCTTTTGTTAGCAAGCTTCAACTTCATCATTCACCCAGAGCTGGCTCAGAAGACCAAGAAGACAGTCTGGATGTTAAACTGACATAGGGAAGTATCTCTCCAGGAAAGAGATTCCTCCAAGAGCCATTTCTGATGCTAGCAAACGGGTTAAGCTGTGTCCCATCCACAGAAAACCACACCCTCTGTGTAAATGAGTCCTTTTAACAAGGCATTCTAAGATAAACCATTGACGAACATAAGACATGAAAAAGAACATTTGTGCTTGCTGTTATTCATCATCACATATCGAAAGAAACTGTAAAAGTAAATTTCAACAATCTCAGTGTCAAAGTGAAAGACACCCATCACTTCACCCCTGAGTCTGGATGAAAGAGTCAGACCCTGCTCAGAAGGATGGGGGGTAAAACCTCTCTCCAATATCATGTCACTATCAAAAAACAAAAAGTCCAAAATATGTAGCTCCAAATATGTCATGTCAGCTGGCCACAGAGACAATGCAGGGAACATGTAAGTGATTGTGGAAGAGCAGATCAGCAGTCCAGTAATTCAGAAATGAAAGTTAAACGATGATGCAAACATCGATATTGAAGGCATTCACACAGACGTAAAAATGCTCATGTTGCATGTTCTTTCTCATTTTCAGACTTTTCAAAACATTCAAATTAGTTACAATGGAAATTAATTAGAAAACCCTTCACCCCACCCATCCCAACATCTCACCACTTCATACATTCAGTACAAACTCCACTCAAACTTCAAAACATTCAATACACTTTGGACTTTTTAGCTTTTGATATCATTCATCCCTTTAATTGTAGTTAAAAATTCATTAAATTTTACATTTGTCATCATTGATGAGTAAAAGGTAAACCTGCGTCAGATGATTCTACATCACTTGGCCAATATGAGTTGAGGCCAGTACAAATGAGTGACTAATGCAAGCACAACTCCTGGGTGGACAGTCATTTTCACCCCTTTCCTGGCTGTGATGCTGTGATATGAGCAGACAGTGTGCCAAATCAGCAGCTGTGTTCCTAAAGGATGAAAATGGCAGGTCTACTCCATTTTTGACAGCACTAAAAAAAAGGTTCTGTGTCCATGGTGGACTACATGGTTGACTTTGAGCGGCAGAATAAACGGACGAAAAGGTTTAACATAAAGATTTTTGGGGTAAAATGTCACCCACGTCGAGCAGAATCCATGTGAAGCGGGGTGTGGTGTTTTTCACTGAACAGAGGCTGCAGGGAAGGACGAAGCAGAATAATGTTTCAGTGCTACAGAGAGGACAACAAAAGGAGCAATTGCTGGGCACTAATCCACCGGATAAATCTGGTAGGAGATCGCGGTGTGTAGTTAGAGCACCTGTCACTGGGCTGTGCTCAGAAGAAAAGAGAAGTACGATCGACTGCAAAGCTGATATTCCTCCGCCGCTGAGCAAGACATCTAAGTGTAGGGACTGTTTTGGACGTGGAGGATAACCAAGACTTCTCCATAAACATGATCCCTCAGCTGAAGAGCCACAGTGCAGTTGATTCATGTAAATAAAGTAAGTAAATAAAGTCGTCCGCTAGCCTAAGTCAGAAAAGGTGACACTCAAGTTTCAGCATTTAGGGAACAGTGTTGCTCTGAACTTGTTTGCTATCAGTGATACCTCTCTCGGCAATCTTCCAGATGGAGGTACTCAAAGGGGAACTTTAATAACTCCTGTGGGAGAGGAGGAAAAGTCTTCTCCTCTGTGTTGGCGATCCAACAGAACCAGACATGTTGTAGCGAGGCGCACTTGCTGGACAGACAATGCCGTTTTTCTAGGAACTCTCTTTTTGGAGCTCACTGCTGTCTGCTGTGCACTGAATGCTCATCCATTAGTCTGTACGAATGACAATCATTCACTGTTCGATGCCCTTCAGTCAACGAAACATGCCAAAGAAAAAAACTTCTGTTGGAAATGGGCATGCCTCGTTTGAGGATCCTTGTTTTTTGTGATATGAGAAAATGCTTACACTGTGTTCGGTGGTCTGGTGTAGAGTTTATTCAAGTCAAATATGCTGCGTTATTTAAGTTAAGCAGCTAAGATTTAGACACATGGTCCCCCTGTGGGAAACACCATGAAATTAAAACTTTAAACTTTAAAAATTAAAACTTTAAACACACTGTGAAATGTATAACATACATTAACTGCAAAATAGACAACCTATTGCTAACCTTTTCCACTGCTCTGTTCACATTCACTATGGCTTTTGTGCCTCACACTCGCACTCGTTTTGCAGGCATGAGTCGTGTTACTTCTTGAGAGTACTCACGAGCTGGATGGGTGTCTGGGTAGTGCCAATGCCTGCTTCAGCTGGGTTGGTGTGCCAGGTGGTGTCCTGCCAAAGCTTTGGTCGCTGTAAGATCTCCGTATGGGACTCTGTCATACAGGAGACATATCAGGCAGGGCACTTTCTTCACAACTGTGACATTTTTATAAAAGGGTTATGGATGAAGCAGCACCTAGTTAAAATTACAATTGGTCATTTAAAACAGAAGAGATTTTGGCATCTAGTTACACAACACTGTGGGAGAGCAGAGTGATAATAATTTGAAGTAAAGAATATGTGAATATGTATATGAAACGCATATAATTGCTGTTTCACCACAGCTGTCAACCGTTCATCACTCACAATAAACAAACGAATCAAGAAGCACGCTTACAAACAATCTGAATAGTTTGCAGGTGTCAGCTACAAATCAACATCAAGGAGACTAGAAAGGACACGAAGGAGGGAGGGAACTATGAGCATTCCTCCTACCAATACTGAGAAATGTTGTACTTAAACATTCTGTTACTTACTATGAAAGCTTTGTTTGATTGAATTAAGTGACTCAATAAATGAGAGGCAAATCATAAAGTGCTTCGGTTGAAACTTCTACATTAATGCAGACATTTTCTACTAGAGTAGCTGATTTTGTTGACATCAAGAGCAAAATATTACCCCTGCATTGTCACAAATGTGCCTAAGTGATAAACTGTTAACCCCCATGCCATGGTACCTGCAGTGCTTCTTTGTAAAAGACATCTCCACAGGGACTCTCCCAGCATGGTTCCAGACCCATAGGGCTGCAGATAGTTGGTCTGGGTGTAGCAAACAGAGTCCTAGGACTCATATCAGGTGCTTCTGTGACATTTGCATTCAAACAAAATGTAAGAATTTGAACCACTAGCCATACATCTCTAGGTATCTACTCTGGTACTGCCTTGACTTAATTATACTAAAATCTTGGTCAACCTACATTAATATAAACCTTGTATATAATTTTAATCACATAAACAATATTTATAATAATGAGCTTCATCTGTTTGCTAAACAAAGAACAGTTGCCTCATCCTTTTCAGCAGGTTGCGTCAGATCGGCCTGCGTATTGGTATTTGTGTGTTGTAATACTCACAGAACACTTGAGACGCACCTTTATCATTCAATTTTAGTGCTAAAATAAACACTGCCATTCGATGCAGCCTTTGACTGTTATTTTTTCATTTCATCCTGGCATAACTTAAATTTAAATTTAAATCCCTATGGACACTTTAATGTGTTAAGTCATGATGTTCACAGCATTCTAATAGTCTGCGCACAAACTGTGGACACTGTATGCATAACTCATGTGTTCCAGCCTTTTTCATCTTTGTCCAGGAAAAAACCTTGAATTAATAGGTTTTCGCCAGAAAGAGTGAGCAATTCTGATCCGACAGGATCTCCCGCTCCCTGCCACATTCTTTTTATGAACAAAAATGGGTTTCTGCAAAAATAGAAGAATGTGTAATAAGATTTTTTTAATAACACTTCTTGAACTTTTCCCCACTTAAAGAGGAAGCTTCAATATTCTCCTGAGATTTTTTATAATTTGCACACCAGTGTATATGATCCTGAGCATTTAAGAACCTACCTGTGTATGTCAGCCTATCTGGGATCTGCATGCTGTAAATAGGTGAAATCTCCTCTGGCCTTCTTGTGGCTTCTTTTCCCTCTTCGTCCTGCCACTGCTGCCCCCGGCCAACACTGAGGTGCTCCGGGACACACACGTTTTGGTTGATGGCCTCCGTGAAGGACGGATCACAAGGGATGTGGGACATCTCCCTTGGGTAAATGAGATTAATGCCTCAATCATTTGAAAACAATTCATTTCTAACTAAAGCTTTAGTGCATGACCTTTGTCTCAGTAGGAGGAACTGCATAAACATTGTCCACTTGCTTATGTCCATGCTCCCTCTTGCTGTAGCCTACTCCGCTTCAGCTCTGGTAAAACAATCACTGGTTGATGTTAAATGCATCACTATCAGTGAAATGGCACGTGAGATGTTGATTCTGTTGATGTTGGTGATAATTCTCAGTTCATGTGATCTTGTCTGATTTTTGTGGTCTCTCTCAAAACCAGCTGCCTTCCACGGTTAAAGGCAATCTAAGGAAAAAGTGCAACCTTCTGAAAAGATAACACATAGGTATTCCACCAATGACACTCAGTTTTACCTTAATCCTAGCAGTCAAGTCAGATTGAGGTCACCATTGCATCTCTTATTGTCAAATTACAGTAATAAATAACACAATAAGATAGATGCTACAACTTAGCAGTGTTCCTGCTGTTACTGGTGATATCTCGGCTGCTCTCAATCTGTTACAGTTGATGATACATTTTCATTCAAAATTTAAACATACACTTGTTCTGCTCAAGCAAGTGTCATTCTCTTCTTATGAAAAGCACAGTCCCACAGTTGGTTTACATGCTTTTCAGATTCGGACATTACTAAATGTAAATATTTATAATATTAGCTCTCTGGTAACTGATAGTTTGGTGGTGCTGTGTGCACATATTTTATGTCGATAATGTTACTAATAATTGGCATTATACACTTTTTAACCTATGATTTTCAATGACTTTTCCATGACTTCTCCATTACGTTTCACCAGTTTAGCTTCATTGTTTACTGATATGTATTTTTATTTCGGTATTTCACATATAAGGTGACTCTCTAAAAGAACTATTTGCTGTATGGCAAAAAAATAACATAACACAATAAAAGAACAATTCATTTCTATGTGATCACTTTGAACATAATGAAATATAGATAACAAAAATGTGTTCATAGGCTTTTTTTTTTTTACCTTATTTTTGTTAAGGATTCTCTAAAACTAGGAGACGCGAATATGCGTCAATGGCCGTGGAAAAACTTTAAACGCTTCCACAGAAAATATGCTGGATAACTGACTGAATACAAACTAACTCTCACTGAAGCATGTTGGGTTTGAAACTCAAAGTCTCTCTTGTGCCGCTGCATTAACACTTAGGGACACAGTCACGGGGCAGTTAGCGCTTCTCCCATCAATATGCCAAAATGCGGAGACACACGCACACGTTCCGTCAATGCGGGCAAAGCCTGGTGTGCGGGAACACACCGAATAAGTGGGTTACTACTTTTAGAAGCAATACAGCCACGCCAATGGTCGTTTGGCCACGGCCAAATTCGTGCCAGGCTAACTAAAGTTAGCTAAGTTAGCCACCAAGCAACAGGTTGCTGAAGATAAGTGACGGGAGGTTAATATCGCAACTCACGGCAGGACACTGCACCGCTGCAAGCAGCAGTCAGTATAACTACTGTTGTTAAGCAACTATCACCGATGACAGACCTTGACTGAGGACGACTTCTTCTTACTCTTGTCTTCCTCGGCTTCTTCTTCTTCTTCTTCTTTGAGCTTTGTTTGCGGTCGACAAACAAGGGATTGATTGTACGCCACCAAGTGGCTTGGGGTGTGAATCAGCTTGTCTCCTCATTTGGGCTGTGAAAGGGCCTTTCTCAACGGCTTTTGGTCTTCCTCCTTATATGTAAAGTCCTTAACGTTCTATTTGATTCTTTCTGCCATATATTACACATTTTGCCTTTGTTACTAAAAACCTAATACATCCAAAATCAAACACTTGGGCTTCTCTTCCATATTGTTCTGTCATACAATGCCATTTCACAAAACTTAATTTACCATTATAATATGCATAGGACAAAGTCTACCCCTACAACTCTGGTGTAGATAACTTTGTGTTCTATCAGGTATATACTTTCATGTTAAACTGCTTTAATTATCAGATCAAATTAAGCCATTGAATAATGGCTAGAAAAGAATGGCAGGGTCAAAAAACAATTAAAGGCAGATTATGGGCATGTCTTTAAAAAAAAAAAAATACTGCAAGTATACAGACATGCAGCGTCCTTTTGCAGCAACAAAATGACACTCATTTACACGTTCACATGTTCTGATATAGCCAGAAATGCCCAATCCTATCTATTTGTCAGCATCCACTGTACATTGATAAAACTCACTGTGTCTTCTCCTTTACAGGTCTGAAGCAACAATTAAATGACATTTGTTATTTCAGAGATAAGTAAAGATAAGTATAGATTCAACAGATAGACCCCGAGGAGAAATTATTTATATACGTCATCTGCTCACCTTTATCCAAAGCCAGCCTGTCTTTCATTTATTAAAAGAAAAGCAAATATCATAGACTGGTAAATTATGCCAGATATGTTTCACATGTGGATGCTTGATATAGACTTGATATATATTTTGTTTAATCACAAGATGTGCCACTGATGTGTACCAGATGTCCACTACATACTTCGTATTGCTGTCGATTCAGTTTTCCTGAGCAGGATCAATAATCAATACTCGTGCTGTCTGCCTAATAAACTTCAGCCTCTCCACTGCTATTGCTGGAAACCAGACAAGAGTAGCCTGGTTCAAGAGCCTACACCTACACAGATTCACTCTCGGGTGAACCGTGCACAGTGCGTGTAAAGTAAGCCAAAAAGACCAGTGGCCCTCCAACTAACTGAAAAATCTCAGTGGATGATGGTAAATGACCTATTACACTTTACAGCATTACAACAATATTTGACCTTTCAAGAGAAACTGTGTTGTGGTTGAAGCAGGACTGTGATAGTGTCCCTGCTACAGCTGTTCTCTTTCCCCTCTATAGCTCTCCTGTCTTTGTGTTGCAGGTCAGGTTGCTTTGTCTTATCTGTCCAGCAGGTGTCCTCATTGTCTTTCCCACACACAGTTTGTGTGCCCTACAGTTAAGCAACTATTCAGTTCCCTTACTCCCATCTCTGGTATGAGATGGTGGAACTGCCACCATACACTCATAGGAAGCAGTGTTAATGAAATCATATTCAGTGTTGCTACTGGCCTACACAGCTTAGATGTACTGCAGAGTCTGGAGATGTTACTTGGTCTCCTCAATAATATGATAATATGATTCCCTACATACATGAACACTGACTCTTTGTTAAATCAACAATACCCAAAGAGGTTGGGGTTTACTGAACCCAATTTCACTATCGACACTAACTGAAATTGAATATGTTAATTAAAGTGAAATGTCTATTCTGCAGGTCTAGAGCGTACTCTTTAACCCTTATATTGTGTTCGGGTTACTGGCTGTTGTATGCATCACTTAAAAGCTGTGGGTTGCTCTGTGGATCAAATATGGCTCAATGTGCCCCACAACACACAAACACACACACACACACACACACACACACACACACACACACACACACACACACACACACACAGGCCCCCTTCACCACCCCTCCCCCACGTGAACTCAAACATTTTCGTAGAATATTGATACACACGCACACACACACATACACAAAGGCCCTCTTCACCCCACGTGAACTCAAACTTTCTCGCAGCATATTGATACATTTTGAATAAAAAATAAACATTGGCATATATAAACAGGGTTTGGGTGAGATATTGTCAGTTGCATTCTGTTGGAGCATCAGTCAACATGAGCAAGAGGTATACTGTTTATGAGGCGCTGGATCATATCTTTGGTCATGACAGTGATCCTGAAGACAGAGAGGAAAGCGAAGCTGAGGAGGATGTGTCTGAGGATGAGGATGAGGTTCAGTATGACCCTGAACAAGACCACACATCTGATGAGGAGGACCCAGATGTCACAGATGCTGAAAGAGAGGTCTTCAAGTGAAGAAAAGGTAACATTTCATGGTCATCAAGCCCTCTTGACACCCAATGCAGGGCACCAAGGGAGAACATCCTCAAAATGACTCCAGGGCCTACTAGATACGCTGTGTCACATGCCCAAGACATCAAGTCAACGTTTGAGCTGTTCTTTCCACAACCTCTTCAGAAGATCCTGCTTGAGATGACCAACATGGAAGGGAGAAGAGTGTTTGGTGATAGCTGGATGGAGATTGACAAAACACAGCTGGATGCCTACATGGGACTGTTGCTTCTTGCTGGGGTGTACAGATCCTGTAATGAAGCTACTTATGGTTCACACAGACACACACACACACCTGCCCTATACACACACACGTTGTTTTTCAATGTTCATTTTATGGTTTAATTTTCAATTTGCACTTGCAATTCTGATTAAAATAAAGTTGGTTTTATGAAAAGGAATTGACTTTTTGTCTTTATCCTACCATAAATCTATACGGGTTGGTTTTGACCCGTAACACCACAGATGTCACTATTCTTAATCATTTAAAAAAAAAAAAAAAAAAAAAAAAATCAAAGAATTTTTTTTGGGTAGGTGTACTCTAATATTAGTTTATAAGACATGGATAATATAATTACTCATTTTATCACTATAGGAAATATAATTAGTGAATTTAAACAGTTTTTGTAATCGAAAACGAGTGGTATATTGTAAGATAAAAGGTCTGTGGAGCCAAAAAAAAAATTTAAAGCACTGTGTTTCCATGGATATGAATACATACTAAGTTAGCGATGAGGTGAAAATCAATATTGGATGATAACTAGTGTTTTTAAGTATTTTCAGGCTGAGTTAAATCACGGGTCAAATTTGACCTGCTAACACTAAAGATGTGGGCAGCTTTCTAACACATTATAAGGGTTAAATGAATTACACCCAACAGTTCCAACCATGAACAAACACTTGGCTACAGCAGCGAGGAAAAACGTCCCTTTTACAGAGCTGTGGAGGAAGAAGTATCTGCAGAAAGTGACAGGAAGAAAGAGGACAAATGAGAAGCACAAAAGTTTAGGAGACAGACATTCTGTAAAGATCATACCCTAATGGGATATATATGCAGATGAAAGATGAAGAGAGAGCAACTTAGTTTATCATAGTCTCCCAGCATTTTAGGCCTATAGCAGCATAACTAAGTGTCAGGAACCAAGGAGTCAGAGACTAACAGGCACAGGTTTACGGTTGACAAAATGTGGGTTTTTATTTATCCTCAAAATATACAAAATACAAAGAATGAAAAGATGACAAATTAACAACTATACGGGCCCTTAAAAGAGGTCAACACAACGCTACTCAAAATGAGACAAACGTAGATGTTAACGCAACAACTGAAGCTGGGAAGACTGAAGCTCCACACAGTAACTCAAAGACAAAGAAACTTAATTAACACAACTTATGAAAAATAATGTAAACCAAATGTGTGCGCTTCATTTAGAATACAGTGTACTGTCAATAAAATAATATTACAAATCAAACAAACTGTAATGGTGTGATATGTATCTTAAGTGACTGAAAAGAAAAACAACTAAGGTGATAATGATGTGGAAAAGTGTGCTGCAATTAACCCAATTCACTAAACGTGTCAGATGTGGTGAGACTGGTTGAATATTACCATTTTATTTGTGTGGCTGTGGGTACAGTCATCACACTAAGGGAGCCAGACCCTTACTATATAAGCTTTGTTGAGAAAAAGAGGATGGCACCTCCTGAACCCAAAATGGGAGCTGGTTCCACAGGTGAAGATCTTTGTACCTGAAGGCTCTGGCTCCTATCTACTTTAGAGACTCTAGAAGCAACAAACATTAAATGCTTTGCAGGTGAGGAGAGGGACTTCAAATTCTATACTTTATTTTATGGGGAACCAGTGTAGACAAGCTAATATAGGAAACAATCTATTTTTCTAGTTCTTGTCAGAATATGACTTGAACCAGTGCAGTGTCTTTTGACTGAAAATCCCAAAATAAACTATAATTAAAAGTCACATGACTGATTGTTGATCACATTCTCAAAGATCTTAGACAGACAGGGAAGCTAGATAAAACTCCAAAACAAGACTAGGTATTTTTCAAGAAAAGATTTAATTACAGCTACTTTGAAGCACTGTGGTACATAGGTTGTTAACAAATTAGCATATTTAGTGAATAAGTGCAAATTAAGGGTATACCCTCTTTAAGCAGCTTAGTTAGAATGGGGTCTATGAAACAGATTGATGGCTTGGATGAAGATATTATTAATGCAATGTTGAAATTCAGTTGATTAAAGGTAGTGTAAATATATATAGGTTTCAAAGCTGTCTCTTTAAGTTGTATGAGGATAAATCAAATCCAGCTGATTTTGTCTAATATTAAGAATTTTGTCATTAAAGAAACTCACCAAGTCATCACTACTGAGGCTATAGAACAGCTCTGACTCTGTCAGGATGGCTACAGTGCTGAAATGAACCTGGGTGACAGGGCTGACTTGTGGACCCAAAATGCAAGGCTCAGGAAGCAAAGTGCAAAGGAAGGCAATTTATTAATTACAAAGTAGAAACACAAAATCACTCTCGAGGAAAAAACACTAGCTAAACTAGAAAAACTCAAAACCACTCTGGCGAGGGAAAAGGAACAGAAAATAACTCATAAACTTATCTAATCACTTGAACTCAAAATCACTCCTGAGGAGGCAAGAACAAAGCATGAACAAACAAAGTAGCAAATAAAACAAGGAAACCAATGAACAACCTGACAGTAAGGAAACGTGGGCTTGGTACGTGAGCTGGTTCTCTGGCAACACAAGGACGACGCAAGACGAACTGGCACAGGACAGGGGAGACGCGGACAATATATACACACTGGGAGGAGGGGAACACATGTGGAGACAATCAGGGCGGGGGAAGACAATCAGACAGGCGGGAAACACAGGAGGAAGGGCAAGCTACTTGAAACGAAAGGGAAGTTAGTACTTTCAAAATAAAACAGGAAGACACAAGACAATACTGACAAGACAGGGAACTAAGCATGGCCAGCTTGACTCGACATAACACTGGGTTTATTCTTATGTTCCTCTATTATGCTACCGACGGCATAAATATCAATAACTGGAAATAAGGCAATATGCTTACTGCAGCACATCAGCAGCACATCATGGATGATAATCAAAACATGAAATAAAGCAGGGAGGAAAAAGTATCGATTTTTGAGATGAACAACTCTCCCTACATCCTGCCAACAGTGTTGAAAGAAACTGGGAAAATGATCTTATACTCCTCCCACAAGAAAACACTAATAAAGATTAAAGACTGCAGTGTAACCTTGAAAACAAAATAAAAGAATTAACAGATAACTGTGTAAACAACCCCACAGAGCCTTGTTAGAGGTTTGCCTGCAGAAAGATTAACATAATGTACATGGTACTTGCTTTCTGGTTAAAAACAATGCTTCCATCCTTAATTTATAATAACCACACTTGAAATTATCAAGAGACAACATTCTACTTCAGCAACATCAAAAGACTAATGAAGAAGATTTATGAACACCAGGAGTGCAACAAAGCAAAGACAGCTGCTTTCATTAGACTCAATTAATGGGACAGCCACAGGGCTAATGGCCACGGAAAACACAGGAATAACAAGACATCTAGCCGAAACCACATGCACAGGGCAGGTTTCAGAAGTCAAATTCCGTTGCAGAAAAGTTTGCAAGAACATAAAAGGGCGGAAACAGACACCGGAGGATTCCAGTCAGAAAGCAGTTTCCTCTGAGATTAGTGTCTAAGGTCTAAGGTCTTCTCTGTCTAGTCAAAAAGATGTTTACCCACATGGCAAAAAACAAGTTTCTTGATTTGTCAGTCCTGAAGGGTGGCTTTCCAGGCTTGTTTGTTTGTAAAATTATTATTTTACTACAAGTATATTACTAACTCACCTATTTTGGTGTATTATTAAAATTTGTAATTTTGACAATTATTACTATTGATCATTTACATGTATAAGATCTTAATCACAACAATCAGCATAATTATTTTCATTTAAATAATCATTCTTATAGAATTATTATACGAAGCCATTATTGACATTAGGCAAAAGATTTTATTGTTATGTAGACTGTCGATAATATTACTATAAATATACACATAACTATAATTAAGACTGCTGTGCATAGATTATTGTGGGTTAAGAGGGATAAAGATACTATCACTTTTGTTATTGTTCTCATTATTATGATACAGATTAGAAAGGTGATGGTGGATATGTTATTTCTTATTATCAATATTAGTAGTAAAAGTTGATGGTTATTTTTGTCACTATTATAGATATAGATATTCATTTTATTATCAGTCTAGGAATTAAAAGAGAGGGGGAGAGGCAGAGGGGGAGGGGGAGAGGAGAGAAGGAGACAGGAAAATGATACTGACACAGTCACACACAGTTGTTTTTGTCTGTTGTCTTTGTCATATGTTACAAATTATTTTATTATTATTATTATTATTATTATTATTATTATAATTGTCATATTATTATTCATGATAGCTTAAAGTCAACTGGAATCACTCTACATCTGTTGTACTGTTTAATGCTGTATAATTACAATGCCTCTTTCAGCCTTGAGAACGAAAGTGTCACATTTAAGAATATACAGTAATGCAATTTTTGGCATTTTAGCTTGATGACTGACTTCAGCTATTTTGCAATATTAATTGTTGTTCAATAAGTTTCAATAAAGACATTACCGTGAACAAAACTGCAATCAAGTAGCACTGAGTTATATTGTACTTTTCTTTAATCAAAACACAATGTTGACAAAGTTGTTCTTTACAGTCAAATTGTTCTGTACAGTAATGTATGTTAACAACAGAAATGTCAAGTAGTGCTGTCGAACATAATTAGATTAATAGTCCATCATATTCATTGGTATAGTATCAGTGGCTTTGCACCAGCACATTAAGTACCATGTTGTGCTTTCTTTAATACCCTCAAATCTCTTTCTGAGAATCTCTTACCTTATTATTGTTGTTACACTGCAGTTGCCTGTCATCTGTAGTGGTGGATTGCCCTGTGGATCCTAAACACTTATTGCAGCGTGACTTTGTGTGGCTGCTATTTATCCACCCCAGGCACTCTTATCATTTAAATTTAAATTTCCTCATGGAACTTCCCAAACTGATGACTGTGAAATATAATAACTCCAATAGACATGCTTCTTGGGTGCAGCAATCATCAGGCTTGCAAACAACTGTAATGATAGCCATTTGTTCCCAGTTTTAGCTTTGTGGCTAAGTTAAAACAGTGGATATCAAAGTCCCCTAATGGTCAGGAATGTATGTTAATGAGAATGTCACTCTGTCTTAGGCCCTCATCATCCAGCAGTCCAATTAGAGTACACAAAATGCTGTTTTTTCAGAGGTCTAATGTGAACAACACAATACCAGCCAAATATGTAAATGAGAGATATGCTCTGGTAGCTACAAAGTGCTGTCTCACATTAAATGGAAACAGTACAGATCTTAACATCTTCCAATGACTTTTGTAAACATAAGGTACCTTTCTACAACAGGTAACTAAACAAAGGCAAAGGCTGGCATGTGCTTCACTTCTTTGTGCTTCTGTGATCAGTTCATGAGGAATGATCATTCCCATACCGCATGCAGGAAGGCATGGCAAGGTTCTAACAAGTAAAGCCACTTACCTTTTTTTAAATAATATCCTCAGTGGCCTGAATGGCAGAGAGACAGCTAAGCTCACTACTCTCAAAAAAAGCTCTTTTCCCCGTCTGTTTTTGTGCGATATTCTCACTTCAACTAACCTTTACTCTGCATTGTGCATAGTGCACCTGACATTGTGAAGGCAAACCACAGTGTTTTCTTGACGGTTTATGAAAGACAGGAGACAAATGATTGTCATAAATTATTATTTTTGTTGCTCATGATTATGCAGTGGCATGTTTATTCCAGGTTGGATAGCATCAAACCATGTTATGTTCCTCTGTTGGCATACCAATCAATTAATCACTGAAAAAAACTTCTAATCTGTGTAGGTAAGATGGCTCTTTGGAACATCTTTTCTATTCATGTCATCCCATTCAAGTCCCCACAAGCTACTAGACATGGGTCTGCATGCGTTTCTGCAGAGGCCTGGTGAGGTCTGAGTTCTGGGAGGAGGACTGGGAATAGTGGGAGGAGGACGAGGCTGAGGTCTTGCTGTCCTTATCGAACTGCACATAGCCATCCTGCTTGCTGTAGCTGCTGACACTGCTGTCACACTGAGTGTCGATGAAAGAGCTGGAGTCACTAAGAGAGCTTCGCTGAAAGTCCCTTTCACACAGCTCAATGGAGCTGCTGCCCATGCCCAGGACAAAGTGCTGGCTGTAGTCGTACAGGCGGTTAGGACCGGCTCCCAAGGTGTTGTAGATGTTAGTAAAAGACATGCCAGTGGGCACCCGATGCTTGCCAATAGTCATAGTTCCAGCAGGTGGGCTTCGGACTATGTCAGGTGTTTGGCCAGGGGCTAGGGACATGGTGGGAGTGGTGTGGTGCTCGTTAAAGGTGCTGACACTGTAGTAGCCATTGGTGGGATCCTTTTACATGCAAAAGAACCAGAAAAGATTGATTCCAAAAGTTACAAATTGCAGTGAGACAATAAGCAAAAAATGTTTAATTGTTCTCACAACTGCTTGTTATTTTGGAGATATAATACATCTAGAAAGTTCAACAACCTAAAAACACTTTCACTACTGAAGGTCAAAAGTCAACCTGCACATTGGAATAAGAAAACAGGATGGTGAAATAACAAGAAAGATAGAAATTATTAAAGGAGCTAACTGCACATAATGTGCTGCACAGGTGTGAGTCTTCTGTGACTCAGAAAGCACATTCTATTTTCTATAATTAGCTTCATTAGCTTGGCATTGTTAAACTAAATCTCTAATGTGTATTACTCTGTAAAGGGTGTAGACCAAAATGACTCTAAACACAGCTAAACGTTTGAGGTAGCTGAGCAATTGAGAAATGTTACAGGCCTGATATGCAGCCAGTTGAACAAGGTACCAACAGACCCTCGCCTCTGTGAATAAAAGGGCAACTGGCTCTCTAAAGGTGAGCCTGCTGGGTGTCTTGCAGTTGACCTTTGCACTATATATCACTAAATATTCTAAATTCCCTGACCTTTATGTGCTGGAATTCTTTCTCTTCTTCCTGGAGGACCTCCAGCTCCTTCAGTACAGGCTCCTGCTGGAACTCACCATGGTCAATCTGCATGATGTTTAATAAGCATGGTGCATAATGACAGTAATGACAATAAAGACAATGAAGACAATAAAGCCTTAGAGGATGCTTAGTATTTGACAAGCTAATACTAAAGGCTAAATCAGAGAACTCACCATCATCTGTGTGATATTGGTATGCTCCTCGCTCTCTCGTGCTGCACCATGATCCTTATGTACGATCTCCACCCGAATGTCATTTTTTGCTAAAACTACTCTTTTGAGATCTGGAAGAGAGGGAGAGATGAGGCAGTGCAGCTGACTGATGGATGCACTGGTCCTGTATCATATCTGGCTGCTCATGAAGACTGTGGTGCATGCACAGCACTCCTACTACTTCCTTACTGAGACTGAGACCTGAGATAACTCCCTTCCCCTTGTAACACTCTTTTGTCCCTAACCTCAGCATGAGAAACAGATCAACATTTGTAATCTTTTAGTAGAGGTGTGGGTAGCTGGACTGAGTAAGAATTTTTAACAGCCTGGCCTGACAGAAAGATTACAGCTCCCAGAGGAAACAGCAGGCTTATATGATTTGATCTCCCAGTATTATAGCCATTCAACTATTAAGGTGTCCCTGGGTTCAACATTGCTGTGGTAGTGTCACACCGCGGTGAGGTTTGTCTCGTCTTGGTTTTTGTCTTGTCATTTCCTGTTTTTATTTTGAAAAGTAACTCTCCTCTCGTTTCAGGTCACTTGCCCTTCCTCATGTGCCACTTGTCTGATTGTCTTCCCTGATTCCCAATTGTGTCCACCTGTGCCTCATTACCCTCATGTGTTAAATAGTCGTGCTTCAACTAGCCCCTCCCGAGCGTTTCTCTGGAGAAAGAGGGCAGTGCAAATCCTTTCTCATTGACTGTTCTATTCATTTTGAACAATCTCCCCATGTTTTTCCCACAGACCAGTCCAAAGTAGCCTTCATGATTTCCCATTTGTCAGCCAGAGCCAGATCATGGGCTACAGCAGAGTGGGCTCGGGACTCACCGCTCTGCTATTCTCTCATGGACTTCGAAGCGGCTCTCCAACAAACTTTCGATCCCGTGTCCACTGATCGGGAAATGGCTTGACAGCTAGTCGACCTGCGACAGGGCAGCAGGTCTGTGTGTGACTATGCCATCCACTTCCGTACCTTGGCAGCAGAGAGTGAGTGGAATTCCAAAGCACTCTACGACATCTTTTTAAAGGGGCTGGCCGCTCCAATCCAGGAGCAGCTGATACCGGTGGACTTGCCACCAGATCTGCCTTCCCTCATGACACTTGCCATCCGGACGGAACACCGGATCCGCGAGTTTGGTCAGCCGTGGCGCAGCAGACTAGCAGCCACAGACAGGAATCCATACGCCCGCAACCTGGGCGGATAGACTTCCCATCGCACACCGCCGGAGACACCTCACCATCCTCCCGCAGAGGGCGGGGAGGAGCCCATGCAGCTGGGGAGGGCTCGGTTGCCGCAGGAGGAGCGTCGGCGTCGGCAGCTGGAGGGTCGGTGCTTTTACTGTGGGGAGACGGGTCATCTTGTTGCCGCCTGCCCAGCCAAGATAACCACAGTGGTGAGTCAATTCAACGCTTCAGGCCACGCATCACGCAGACTCACAACAATCAGAATTGTGCATCGTGCCACCTCCATTGATTTTGAGGCACTCATAGACTCGGGGGCTGATGAGAGCTTGATGGACTGGGGAATGGCAGAGACATACGGTTTCAAGACCAAGTGTTTGGCTAAGCCAATCAGAGCCCGGGCTCTCAACGGCAAAGAACTGTTTACCATCACACACACCACAGAACCCATAGAACTGTACATAAATCACCCTCACACGCACTGATTCTAGGACATCCATGGCTGCTTCGCCACAATCCACATGTTAATTGGAGAACAGGGAAAATCATGGGGTGGGGAGAGGACTGTGTGGGCAACTGCCTGGTCTCCCGGACTCAGGGGGAGGAATTATCCATGGTTAATCTTGTCTCTGTTAATCCCGCTACAGACTCTGAGTACCCGGACCTGAGTTTGGTGCCCCCATGTTATCACCACCTTCGAGAGGTTTTTAACAAGACCAAGGCCATGTCTCTTCCCCCACATCGGCCCTATGACTGTGCCATGGATTTAATTTCAGGCTCCAACATTCCCAAGGGCCGTCTGTATTCGGTTTCAGGACCGGAGAGGGAGGCGATGCGTGAATACATAGAGGCCTCGCTGAAGGCGGGGCTAATCTGCCCCTCATCGTCACTGGCTGGCGCCGGTTTTCTTTGTGGGTAAAAAAGACGGGTCCTTCCTCCCTCAATGACATTACTGCTATCCACTGCCTCTCATGTCTTCAGTTTTTGATCAGCTTCAGCAGGCCAAGGTTTTCACCAAACTGGACCTGCGAAATGCATATCATTTAGTTAGGATAAGAGAGGGAGACGAGTGGAATACGGGGTTTAACACCCCAAGCGGTCATTACGAGTATTTGGTCATGCCTTTCGGACTTACAAACGCTCCAGCAGTATTCCAGGGAATGATTAATGAGGTTCTAAGAGACTTTCTTGACTGCTACGTGTACATAGACGACATTCTTATTTACTCCCCTGATCTCGACACTCACCAGAATCACGTAACTCAAGTTTTGAAAAGACTGCCGGAGAACAATTTGTATGTCAAAGCAGAAAAGAGTGTGTTTCATGCCGACACGTCTCCTTTCTGGGCTTCATTGTAGCCCCTGGGAGAGTGCAGATGGATCCGGCTAAGATTAACGCTGTCGTGGACTGGCCCACACCTGATAGCCGCAAGAAAATTCAGCAGTTCCTTGGGTTCGCTAACTTTTACAGGCGGTTCATCAGAGGCTTTAGCGCAATAGCCGCTCCGCTACATGCTCTTACCTCTTCTCAGGTGCGGTTCCACTGGTCTCCGGAAGCGGAGACAGCCTTTCAGACTCTCAAGCGCAGCTTCACCTCGGCCCCCATCCTCACCATGCCAGATCCTCAGTGGCAATTTGTGGTCGAGGTTGATACTTCCAACGAGGGAATCGGGGCGGTCCTCTCACAGCGATCAGAGTTGGATGGGAAGATGCATCCCTGCGCCTTTTTTGTCACGGCGGCTATCCAAGGCGGAGCATAATTACGACGTCGGTAATCGGGAGCTGCTGGCAGTCAAAGTGGCCTTGGAGGAGTGGAGACACTGGCTAGAGGGGGCCAATCATCCATTCGTAGTCTGGACAGATCACAAAAATCTGGAGTACATTAAAAAGGCCAAGAGGCTCAATTCTCACCAGGCCAGCTGGGCTCTGTTCTTTAACCGGTTTTCTTTCTCGCTCTCCTACAGGCCAGGGTCCAGGAACGTGAAGCCAGACGCCCTGTCTCATCTCTACGATCCCAAGCCTGTTGCCAAGGAACCAGAACCAATCCTGCCACTAACCTGTGTTGTAGGAGCAGTGACTTGGCAGATAGAAAATGAGGTTAAGCAGGCAAATGGTGAGGCTCCGCCACCTAGTGGGTGCCCAGAGAATCGACTGTTTGTCCCTGCTGAATTACACCCGGAGGTGATTCACTGGGCCCACACCTCACTGCTTCCCTGCCATCCGGGGGTGCGGAGAACAATGTTCGTCATCTCTTGGAGGTTCTGGTGGCCATCCATGGAGCCGGAGGTCCAGGAGTACGTGGAGGCGTGCTCGGAACAAGGCATCCTCCGGGTCCCACATGGGTCTTTTACAGCCACTCCCCATCCCCTCCAGACCGTGGGCCGATATCTCAATGGACTTCGTTACTGGGCTCCCGGTTTCCCAAGGTAACACCATTGTACTCACGGTGGTGGATAGATTTTCGAAAATGGTTAGATTCATCGCTCTGCCCAAACTGCCATCTGCTAAGGAAACGGCAGATTCATGGATTTCCCAGGGACATCGTCTCTGACCGGGGTCCCCAGTTCGTGTCCCAGTTCTGGAGGGAGTCTTATCGGCGCCCAGGCCAGTCTGACCTCTGGTTATCACCCGGAGGCTAACGGCCAGACCAAGCGCCTAAACCAGCAACTGGAAACCGGCCTCCGGTGCCTGGTGTCCCAGAACCCCTCAACATGGAGCAAGCACCTGGTCTGGGTCGAGTATGCCCATAACTCACTGCCCACCTCAGCCACTGGTTTCTCCCCTTTTAAATGTGTCTTTGGTTATGAGCCCCCTGTCTTCGCAGACAATGAGCCAGAGGTGTCTGTTCCCTCCGCCCATGCCATGATTCGCCGCTGCCGCCGCATCTGGGCAGCTGCCTAACAAGTGCTGATTTGCCAAGGGGACCGAGTCAAGAAAGCTGTGGACCGCAAGAGGCGGCCTGCTCCCACCTACCAGCCAGGTCAGAGTGTGGCTCTCGGCTAAGGATCTCAACCTCCGAGTCCCCTCCAAGAAGCTGGCACCGTGGTTCGTGGGTCCGTTCCCTATCACCAAGATCATCGGTTCCGCAGCTGTTCGTCTTCGCCTGCCTCAATCCCTCCGTGTCCATCCGACTTTCCATGTGAGCCAGATTAAGCCCACCAAAGAGAGCCCAATGGTCCCAGCTGTCAAGCCACCACCACACCCTGAAGTGGTGGATGGCAGCCCCGTTTACAAAGTCAAACAGCTGCTGGCAGTTCGCAACCGGGGCTGGGGTAAACAATACTTGGTGGACTGGTAGGGGTATGGACCCGAGGAGAGACAATGGGTGCCTTTACGTTTTATCATAGACCCAAGTCTCATAGAGACCATCCTGAACAGCCTGGGCCGTCAGGAGTCGGCCCTGGGGGGGGGGATCTGTATTAATTTTCTAGATTTAGAATTAGTTGTATTGAACTGTAGCATAATGGATATTATTGACATTTAGAGCCACCTTGTGTCATAGTTCTGGGTGTGTTTATTTATTTATTTTTTTTGTGTTGATTTATTTTGAAGAGTGTCTTCCTCTGTGTGCTCATGTCCTGTTAATGCCTGTGCTGTTCATTGGTTTCACCTGTGTCTTCTTTGCCTTGTGTACGCACGTTGAGTCACTTCCTTTGTGCCTTGTTGGATCATCATCGTTCGTGTGCATATGTTGCAGTGTATTTACTACTATTGCCAAAGTTCTTTGAATTCTCTCATGTTGTTTTTTTTTGTGGACTGTAAGGCTTGAGTGTGCCTGCACCCTGATGGAATCATTTGCTCCTTTTGACTTTTTTCTTGCTTATGAGCCTGCCTGCCTTGACCACCCTCAAACCTAAATCCTTTCCTGGTTTTCTCCTGTGGCATACTGTGTGACTTTGATAGTTGAGCCACAAATAATATTTTATTCTTGTTTTCACAAGTTTCAAGTTTAATTCTGAATACCCCAGCTTATTAATAAATTAAAGTAGCTCTTTGAACAACATTAACAGTGACTGCCTACCGTACTTGTAATCAATGAGTCTTTCAGTATATAAGTGGCATTGGTACATGTTTAATCTAAGCAAGAGAGGACAGCAAAACTATGCAACAAACTAGATTTATTAATTCAACTGAAACAGATATTAAAGTTTCCTGCTGCCCATGAGAGTTTCCTGTGAATCACATCCTGTCCGTATAACTGCATTGAACTAATGATATTTAATGTATACTGTGATCAGTGGAGCTATAATGCTCTTAATTGGGTAAACAGTGATGATGCAATGACAAGAAAAGTTGCATAAAAGCCTGTGTGGTTTTACGAGCGTTCTTACTTCACATAAATGAAATCACATGTACATATTTTTCATGTTTTTGCCAATTATCATTCTCTGTCATGCATCCAAAAAACATGTAACATGACTGGTGGTTGTGCAGTGGAAGCATAAGCAGGCACTGTTCATCACATTTAGAGCATGGAATTATTCAGACACTGTCAAATAAAGGCCTTACTCTCTGTTTTCACATCTCTCTGGTGCGAAAGGGGCATAGGAAGAGAAGACATGACCAGATGGACATCCTCTGGAGAAAGAAAACAACAAAGCAGTTAACAGAAACCTTTTCAAATACAAACACTTCAGACAATGAGGAAAAATGTTTCTTTATGGACCTTAAGCAGAGTTAAAGGCCAAACAGCGCATAATCCCAAAGCAAAGGTTAAAGCACTTGAACCCAGTGAATGTCTATGTTTCATATCAGCAGATGCCAGCAGGCACTCTTTGATATTATACATTGTATAACATTATGGATGTATTTCATGAATGTTTTTTTCTGAAACCTATCTGTGATCATTGACAATGCAAAGTTATTGGCATTTCAGCTTGGACACAAAACAGTTTAATGAATGTTGTGAATGGGTGAAATGTCTCACTAAACAAAAAAACCCAAAACAAAACAAAACGAAAAATAGTTTCTTGCGGCTAAAAAAGATAGTTAACTAACTTAAAAAAGCACTTAAGTCAACTTTTAGACTGAGTTTGGAGTTTATTTAGAGCAAAAAAACCCCAAAAAACCCAAAGTTTGAATTGACTGGGATCTTACTTCTCTGCAATCTGGTGCAGCAGAAAGCGCCTAATGTCCCCAAGAGGATGGCGAGTGCAAGGAAGGCTCCCACTGCCACGCCAATGATAATAGCCAGCCGCAGAGTCTCTGAAAAAACACAGCAGAACATTTTAAAGGCCTTAACTGTCCTCCTTCCTATTTTTCTTGGATTTTGCCATAGTATTCAGATACTGTACTGCAGTAGCAGTACTAATACCACACCATCTAAAGCTCTGTCCTGCATTCAAAATATAATGTGAGTAAAAGTAGTAGTTGCAGTAAAATGACCACTGTGATTTTTCTACTATTGTATATTGTATATTTTACATTGTTTCACTAGAATGGGACTCTGCACTGCATTAACATAAAAGGATTTGACAGCTGGAGTTGGTTGAGGTGGATCCCAGGCAGACATATTTTGTCTTAGGAGTCATAAGACTGAAAATAATAACTCATTTCATCAAACTCCACATTTGTGAAGATGGTTCCATGAAAAAAGTGATGTTTTATAAGCTCTTCATATGTTTTGCATGCAAAAATCTTAATTTACAAAGTAAAAAGTTGTCAGTAACTAAATAAATAATTGTAGTAAGTAGTAGTGAGTAAAAAGTATAATTTATTTCTCTCTTAAATGTCGTATAAAACCACATGTTGAGAAAATACTTAAACAGCGCACAAGCACTAAATTTGACCTACCTAAGCATCATTTTTTGTGCTGTGTACTATTCCTGAGGTCAGTGTTAACAGTTTACATATTACATATTATTCTGTGAATATCATCATGGGGGCTCTGAAGCTTTCCTGCAAAAAAAAAATTGTGGGTTTGACAAGCAGCTAGGAGACACAACTCAAATGTAAACACAAAAGATATGGTTTGATTTTCTTTGCCTGTTGAGATCCTGGCTAGAACAAAGACCTAGTCTTTCATTTTCATTCTAAAATAACTAGGCTAATGTGGTGGGGGAGCAGATACACCTGTCTGAGCAAATCAAACATGAGATCTGCAGATTTGTCTAGTTACCGTGTTGTGAATATATGTGTTATTAAATACATGTGTGTTGGCCAAAAGCTGTAGATTTTAATGTGAGACTGAGGGTAATACGAGTGAACCTGTTTCTCACATCCAAAGAACAGAGAAACCAGGTGTACTGCTTGGCTTTCTTTTTATAACTGGTTTTTGTACGTGCTTAAAGTTTCTTGACTGTTTAAATAGTAAGTGTGAGGTCCCTGGGATGTAATCCTCTGAAATTAATTTGCACATCTCATAGAGAGAAAAAAGTGATTTTAAAGATGATCATTCACCTTTAAAATGTGTGTGTTTGGACACACACACGAGAGCAACGTGAGGCAACGTGACTCATCCTGTCGTTGGAATCATACTCTTCTGCTGATAAACAGTTGGTGGCATTAATGCACTACCAAACCTAGCAATGATCCAACAGAAAGAACAGGACTTCAGTTTGAGTTGCCATGAGCTTTAGATTGCAGAATGCTCCTGAGTCTTCTTTTTGAGGCAGTTAAGACAATCATAAACCTAATTTGTTCTAAATTCACTCACTTGTATAAATAACCTATGTGCAAAAATGATCAAACATTTTTGATAACAGATGTTGTTGGATATGAGCAAATAAGAATCTTAAGTAATAATCAGCCTTAGCTAGTCATAAATCTTTATTTAACAAAAAAAAACCCCATAACATTAACATTAACAAGGCAACATTCTGATTGGAATCCATACCAGTATCAGCTTTTTTAACTCAATACCAGAAGCTTAAATTTATGATTATTGTGAAATATTACCAGTGTGATTTTAATACACTATACACACTATACTGTGTCACTATTGATGATAAATTGGTTTCTTCACCTTGTTCCTTAAGGCGAATGATCTCAGTGTCAGAGCCAAAGCTGTTCCACACTGTGCAGTTGTAGATAGTCTGAAAATCAGCAGGGACAACGTTACTCATGGTCAGTGTAGAGATCACTCCTTCCTGTGTACTGACCGTCTCCACAGTGTAGCGTCCAGACGTCCCTGACTCTAGAACTGTCTCCTTCCAGGACCAGGCCTGAGGGGCAACATACACACGTTAGTGGAGCACACCTGTAACACATACTTTAAATGCTTTATTTAGAAATATTTTTAGAAATTTGAAAGAACCACTCCCATGCCCACAGAGTGTAATTCATTAGAATGCACTTCTAGTGGAGTGCACTGTAATAGATTACAGTGCAGTGGTCTAGAAAACTCTAGCTGCTGGCATGCTAATGCAATCGTGTATGCAGCCACCATGTTGTAACCTTTTCTTTATTCAGACAATCCTAATTATCAACAGTTTGTTTTTTTGCTCTGGATTTTTCTTTGTTATAAGATAACAATGCAGATGGACGTAGGCTGACATTTGTATTGTTATTTCTGTCTTTACATTTCAGTTTTTTTCAATTTATAAAGGGTGTGTAGATAAATGCATTTGTCACATTGATAACATTTCTTGAACATAGGAATAAGTTAGTAAATGGATTACTAGGATTTAGTAAAGGGATGAAGTGACTCACAATGCGGTCAGGAGGAGGGGTGCTATGGATGAAGCACTTGATCTGACCCTTTTCTCCATACAGTGTCTGCTTGGTCTGGGTGCTAGAAATAGTGGGAGGACCTGTGGAAGCATAGCCAAGCCAGAAACACTGAGACGTCACATTGAATTAAATTTATAAAATCCAAGAGTACAAACTTTCATTTTGAACTATTATGTGAGCTGGTGAGCCTGAGAAAAAAAAATTCAGGTCGCCTCACAATGAGAGGAGCAGTCTCTCCTGATTCAGTCAAATTGTTTTCTGCCTCAGTTCTCTGTCTCTGAATAGTGTCAGTTTCAAAATGAGGTAGGTGACATTTAGAATAAAGAAATGCGTCAAACAGTTAGAGTAGAAAAACTTCATCAAGAAAGTTGAACTAAGAAGCTTTAGAAGTGCCAATTGCTCAGTTGCCTGCATGCCTGTCAGCCCGTCACGTGGTGTTTGGATCCCACTGAGGGTCTGAAATGCACTGACTTCTGGCTTTTGTGCTGGTATGTTTTATACACAGCACGACAGTCACAGCACATAAAGAAAATCTATTCTGATAACTCCTGTGCATGTGTGTGTGTTGTGTTGACTCCTGCTGAACATGAAAAATCAAATAATTCCTTTTCTTCTGCACCCATTTTTCATTGAAGCCCAGAAAAAAAAACCTAGCTAGAATATAAAAAAGTGTGAAATCCCAAAGAGGAAGAGAAGATGATCAGTGAAAACATGAATGTAAGATCTTTTTACTCAACGGCATGTCCCCAAGGATTTATTTATCTTCATATGCATACAAGCAGTAGCAAGGCACCCCTTACTGTTCCTGCCCACTGAAATGGATCACTAGCCTAGCTAGTCTTCAGTGAGTTTGAGGCGACATTAAATGCTAATCTCCGGACATCCCAGAGGCCCACAGATGTAGCCAACTGCAACATTCTGAAGCCTGCCTCTACTCTAGTTTTCCACCAAAAAATAAGCAAGCTCTTCAAACCTGATAGGAGGCTAACTAATCAGGGTGCCCACAGCCAAAACTTGAACTAGATGCAAAATACAACAACAGTGAAAGCAAATGAAAAACTGTGCTACTGCTGGTAAACTAACTGGCTCGGAGTCCTAAAAACCTTCCCTGTGAACTGGGTCCTAAAGACCTCCCTATTGCACATACAAATACCAAAATATGACCCTAGGGTCATAACAATGGACTTTAGCAGAAAGCACACATCACAATCTGTGCCAAGGTCAAGCTTCACATTGTGGATCAGAGCTTACAGGATGCTTTTAATGATTAGCGAGACGTTCCACTCCAAACCCAGATTGGCATCAGCATCCCGAAACCCAGAAACAGGCAAACGTCAGGTTGGCTACACAGTGGCCACTGCAACTGAGTAAAGTAAATGTATTGTAACTACAGAGACAGTATACTCCCTCTAGTGGGGCATTTGAGTAGTGCAAGCTACTCTAGCCTACTTCCTGTAAAATCAGTAGAAGAAGAAGTAGACAGGACGTGATTTTTAGTTGTTGATTAACATGAAGCTGGCTGCATGGATGTAGCAATCCAGAAAATCCATATTTATGTTCATATTAGGTGATTATTATGATAAATAAGATCCTTTCTTTCTTAGAGCATACAAGTTAAGCATTAGCCAATAGTAGCACATTTATTGACCATTGAGGGGCTAATTACAGCTAATGCTGGTGTTTGTTACTGTTTCTTTCTGTTTGAGAAAAGACCGAAATGCTTCCGTTCTTGTTTACATTTGCTGCTTTAATGTCCAAAAAGTAGGAACATGGTTTATTTACTTATTTCCATATTGTATATAATGCTTACTGATAAATGACCAAATATGTTATGTTTGTATTTTCAGTTTCACACTTGCCATATTAAAACCTGCCAATTAGAACACGTGACTGTTCCTTGGAGGAAGTAGTATGGTCAAGAGTTTAGCTGTCTGTTAATCTCATCATAGGCTCATAGGGAGCACGCTGAGGGAGAACAGAACAGTAAAATTCATTCCGTCAAAGCTGTCTATACAGGCGGCAGAAATTGTGGCATTAACTGAAGCAAGTAAATATGGTGAAGAAAGATCTGTAACCATACACAGACAGTTAATATGCATTTAGAGTTGTGCATGACTTTGGAGCAAGCTGGAAAAACAGACAGTTTCTAATGTCTACAGACTCACTGCTCATCAAGACCTGATTTCTGACCTGTTAAATGTCATCCTCTTGGCACAAAGAAGCTGTTTGTTGTTGCAGAGAGAACACTATCAGTCCTGACCCCATTTCTACAGGGAATGCTAGAGTACAGCACAGCACAGCAGCCATCCACAGCCTCCACTTTCATGTCACAGTCTAACACTGTAATTACACCCACGGCAGACATCAAAGAGCTTCAAGCCAGAGCTACAAGAGAAGAAATGCGAGCCTGAGGAAATGATGGCTGAACATTCAAACAGGGTATAGTATGGCCACAATAATAAAGCATGTTTGCCAAAGTACCAGTTTCCTTTTTATGCCAAGTTGACACATGGGAAGGACCAGGAGTTAAAAGGGGGGTGGCATCCTCTCTCAAAAAGCAAAAGCTTTACAAATTAATTCAAAAATTTGGGTCAAAAGGGCATAATGTGTGCAAAAAAACACAGGCAGAGGGTATAAACCAGGGGTCGGCAACCTTAGACACTCAAAGAGCCATTTGGACCCGTTTCCCACAGAAAAGAAAACACAGAGAGCCGCAAACCCTTTTGACATCTAAAATGAAGATAACACTGCGTATATCTTTTTTTTAACCTTTATTCTATGTATAAAAAACTATAGTGTGGTGTGCATTCATGAAATCAATGAACTGGTACAGAGAAAACAATTTTTTTATCATGTGTACTGGAGCGTGCAGTCAGCTGTCAACCTGCATAAAAAAACACTATTTCACTGAACAATGTAAAATATATATCTGCAAAATAATAGCCAATTAAAATATTAATTTTACTTGCTTAATGTGATTTTTGCTCCTGAACCTCAGCGCACAGCGTCTGCACATCATGGCTGTAAGACGTCACCTTCATCTTCACACAGGATTGTAAGCTGTCGTCTGTGAGGTGTGAGCGATTTTTGTTTTTAATATAGTTCATGCTGGAGAAGACCTGCTCACATATGTATGTGGATCTGAAGATCGACAGGATTCCAAATGCATATGTTTTCATATTCATATAAGTGTTGGGCATGGCATTCCATGTTTCACATATTATGCATATTTTGAGTGACAAAAAAAAAGAAAGGAAAAACAGAAAATAAACACGTTTTATTTTAATGTTATAAGAGCACCATAATCTTGAAATTTAGAATTACATTTAAAAAAATAAACAAAATAAAATAAAATAAATTTAAATTAAATACTCATTATTTATTTTCCAAAGACACAGGGAGCCGCAGCAGAGCGATGAAAGAGCTGCATGCGGCTCTGGAGCCGCGGGTTGGCGATCCCTGGTATAAACTCAACAGGCCACACATCCACCCCTCCAACTGGCCTTCAGATCATCAGCAAATGGATGTCATTTTACCAACACCAAACTGAGGTAAAAAGTTCTTTTTAGTTATTATGCACATTTTTCGAAATAGGTTAACATTTTTCCTACTGCCAAACAGGATGCACATTCTATAGCAAAAACTTTTTTCATTTATCAACGCTGCATTGAACCTTTTCAGTGACTTTTTTGCATTCAATTTTAAGCATTGCGCCTGTTTTGCCAGTGGAGGTAATGGACATTGGAGAACCAAAACAACCATTAAACAAATGGATGGACCAATACAAGAGGGGCAACCTCTCAGGACTAGACTTGTCAATTTATGTACATCTTAGGGACAAGGGACAATCCTTTGAGAAAAGAAAGACAGATGATCTGAAAGGGGAGTGAAGGAATCCACATTTGTGAAAGTGGGGAAATCTTCTTTCCACACTGGGTGTATCACCATCCCTGGCAATATTAGACACTCAAACTCTAAAGCTCTCGCTGCAAAACTTGAAGAGGTGATGAGTAAGTAAGTAATATTACTTTTAATTAGCATATTTTGGATGTCTCTGGCTCACTAGGTGTTGATACTGGTCTACTTTCTATAGACCAGGAAAAGGCTTTTGAGCAGGTTGAACACAAGTCTGTGGCAGATGCTTAATGCTTTAGGGTTCTGCACAGGTTTCAGCCAAGATCCAGGTATTGTACCGTGACACTGTGAGCATACTAACAATTAATGGTGGGTTAGCTGTGCCTTTTAATACACAGAGGCAATGTTCCTTTTCTGGTATGTTTTTTTCCCTTACTATTTAGCCTCTGCTGATGATGATGATTAACAAACAAAGGGATCATTATATTTTGGAAAAAATGTAGTTTTTTTAAACCAAAATTTCCTCTGCTAAGGTGAACTGGAAAATGTTGTTAGATAATTTAGTTCTATCAGCAGGGCCATCTTGGAAAAAAGAAGGGGTTAAGTACTTTGTGTGTTTAAGGTGATAAATCTGTGTTAGCTCAGAGACTGCTTTGGGGGAAAAAATAGAATGTAAGCTAAAAATGGAGGGAGGATGCTGATAATTAACAATCAGTTGTGCTATATAGCACAGATTGTCATGGTTTTGAGTTGAGTTGCTTGTTTTTGTTGGTTTCCTGTTTTTTTCCCTCCATGTACTTGTTTAATTAGTTTATTGGTTTCACCTGTGTCTTGTTTGCCTGCATTCCTCAGTCTACGTATGTTCTATCACTTCCTTTGTTCTCTGTTGGTTTGTTGTGTGTGTGTGTTAATGTGCCTAGTTCCTAGTGCTTATCCTTGTGTTCCCTCGTGTTCCTCGCATAATTGGTTTGGTTGGCAATGGTCATTGGCAATGTTACTGGTGGATTTTTGCTTTGTTTTTAGGACTTAGTCTTTGCCCGCCCCCCTTGTGGATTTTTTTGCTCTGGACTGAATACTTGGTTTCAACCCTGTTTACCTGCCTTGACCTACCTGTAAGCCTAACCCATTGTACAATAAACCTTTAGCGTCCCGTCGGCATCCTCGCCAACTACCTCCTGACCTGTCAGCACCATTGGCACCTCAGCTGACTCTAGCTCCTAGTTCTCCTAATGCCTCTAGTATCCCTAGTGACCAGTCAGTGCCTCGGCTGACTTTAGTGCCCCCAGCGCCCCTAGTGATAAGTCGCCGCCTCAGCCACTTCCAGCCCCCATTGCTCCAACCTTTCAAGAGAATCTGTATGAAACATCAATGGAGCAAGTTCATGAGCAAAGTTCTTGTTAGATTCCACCATGAAGCCATGAGGGCTGGGGGCCTCATCTACAGGTAGAGCTTGTATAATTCCCAAAATCTTTTCACTTGTTGTTAGAGCATTGAGTATATGTTTCTGTTCTGTTGACAGAATTGGGAATCTAAGTTTCAAAGAAATGCCTCAATCTCTGTCCTCCCTGCCTTTGAATCAGATTTATAGAGATTCTCATAGAATTATCTCAAGTATTATGTCAGTTGCACTTGTCTGCAGTACACCTTGTTGGTCTGCAGCACAATATGTGCCTCTTGCTGCTTGATATCATTGGCCAAGCCTTATCACTGTCCTCAAAATAGTGCTGCTGTGCCCTGCAAGCAATGAAAATTCAACTGTGTAGGACAGCAATGTGTTATATTTATATTTAAACTTTGTACAGGTTATCATTAAACATTCTAACTTTAAAACTGCTGCCAGCTACTGTCATCCCTTTTTCAGGATTAAGAAGCTCTGCTCCTTTTTCTTTCTACTTGTGGGAGGCATATTAAATTACAAATCCCCTAAGAAAGGCCATTAGTGCTTCCCAGGATGTTCCTGTGGATGGAGCTGAGGAAGTATTTATTTCCTTGAATATTGTAATCTATTCTTGTAAAAACAATTTAGAATGGTCTAAAACCTTGACAACCACCTGATTAAAGTCCCCTCCTTTTTTTCATTTTGAATCTCTCCTATTTAATATTCTAACGTGCCAAAGAAAGCTGGATTATCTAAATTTTGGGCATATATGTTAGCAAGTATCATAGGGTGGCCCTGGATCTCAGTTTCAATAATAATTATCAATACCAACGTTGGTATCGATATTTGGATGAATCCGCCCACCACTACTCTAAAACACAGAACTATATGTCTGTGAACCACTCACTTTCACGGCACCACTGAGAAAATGTCTGCAAAGTCACCAGGCAACTGAACAAATGATGCTGTGTGAGAGCCCGCCCTACCAGCTCCCTCAGACCCCAGCAGCCCGTGAACCAACACCAAGTGATCAAACCTAATCCATTCAAGATGAGCTAATATTAAACCTTAAAGCTACAAGGGAGGACGAATCAGAGCGAGCACACACACGCACACACATTATAATAAAAAAAACCTCAATATCATTGTAGACAAGACTAGTAAAATCGTCAATAGTTAATTCCCTAAGTGTCAGTGTCTTGCATTCTCTAAACGTTATGGCCCTTCCAGCTGATATCGAGCTTCTCTCTTGTTTTTGCTGGATACGAGACACATGTTAAGAACATAGGATATCTGATAGCCCCCACCGGTTGGCTGTCTTGATGCAGGGTCTGAGTGCAATGTTCCCATTAACTGATGAGCCCTCTAGGAAAGTCAATTCCAAGAAGGTCCGGCATCAATTTCTCCAAAAAATCAGCAGCGTTCTTATCTTTGCAGCCCTTGGGAAAGCCTCGAAATCACATGTTGTTCCCTTTCACCAGGGCCTCTGAGCCTTCATCCCATTTGTGCATTTACTGCATCTGAGACACATGGACTGGAGGGTTAGCCTTGGCAGCCTCAACTATGTCATCAAAAAAAGGAAAGGAGGGCATGGTTCAGAAATGACTGCCAATTTCATTTGAATTGCCAAGGTTGGTTGTTTGACTTCTGCCAGTGCTGTTTTCTGGTTTTCATCCATCTGCCTCAATAGCTGGTGCATGCTTGTAATCTCAGCAGCATGCATATTGAGGCTTCCTGCTCTGAGTCAAGTGCATTGGAAACAAATTCCCATTTAAATTCAGTGCTTGAAAAGCCATTGTACTTACCATTCACAGTAAGTGACACCTCCCTCTCCCCAGCTCCCACTCTGGGGACCACGGCTCGACACACATACTTTCCAGCATCATCCTGCTTTACTGCTTTTAATGTCAGTGAGTTCTTGTTGCTGAGTACCTGTGTTTTGAAGAAAACAGTTTTAAAAGTTGGAGCAGACACCAGTCATTTCTGTTCAATTGAACACCAATTACATTGACACAAAAGGATAGCAATCATAAACAAGCTGAGATGCAGAGTAGAATACGGTTTCATTTTCATGTTTCATGCCACTCAGAACATGGAGTGTATGGTGCTAATTTATTCTGTTCTCCCTAATTGGTATCCTGAGCATTCTATCAATTACACAATGAAAGATTTATTCATTCTTTTGAACCTTCAGGCAATTTTGGTGTAGCAAATAACTGAGAGTTGTTTAAAATCACAACAAAGCATGAGCGATTTTTGAAAAATCAAGTAATTAAAACATTGTTACTAGCGTGTATTCACAGCCCAAGGGTAGTTTAGGATTTGTCTGCTACATGTAGGATGGCTCTCAGATGAAGGTTTTTAACAAAACTCTCAAAAAGGTGGTTTACAACTAACTGATAATTATCACAGAGAATTGCACATCTCTACATTTTATGTCTCATAGGATCTTGGCCAATAGAGAGTCATTCTATAAATATCAGTCAAAGGAGTGTGGTGTGAGTACACATTGTAGCTGCAGGTTAATGTGCTGTTGTCCTAATAACAGTTCTCAAAAGTATTTTACAATGCATTTGTTTGTAAATTATGCGTACCACTCCTGAGCCACGTTTCATCCACACAATGGTTAAAGAGGGGTTTCCTGTCCAAGCACAGTTGAAAACTGCATCAGATCCCAGGTCTATCTGCAGAGACTGAGGCTCTCCAGCCATCCTTGGCCCAACTAGACAAAAACATGACAGAAGTGATCTGTTTTGTAATTACTTAACATTTATGAAGACAACAACAAAAGCAAAAGAGCTCAGCTGACAACAGAATCAAAATTATGATGGAATTTTTTACTACCAGCATAAACTCTGAAGAAGACAAAATGCTTGCACTAATCATAAATTTCATTTGGGAAGTACATTGTTAATTTAATTCTGTTTTCTACTAGTGAATTTAAGTCTGACAAGTTGCAAAATGTTCTTCATATTCCATATAGTCCACTTCTGCAATATAATATCTGCTTTTAACAGTTTATATCCTTATTTCATCTTCATGGTCATCTGTTTAATCACTCACAGTACTAACACTAACTAAACCTCACAACACTTGACATTAACCTTTATATAAACACACACATATATATATACACACACACACACACACACACATATATATATATCTGAAGCATGCTCGTACTGGAGACTTGACTTATAGGCTGCTTATTTTATGATCTGCTCCAGTTTGCCACATTAAATTTTTATTACTGCATTATACTGTTAATACAAGGCCATTATCTCCTGTGGTCACTTCGAATTAAAGCTGCTGTGGCATTTCAGAGAAAAAAATAAATATTGATTTTGATGATGAATTTTGTTTAATCTGCCTGGTGTTTTCCACTCCAGGTGTATTTTGTTTGTGTCCCATCCATTCAGTTTGTTGTGTTTGTGCTTTGACCTGTGTTTTTGGGATTCATCTTCTTTTGTGACATTGCCTCATTTCTTGCCTGGTTCTTTATGTATGTAACTCTTTGTGCTGCTGTTCTCCACTTGGGTTTAGCCCTTGGTTTTGTATGTTATCTAACTGGCACAAATGTGTCAGTGGTTGTTATTGTTCAAAGAAACACACATGTTGTCAATCAGTTTCTGCTATGATATGTGCTCATTTGTTTGATGAAGCCATCACTCACAGTAGACATCCACGTTCCTGCTGATGTTGGTGTTGCCCAGTTCATTGGTGACCTCACAGGACACAGGCTCAGTGAAGTAAGAGTGATCCACAAAAACCTCATAGGTATCTCCTGATGCTTCTGGAATAATAGCACCTCCTTTGGCCCATCTGAAATTAACATGGAATGACATATATATGTTACGCTAAACGGTTGAAAAGAACAAAACGCAACCACGGTCTCCTCTGGTCTGGTCGCAACGACAGGAGCTGAATCTGAACGGCCTGTATGGGCCCCATTTTACCAGTGAGTGGGCTGTAGAGATGATACAGGACTTGTTTTATGAGCTTTCTCTTTAGGACAATATTTGTTAATTTTGATACTACAAGAAATATGTTTAACTATGAATTAACAAGACGAACAGAGAGTGTGTCTGAGAAGGAAGAGTAGCAGTGGAAAACAAATTTCTCTGTACAAGGCACATAAAAGTGAAGTAAATGTAAAAAGATGACCCTCACCTGTAGTCGATGACAGGGGGGTTTGCTTTGGCAGTGCAGTGGAATTTGACCAGGTGTCCCTCTAGAACAGGCTGTGGCTCCACGGTCAGGTTGACAATGGGCAGATCTGAGAGATGGGGCAGATCATGAGAGGATTGTGAAAGGACAAAGCTGTATAGTAAGCTTGGTCACTTTTGGTTATACACTGAAGTATTACAGATCTTACAAGCCTGTCCACCCTTGAAGCCTTCATTTGGGCTCTTAAGAGCTTTTAGATAATTTGTCTGAAGCAACACTGTAGAGCACAAGAGAAGATAAATCTCCAGTATGTTTCATTCATTCTGCAATCTGTCCTCCCTCCTGTACACCTCTTGGAGCCTTAGGTGAGCAGGAAAGATTGCAGCTGACAGACTCTGTCACTTCCCTCTGGCAGGAGGTTGCCTCACATCAAAAGGGCAGTTTCTTCCTGCCTGCAACCGGCCTTATTAACAAGGCACAGACCTGCACCCACCTGCACCCGTCCAACACGGTTTTCCACTCATCAGCAAAGGCAATACACATTACATTAACGTAAGCCTCATTCAGATAGTGTTATTCAGTCTGTTATTCATTCTGCTAATGTTGCTCATTTACTAGAACACATTTTGCACAAATGAACCAATCCATTTTTAGAGTTTTGTTTTATGTAAGAGATTAAAGACATATCCTAAGGACACATCCAAAGATAACACAAAGACTACTTATAGTGGTGCAGGAGGCCGGAGGGATGCCTTCAAAAGTGAATATATCTTTAGATAAAGTGTGTTTGGGGCCAAATACAATAATCTTAGCTTTATCTGAGTTTGCAGAGCGAAATTGCATGTCACCCAGGTCTTTATATCCTTTAGACAGGCAAAAAGTTTACTATACACACACACCCTACAGCTACTGCAAATGAGACAGAGGTGAAACTGATGACAAGTAATACAGGTGACAATGAACAGGCTGGCAAAACACAATGTCACAAAAGGGGAACTGCTTTTGCTTTCAGCTGTTCCCTTCAGGGGTTAACACAGCAAATCATCTTCTTTCATCTTGACCTATCATTCCTTCACACCAACTACCTTCATGTCCTCCTTCACTACATTCATAAACCTCCTCTTTGGTCTTCCTCTAGGCCTCCTGTCTGGCAGCTCTAACAGGAAATAACTGATCAGAAACTCAAACCCATGATAGAAGGAGTCAAGGGAAAAAGGTAATAAGCCGAATGCAGAAATTGACTAAAGAGAGAACACTGTGGTAAACCACACTCACCAGAAATGAAAGAGAGATGGAGATGGTTTTACTTGAGTGCTGTATGGTGTTTCATATGAATGCACTTACATTTTTAGTTTGCATATTTTTGGATGCCTAAGCAAAATTTTGTGGACACACGACATCTGTATATGGATGTTAATTATCAAAGAAAAATTAATATATGCATTCGCACTTTTGGTATTGCTACTACTAGTGAACCAATAATACTATCACTACTTATAATGATAATAATAATAATGCCATGATGCATTCTTTTTTAGGTCTACCACTACTACTACTACTCTTTGCTTCCTTTAGTCACTCTTGACCTCACTTTCTATTGACTGTTTTTCATCCTTTCATCTGACCTTATATCCTCTAATCTCACTTTTATTTCTCTCTTTAAATTTTTTTTCTTTACTTTTATAGGTTTCTATATAATAGTTTTAACTTGCTGGTGTGATTGCTGATAATTCTCATGGTTTCCTTTGTTGCTGTCTTGCTGTTTTTTTCTGTTAGAGTAGGAGGGAGGATCAAAGGTTGATCAAAGCTAGGTAAAATCTTAGCCATTGCCACAGCTGCAAGTGTCATTCCCCCAGTTGGCTTCTCCCCCCCAGCCATCAGCTGATTTCCTGTATTATCATTCCTATTATAGTCTATTGCTAACACCTGCATCAACTGCCTTAAGTTTCCACTACTTGACACATACGAGGATTTAAAGGAGTGCAAGGATTTTGCTATAGGTAACACACAAGGTTTTGGTTGAGAGTAACTGGGGAACATTATGTGTGTTCGCATTGTCCTTGTTAATTATTCGGTCTGTTTCAAAAGAGCCTCAATCAGGCTAGAATTTTGACACTTACAATGTCTGCAGCATTTTCAGTGATCATCTTTGTTACTGTTCACTAGGCAAATAACTGCAAGGGCTAGTGAAAAAACAGTAATGCCGTCCTTCCACAAACAAAAGCTGACCTTGAGAAAGAAGGTAAATCAGCAGAAAAATTATGTCTGCCTGGCTACTGCTCTAACAAAACTGTCCTTGAAAGTGCTGCTGCTTGATTTAATTGTGGCCTGTAGAAGATGAAAGTAAATAAAGGGAAATTCCAGACATGACATAAGGCCACAAATTATTAAGAACAACAAGAACAAGAAAACATCACAAAAAAAAGCACGAAAAAACCTCCAAACTCATCCTTCTACAAGTGTAAAGAGATGATGATTGATTATGAATGCACAAAACTGCACCCTTTAGAGTAGGGACTGAAGACATCTAAAACTGGGAAATTGTGGGAAAATTGGGAAATGTGTGAAATATGTTATAAATGAAACTATGGGCTTTAGATATCTTAAAAAAAAGTTTTTTGGCAGTTGGTATTGTCAGATAGTTACTAGAACAATCCAAAAATCATATCAATGTATAAATCTTAAAAACTGTGGATATCACATTTTGATCACACAGTGAAAGCACGATCTGCTAAAAAGGTAGAGAATACATGATTGTAGCAAGTGTTTATTGGACCAGAGCCAGAGAGAGGGTTTTAACAATCACGTTATAAAAATATAGGTTGAGCAAAATTCTCCTCCGTTATAAACCAAGTGAAGGGAGAGTCATAGGAATTGAGCTGAAGCCAGCCATTAAAAATTCTTATATAATAGAACCTAAAATTTGGGCCATCCCACCCAAAGGTTTGAGCATTTGTAAGCGTTGTTTACGCAGCCTGGGAGTCCAGATGAATTCTGAAATCAGACATTCCACTTTACGGAAAAAGGACTTAAAAAGAAAGAGGGGAAAACAGTGGAATGAATAGGAGAGGAGACTTTTTATTAAAATTAATTGTCATTACTGAAATTGTCTTAAGGAATTTGATAGCTCAAGTAACCAGTGTAACCTTGCCTCGGTGCTAGAGTTCCACTCAAATGCTGTATGTTAATCTGACCACTGCCTGAAAATGTTCAGTGCAGAATAAAGAGAGGTGGCTACAAAGTGCTTCTCATCAATATTAAGAGCCAGTCGTTAACGTTGGCTCCCCACAGTTGTGAGGTGCTGTGCTTTCTTAAACCTCCAGGAGTCTCTGCAGCCTCTTCACCTTGACAGCACCATCATTACTTATTCATCCAACGCCTGTCCACTCCTAAACCCAATCACAAAACAGAAAAGGTCACGAGGTTCTTTATATTTTCACATTCCCTGTTCGAAACATCCTCACCCAAAGAACAATGTTACCTCACAGCTATGGACTGTGTGCATTGTAAGTGGAATAAAATGAGCATGTTTAAGCTCTTGCCTCATTCTTTGCACTGGGAAAAATTTTGACTAGTTAGACCAACCAGTCAAGGCAGATGGACACCAACCGGAAGCCAGGCTCCGCTCAACATTTCTGCTTCTTCAAAGAAACTCTTTCCTTGTCATTTTTGTCAAGTGCTTGCTTGTGTTGGGAATTTGTATAGATTAATTAATCTGACGACTGTGGTCGAGACTGTTTATGGCCTGCCCTATATGTAAAGTGTAGATAAAACTGAACTGAACTGAATAATAACATTTTCATGACCTGCCTATAGGTGCCAATTTTAAATTGTAACAATTTTACAATTTTAATTGTATAAAGGATATTTCAGTAAGCACAATGGGCAACCTAAAATCAAATATCTCATGCATCTTTGAGTCTGTTCTTATCCCCTATAAACTACCTCGATATTGAATGGCAAATGGAAGCAGAAACAGAATGTATGAGGGGGAGGAAGAAATGTGTCAAGACAAAGGCATATAGCATTTTCCAGTTGATTAGTCACTTTTAATAGCTCTTGAGGAGTTGTGAAAGATAGAAAAGGGTCCTACTCCAAATCTATTTGTTTTTTGTTCTATCTAACATTTTTTCAAAAATTTTAATGTGCATTAATGATGCTCTAAACAGGAGAACAAACACTCATAGGTTAAATTGCGCACAGTATCATTGGCCAAGACCATAGCATCTGTAATCTTGATTTAGCTCATTACCTATGCCATTGTGTTTCTGTGCTTTCCCAACATCCTTGAAGATGATTGATTTATCATGATACTTCTTGGCTATTTTAAAATACAATTATCAGGGGTAGATACAGTCTTTTGTTGTAAAAAGTTATGAGGTACAGTATGAAAACATGTCTAACCTTTGCTAAATAATGAAATTATTTGAACTTTGGGTGATATTTACTTACGCTGAATGTCGATTCTGACAGTAGCATCTTTTCCATTGGGGACTGCTTTGTTTGATGCTCGACAGGTTATCTGTTGACCTGACTCAATGTTGGACGGAGAAAGGTAAAGTGTGCTGACTGTGCTCTCCCTCTTACCATCCCGCAACAAGGTCTGAGGAATCAAAGACAAAGGGGGTTCATGGGGTATGAAGACATTTTACTCTTTACATTTATTCATTTAGATGCCAGATAAAGTGTATATCACTCAAAGATATAAGTGTTATTCATGGTCATTCAATGCACTCCTCTGTGAGAGCCCCCAGTTTAAACACGGCCCTTAGGTGAAGTAGCTAATAGTCAATCACTTTTGCATACCAGCTCATTTGATCAATTTATTTTACTCACAGGTTCTCTTTTAATTAACTCTCTCAGGGCCACGGGCTAACGACACAATAATCACAAATATACACATTAAGTGTAGAGCCTATCTATAAATCCATTTCAAAGTTAGACATTGGTAATGCCACTCAGAGGAGGGATATAACATTAAATGTAAGACATTGGATATACCAAAGAGTACTCTTATCTTATCTACACTTATCTATAAGTGAGGGAAAAGTGGCATAATAGAGACATTGCAAAGATCAGGACAATCCTCCAAACTTCACGAGAAGATGAGGGGAGGACTTGTTAGGTAGGCTACCAAGAAGCCAACAGCATTAATGAAGCTACAAGCATTTCTGGCATCTATGGGTTAAGTGCATTTGGCAACTACCTCCCATATTATGCACGTCTGGGCTTTGGGGTAAATGTAGTAAATGTAAACGAACATTTGAACCATGTGGAAAATTGCATTAAGCCTGATGAGATTATATTTTTGGTCAGTTCAGTCAATACAGTTCATCCAAGGAACAAAATGCTGACTGTAAAGCATGGAAGTATCATGGGATTCCTGTTAAGTCTGCTAAGTTTGCCTAACCCATTACCTCAGCGGTGTTGTGTGTGTTCAGGTATGCTGCAGTCAGAGTAGGGCTTCACCAGCTGCAGCGTGTTCTGTCATCAGTCTCCTCATAAATATCAACTCCACATCCACCATACCAGACTGTAGTCAAACACCTTGTCAGTCTATGCTTCTAGCCTAGTCAGTTTTTTAAAATTCGCCTGTTACTAGCCCATGCGCTTTCCTGCCTGCTCATCTCAAGCCCCACCCCTTGGACCTGTCCCTCTCTGCCTCCAAATTCCCAAGTTTGGATTCCCAAGCTTGGATTCCCCTCTGTTCTCTGGTGTTGTCCCTGTCGGCCTGCATTCCCCGCTGCCTCATTCACATGTTCACTTGGTCTCTGTGGAAAATCAAACTGGCTTGCCTCCAATCTACCTCTTGCCCCCACAGCAGAAACTTAATAAACCGTGTTTGTTTTCACCAAAATCTGTCTCTACATCTGTATTTGGGTCCTAAGCCAAATAGCCACCTATCAGCTTCTGTAATGATAGGCTCCATAAGAAAGATAAGGAGGAATTTGGGTCGTTGTTGTGTTGAAATCACATTCCAACGCAGCGATGACCGAATGTACACCAAAGTTCCCCAAACCATGCACACTGTGCATGAAGTAAGTCAATTAAGGGAACTTGGGATCCTATGACCATTTTGCATCTTGACAATACACAATACACTAGGTGTCTGCTTTTAGCATAAAGCTCAATATCAAGCTTAGTTCTGATTTAAAACTGTTTTCTTCTCCATCCACAATTAGGAAGTCATTTTTGTTTTATTGGCATAGAAAAAGTTATTCATGTTTGCACCTCATGATTAAGAATATTCTTCCTGAAATGTTTGGAAAAATTTAAGCTATTCATTCTTTGTTCTGATTAAGCATTAAGTCTTGTCTCATCTGTCCATCCCCACTTTGCATACCTGTGGCCTTGTCTGAGAACACATGAGTAAAGTCAGGTGTGAAAAATCAATAAACATATTCCTGCTTCACTGTACAAGTTATAAAACATGAACATGACAAATACAAAAAAAACTGATGTACTATAGCTTTTCCCCCAACATATATTTCATTTATCAAATTGTTGATCTTGGACCAAAAAAGCAAACCCCACTATAGCTTTATTTGCCAAATACATGAACATATACAAGGAATATTGATTGGTTAATAATTGTTTTCAAAGTACTTACAAATAAATGGACACACAGCTAACAGCATGGACAGAAAAGCCAAACAGCAGTAAACATACCGATTTAACTATTATGCACATACAAGTAGGTTACATGAATATACATGAAGTATGAACAGACATTTAGACAAAAAGGAAAGCCTAATTAAATGCATGGAAAGACATACCAAATGCAGATGCATTTAGGGATTAGGGATGATACAGTCTTCAGGCCTTTCACAGAAGAAGGGAGTTGGATGGTGGCATGGGGAGGGGATGTCCTCTTTTTGAGACAGTCCAGACGCACGCAGTTTAGGAGACATGTCCTGATTGGCTGATTGGCCAGCTACACAGGCGTTAATTTCAGTGCCAATTTATTATTACCCAGAACCCAGTAGAGGACCCTGCCTGTAATTATAGAACTAGGTTTACAGTATTGTAACCTTTGTTAGTGCTAAGAGTTTGAATAAATAAAGCAATATACCATCAATTCAAATTGCATATAAATTCTAAAATTTAAATTAAAAGCATTGTGCGCATTAACCTTTGCAGGAGTTGGTAGACCCAAAAGTAATTCCATTTAGGTCAACATTGCAGCAACATTTGTCATGTAAAACAGATGGAAATGGTAAATCTGCCAGCTGATTTTCTCACCTGCTGGCAAGACGATTAATGATTTTAGTAAAATTATCAAATAGTGGTGGTACCAGATAGGGCTTGTCTCATGCAATACCTTAGAGTACATGGCTCCACTCAGGACTAGACCACTGCGGATCCAGGTGATAGATGCAGCAGGCTTGGCATTGTCTGCATGACATGTAAGGTTGAGATGTTCACCGGCCCTTAAACGCACCACTGGGCCCCCCACTATCACTGGGTCATCAGGAGAAACTGTGAAGGAACAGTGAGATTTTAGAGCCTGGTAAATTAAAGAATTTTATTAAAATGATAGATAAATCATATACAATCTAAAATTACTAGGTACGAAAAAACAGAACAAAATAAAACTAGAAAGAACTGAATCACTTACTGTACCTCTGCCAAGAACAGATAGTTATCCAAAATTTTAATAGATAATGTTTAAACTTTTAATACTTATCTGAATTCTGATCTTCAGAGTGAAACACAAACAAAGTACAGGGTAATAGACATTCATGCTGCTTGGCTAATTGTGGCCATGAAAAACCTAAATCTTGTGTAATAATTAGATTAGATTAGATTAGATTCAACTTTATTGTCATTACACATGTACAGGTACAAGGCAACAAAATGCAGTAGAAAGATTACTGAAAATCTGCAAAATCTGGAGAGACACTGAGCCTTGCGATGTGCTTGTGTCGCCATCTTGGTTCATCTAATAATTGTATAATTGATGAATTTGATTTAAGTACATTTAAACTGATTTGATTGTTCTGTGAACCATTGAATTTTATATATTATATATACCGTTATTTTGTCTGCGTAAATGTACATTTGAGAATACACTTTATGTGTTTACTAGTAAGGTCACAATGTCTGTAAATACTCCCAAATGTGGCAGAAGCCAAACAGAACCATAGCTTGAAGAAATAAGAAAAAAGCTGAATAAAGCTAACATCAGGACCAGCAATGAGGCTGCTCAAAGACCCTGTCTTGTATGTCTTTTTTTTGACATTAGAGGAACTTCACTGCTTCAAGCCTTTTCCAACTACAATAAGCTTGTTCATCAGATCAATCTTAGTTTGCACGTGCTAATAACAAATTCAAAATTAGTCACAGATTTCCACAATTTTCTGTGGATACACTGGACAATCCTGTTCACTTTTGGTATATGATGCCTGCTGATAATCCCTCAAAGCAAAATCTTAAATTTAGTAAGTCTGTTACCTCCTGAGTATGAAAAGCCTCAGATGAAGTGAAATGTTTGCTGCCAGTGGGATGTATGCCTAACCAAATTTTTAAGACAATTCTGATTGAGGACTCTTATCTGATAATTGTACTGACTACTATAATGCCTTTCTAGTCTTCTGACCAACGAAAGAGGTTAACACTACATGTTGGCATTCACACCCTATTCATACACTGAAACTGAAAGTATGTTTCCCCTGCTCTCCTTGAGGGGCACTAAGTGCTGGTTCAGTGTGTAGGCAGTGCTTCCACATTATAAATACAGGCCTGGATTACCACTTCCACTATTTGTCTCCAAAGACCTTGACCTTGACTCCTTTTCTATGAGTCTTTGTTCAACTATTATGTATTTTTCTTTGTTCAGAGCCATATCAGACAACTTTTGGCAGCCATTATTTATTCAAGTAAAGCAGACTATTAATTGAGACCCTTGTTCCGGTTAAAGCCTTAAATCTGTAAAAAAATCTTTAATCGAATTCTTGGCATATACTGGGCATCACTTTACCAGTAACCAAAGAAGCTGAGTCTTTTACATTTCGGAATTCATCCATATATTTTGCAGAAGGCGCCTAACCTGTAATCATTTAATATCTTTGACAAACTGTTTTGTCATCAGAACCTTGTCAGAAAATAGCTCTGTATTTGTACATTCATATTAAAGAACAAGAACTTGAGTCAGTCCCTGACCCTGACCCTGTCCCCTTGATTGGCTTAGATTATGCTCTTCTCGTTACACCTAAAGAACCAATACTCATGGCAGTTTACACCCTCCAAGGACAAGTTAGTTTAATCCAAACCCAGCACAATTTCTCCTCAACTCTTACATGCTTCAAAAGTGAATTGGTTGAATAATATTGAAAGACTCTGGCAGATTGACCCTTTGCCCTATGTAAATAAAAAGACAGCCACAAGGTTGTAACAAGTTAAGCTGCCTCTTGATTTACTCCATTCTAAGACAGTTAGAGTAGAGATTTAGTTATCAAGTTATGAATGGTGTAGATTTTGTACAGCTCATTTGAGACAAAACTGGTTCTTGGTTACTGGAACTTCTGCCATGGCAGACAAATGCCCACGTATAGCATGGCTTTGCTCAATGTCTCTGTTAAAAAGGTAGTTCCTCTTGCCAGTGTTGCCAGTGAATTGCTGGCTGTAATTGGTAGAAAGAAAGAAAGATAGATAATAGACAGAAAAGAGATAGGGTCTGTGGTAAATGGTATAAATATCTAATCTATATACATGTATACAAGTGTACTATTTTCATTTAGAGCCATATGTGTGTATGTGTACATTATATGTGTACATTTTTTAATTGTTTTATTTTGAATTGTGTTGTTTTAACTTTGTATTGTGTTTTTCACTTTATATCGGATTGTTTTTTTAATAAAATTGAGCTGCAATGATTTTGAATCATCATGTTAAGTTCTTTTTGTAGGACCTTGAATCTTCTGCATATAAAACATCCTGTCTATATAGATGAAGCAGCTCAGACATACCATTCTCAAACCGGTTTCTCCTTCTGTTTGTCTGTAGACCATGATAATATTTTCCTGAGTGTTTCACGTAAGAATGTCTGAAGACATTGCCATGCCGCTTTCCCCTTTATAAATTATTTCTCAATATCGCGAAACTTTGCAACACACAGTGCTACATTAATCGCTGAGATGAGACTGAATCAGTATTCACTAATGAGTCATTATGGATAAATGATTTTTCAGTTTTTATTGTGTCATTCATTTCATACTTGTTCTAGTTTGTGTGAAGCATTTCGCACATCTCAGTCAGACATTGTGATTTTTTAAAGAATATGTTTCATATCAGTGAAGTGTGGAGTTGGGACATACCCAGCACAGTGAGGCGGGCGGGTTGAGACCTGATTGCCGCCTGGATGGCCTGGCACTCAAAGAAAGCATCATCTTGAATCTCTGTTCTCTGGATCAAGAGGTGATATTCTCCTTTACCGTGGTCTCCAACAATTTTATATCGCGGATAACCTGCAATACAATGGGAATGTAATGTCTGGAGAAAAATCATCTATCATCGTCAGCTCAGCCATCACACTCATGCATGCACAGAAGTTCACAAACCCTCAAAACATTTGGTCAATCTGTTTTTGGCCACCTTTCCATACAGTGCTGCTGCATATGTTTTTGTTTTTTTATTATTATTTTTACTATTTTACAATCATTGTTTTGTTTTATGTTGATAGCATGCTTTTATATTATGACAATGAATTTTATGCCTATTGTGCAAAAGTAAGTTTGTTTTGGTTTTCTTAAACAGGGCTTGTGCATTGAAGGGGGAGTTGGGGGCAAGAGAGAAGATAGGAGACAGTCTGAGACAGCTGAGCCACAGATGCTATAAGTCTTGTTTAGCCTGGCAAAACACACAGTGACTTACTACACTGAGTGTGCCTCTATATGTGCCACATGTCTATTTGTTGCCCAGCCCATTCTCCACACTGCGGTTCTCAATCTCAAGTTTATATGTCTTTAATGACAGTTCATGGAGATTCTATAACAGTAAACTGGTGCTAGAGCATGGAGGCAGTCAGGATGTTGACAACCAGAGTCCTCCCCCTGTAGGACAATGGGGGGTGGACCCACATCCACAAAGACAATTGGGCACCGTTACAGTTTCTACCCTGAAAATAGCTGTTCCCCAGAACACTGCAGCCCTGCTGGTAATGTTGGCTGTGCTTTGTAGCTCCATTTTCCCAGTATGAAACCCTCACAACCTTGACAAGTTGACCTTTGCTTGTTCATGTTCATGTTAATTTCTGAAGAATATGGATTTTTTTTTTAGTTAGGGGAACTGTGATATAATTATTATATGCCGACAAACTAACACATTTTTTAAATTATTATTTTCTGTGAAGGTCAAGCCTGTGAGACTCTAAGGTGATTTAGGAAAGGTTCAATAGTCATGGATCATCATGCAGCATCTCCGATAAGGGACACCCTGCTTGATACCTCACTGAACTAGAACAGGTCAGGTAAGTCCTCCCCTCACCTTCAACAGAAGCTCCTGAATAGAATACCTTATTGCATTAAACAAACTGATTCCAAAACTGAATCCTTCAAGTGTTTTGAGCAAATAAAGATAAACACTTTTTTCCTGACTGATAGAAAAGAGCCACGCATCCAACTCCTAAAATATAGAGTCAATAATGTCAACTATGTACCAAATTAAAAACAAACTGTCCATTATAGTATGTTCAGGACCAAAATTTGTCTGGCTAACATGCACAACCATGTCCATGTGGTCCTTAAGTCTTTAACACAAAGATTCCTGACAGCGATGCAGGAGGACAGAGTGAAGCTTTCTAAAGTGAGTATATCCTCCATAATGTGCTTCTAAGGTGTTTGTGTAGTACAATAACTTCAGTTTTGTCTGAGTTTAGTCGCAGGAAATTGTAGATCATCTAAGTCTTAATATTATTTAGGCAGGCTTGAAGTTTAGCTAACTAATTGGTTTCATCTGGCTTGATTGATAGGTATAACTGTGTTCATCTGCGAAAAATGGGAGCTTGGAAGCTAAAAAGTCATTTGTAACTTTGACGAGTGTTACCTTTGTGCTATGATGCACTCTAAAGCCTGACTGAAATTCACCCAAGCCTACAAAAAGACATCACAATCATATTTGTGCCTGGATAAAAAATAATCCAGAGACAAAAAAACATGCCAATTTCTTATCATCAAACCAGTTCAGCTGTGACAAGCTTTAATGTCTTTCCCACACATTATGGGGCAATTCGGAGACTGTTGTTTAAAAATAATATGCACCATGCCTGGCTTACTGAAAGGCAATATCAGTGAATGGTGCAAGGTGGTGGGCAGGGCTGGGCTGAAATGACAGAAACACACATTTCCTACGTTGCAAGCATTTTCTATTCACTCAGACTGCTAAAGAGCATTTTTTTTCAATTTCTGCTCATGGAAGTGATTCAATTTTTGTTGTTAACTCACTAATGCTGAGAGTTAACGATGTAAAATATTACTCAGGACAGTTTAAGGCTAAGTCGGGCAGTGAAAAAAGACAGACAGTTTATTTTTATTTATAATTAGCCATTCAGCAAGTATGGAACTATGCTGGGAGCCAAACATCTGTAAATATAGCTTCTGAGTCTTCGTTAAGTAAGTGCATTTATATATTCTACTTTATTCTTTCCATTCAGCACTCTGCACTGCATGTCAACATTCACACAATCACGTGCACATTCTTACTGTCATACCCTGACTTATTCATACACCGCTGGCACATGCCCAACTACACATTAGAAAGGAATTTAAGGTAAAAAATTGATGCATACATACATGATACACTTGACAAACAACACTTAACTTCAGAAAAGAGACCTGACAATTAACTTTAGGAACAAAACATGACAGAACCCACTCATAAAATTTTGTTAACGAGTCCATAGGCCCACTAGAGGCCAAAAACTCATACAACACAAAAAACCTCAAAGTCATCAAACCTTAATAAAGTCACAGGTTATGGCAGTTTGTGGTAAACTATAATAAATCTAGTTTTAACATTCACTTGAGGGTGATTACTTAGGCTAGTCTATATTTAATTTCATTTCACTTACATTTTTCATTTGCATAGTACCAGGGATGACAGAGAGGGCATGTGCTAAAGATGGACCCAAGTTACCACATGACAAAAAACATGATTTGAAAAAAATAAAAACAGGCATCGTCTTTGCTGGCAGCATACACCATAAGCATATAAGAACTTGGTGCTGCAAGCATTCCCTCCCATGGATTGGATCTGTCACTAGCCATTTTGCAAGGCTATCAGGTAAACTTTCCTACTGTTGAACTCACGCAGATCTAAGTACCAATTAGTTCCAAAATTCTTAGGGTCACAACACAGTACAAGCTGTCATGTGTGCTGTCATATTTTCAGTTTGCACCATGCTAGAGTAATCCTTTATTTGTACATAAAGTGTTGAATCTGCGTGAGTTTTTTGTCCCTTGTATTTTCACTACCTGATTAACAGTGTGTCCAGTGTGCACTCTACACATATATGTGGATAAAATAACATCACCTGTACATTTCATGGCCTACAACCAATAAGGGACACCCCTTGTTACATTAGCACTTGGGAGAGGAAATGGCTGAAGTGTTGGGCTCCCTTAAGTTTCATAAGATCTGAGATGTGGGATTTTGGGGCTCTGTCAAAAGATGTATTGTTGAGGAAATCTGTGCTGGAGTCAGTTGGCTTTGTGAGTACAGCTTTACATTTGTGTTCCTTTTAAGTATGAGGATAGCTCAGTAAAACCAGCCACCAGTTTTAATATTGCAGTTCTTGTGTATGATCTTTACTTAGCTATCCTTTCTCTCAAACTTATGATTTGGTTAATAATATCAATTGTTACTGCACACCAAAAAGATAAAACAATATTAATGTGCATTTTATCTACTTGGCCCTAGTTTGAATGACAATAAAGTTATGAATGGAAGCTCTATTCACTATTCTTTGCAAAAAAGAGATATTGCTGTACCAGAGCAGACAAACTGTTTAGGGTTCACGATTTTTATATTCCTTTTTATGTTCATTTCCTGAAATGCTTGTGTTTTGTAATGCATCCATGTTCCTAGATGTCAGAAATATTTAGAAATATTTTCTTAAATCAAGTACAATGTAATTGCAAATATAGACCATGGGTCACAGCCTTTATATATTCTTATTTAAAAAAACCTTTGTTAAAACATTCCACGCAGTGAATTATACACTGGAGAGAGTAAATTTGAGCTACCATCAGTGTCGGGAGAAAAAAACATCTTATTTTATCTTATCTTATTTCACCGAGATGCTAAACATATGTTGATCAAACAGCTACGGAAATAACATATTACCTGAGAGATCCCGGTTCACACCCAAGGCCATGCCATCACGCAGCCAGAGCACCATGCCATGGTAGCCAGGTATTGAGCAGGGCAGTGTGACGGGCTGGCCCGCCACTACCACCAAGTCTGTGGGTTGTTGGGTGAACACAGCAGAGCTCCCTGGAGGGACAAAAATTGTAAACTCAATATTCAAACTTGTACTATAAACACAAAATGACACTGTAATTAAGAAAGCAAATCCAAACTTAATTCTGATTGCATGACAAACATGACAAATGATGTGTCTGAAGAAAGGTTTCTTAAATATGCAACATTTTTGCTTTGGAAAGATATGCCTAGCTGCTGGCCTGTAGGAACGGTGGTGCACCAAAACCATACTGAGGAGATTACAGGAGAATCATAGCTGATAAAGGATTATATAGAAAAAAAATGTTGATTGCTTGCACAAAGCTGCATAACTTTGTTTATATGATGAGATAAGACTAAAATGTTATCCAACTATCTGAATGGGACCAGTATGACAACAGAAAGGGAGAAGTCAGAAACAAACACTGATGCAATCAGAGCCCATTGACAGGCTGGTGACCTGTCCTGGCTGTACCCCACCTCCCAACCAAATACTGCTGGGATAGGCTCCAGCCTCCCAGCAGCCCTGAAAGCGGTTACGGAAAATGGATGGATGTAATTTTGAGAGAAGGAATAATTGATTGTATGATCTTGATTTATCTGCGACATCAGTTTTGGATGAAATAAGAACCCAATTACTGGTAGCACATATACTAAAATTGGAACGATTGAAACATACACTAAAATTGGAACAATACACAGAAGATTAGCATGGACCTGCACAAGGATGACATGCAAATCCATGAAGTGTTCCTCATTTTTTGTGGGCGGGTGTGACTCAGAGGTAGAGGGGGTCGATCACCTATCAGAAGTTTGGCTGTTCGATCCCTGGCTGTCCTTGGGCGGGACATTAAACAACAAATTGCTCTCCATGGCGTTTCCATGGGTGTGTGAATGTGTTAGTCCCTTTGGTTTCTTCAGTTTCGTATGAATGCTGACTTGTAGTGTAAAGCACTTTAGGTGGTCAGAAGACTAGAGCGGTGCTAGATAAGTATATTGCATTTATTAAAACAAAGCAGACTGCAAGGCTATTTCTCTGATTGCCCTTTAGAGGAGAATTCCTCTTTAAATGCAGCCTGCATTTATTTAAATTACAGACTAGTGCTAAGTGTATAACCTATGTATTATTCTTTCTCCAAGAAACAGGAGCTAGATCTTTATTAACAAAGAATAATGCCTAACATAATGAAAACTATTTGCTATTTGCTATTTAAGTCTGTAAAATCCACATTGCCCCCACTGCAACATGCTCTGAGGAAATTCTTGGGTTATCCTGCAATTTTTCATTTCATTGACTGAATACATGATCTTTATCCTCCTATAGGGATGTTATTTGTTTTTCTCCTTAAGTTCATGACTATCAGTGTACCAACATGTTTGTATTATTTGTCAATGGTTGCTATAGGGATAGTGTTGGGCTACATTGCTACATTGCTTATGTGCAGAGAAGTTGGTGTACAAAAGCTTGGAATTCTTAATCACAGCAGACATGAGAGCCACACTGCTTAGACGCTTAGAGTAGCAAATCGCATGGGAAAAGAATGTCGACAGAGACATCAGAATGATGAGGTAATGTACTGCAGGTGTCAAGAACAACTCCATTAATGGTATAACCTACAGCTGCGGCCTTCTGAGATAGTTAGTCTGTTCAGACGAAAGGCCACCAAGAATACAGACGATAGCTTTGGGTGTGGGAATGTGCGGTGTTGTATTCTTTTTTCTACACAGAAAACAGGAGCTATCTTTCGGCTGACGCCGATCACGAGAGCAGAGTCAGACTACACGAGAAGGACACCGGCACAAAGGACACTGGCACGAAGGACACCTGCAAGAAGGGGTGTCCAGCCATGCAGCCAATGAGAAACGATTACACGCACATTCCTCCTCTGTGTAACAGTAATATAAACACAGACCAGGGCAAGATAGAGCATCAGACTTCGTGAACTGATGCTGTGACTGTATGTCTGTCAGGGAAACGTAGTCTGGTCCGGAGCTGTGTAAACAATCTCTTTTTCTTATGCACTCTTTGCTGTTAGAAGACAAATAAAATACTTGGTGATTTAACTTTGAAGAGACTCCTGCATCCTTCATCAAACGAACACGCGAGTTCAGGGTAGAGAACTCAACAATAGAATTCAGAGTTTTTTACTAACTAGAGAAATTCCACGGGGGCATCATATGTATGTACATGTCTGTGTCTCCTACTATTAAAAATCATTAAATTGCTCCATGGAGAGCACTGTAATGTAACATATTAACATAACATAATGTCTGCACAGCAGGGCAGGCACTAATGGGAGGATTAACAGAATAAAATAATCTCATCATTACACCTCCAAGCTTTTTGGTAGGACATGGTTGTCGCAGCCAAATCAAAATCAACATTTCTTTGCTAAACTTTTTCACCCATTTGCCTGAGCCACTTACAACCACAGTTTCCAGCTGTGTTTAGTCCAGAACTGTATGAAAGTAATAGAAAATATAATGTATTACTGTCAAGAGATGATACTGTTGCAGGTCTTGGGTAAATCTGTAGCTATAATTTAAATTTCAAGAAGACTTTTACATGTGTTGGGAATGGTTTAAAAGCAGAAGAAGCTGGATGGATGGGAATGGTTTAAGGCTATGAGGCCTGTTGGAAGAAGAGAAAATGGAAAATATAGAAAATCTAGGCAAAGTGAAGTAACTTTTATTGTGTAATTACTTTGAGAAAATTGAAACACCTCCTTCAACATTGTCGGACTGACCTTAGGAGCGGCCGACCATTAGGGAGGAGGCAGAGGCAGGACGTAAAGTGCAACCAGCCATGTGAGGATTTATTTACAAAATTATCAATTCAATCTTTTTTCCAAAACCAGGTCTAACTTTCTCTCTGTTCACTACCAACAATTCTCATCAATATCCACCACCCACTACACTCAACCACACCACACTGAACAAAGGGCAGCCTTTTATAAGGCTCATGATTGGTCACTTCTATATCCAGGGGTGTTTCCCAAGTGCCACAACATACAAATCTTGTGTGACTCTATTTATAACCAAATATACCATTGTAGTGACTTTCCCCTGTAACTTAACCCCTTTTATAATAATTCAATATTACAAATAACACAAGCAGATTCAGACAACAAATGCAGTCTAGCCTCTTACACCCCCCAAACAATTCTGGCAGGTGGAACCCTCCCAGCATGACAAAAGAGTTGCTGTTTCCCTAGGGACTCTTGTGCTGACACTTGCTGAGAAGGAAGACAGAAGGACAGGTAAGTGTTATTATGCCAAACATGTCCATTTTATGTTAACTTTCTGTAGGTGCTATTTGAATTATTGTACATTAAGGTTTTATGTTTTATACTGTTTACCCTTGTCTGATACAAAACAACTCAAAACGCTGATTACACATTTCACCATTGTTCTCCTTTTCCAGGTGACCAGGCCCAACCACATGGCACCTGAAACCCCGAGCACCCATTAACCATATCTGCTAATGCAAAATGAATAAATGTTGAACCTGTTTTAACCCATTTGCTCTCCTGTGATAAGTTCCCTTATGTTACGTCAGCTGTAATTTTGTTTAAGGATATGTGTTTATCAGTGTCTGTTCCCTACTACAAGGCCTTGCCAAACTGTAAAAGAGGCTGAGCGGAGCTCTGTTACAACCATATTTGGTTTCATTTACATTATCAGTCCATTTCATTAAGCATGGAACCTTTTTTCCACAGTGGTCCATGAAAGATCTAACTAATGGTTTCGAGTTTCCATCTGTTTTTGGTCGGTTTCCTGTTTTATTTGAAAAGGTTTTCCCTTTTGTGTACTTGTATTCGTTTCCTGTGTCTGGTTAGTTCACTGATTTCACCTGTGTCTTGTTTCTATGTATGTTGCGTCACTTCCTTTGTTCTCCACTGGGGGTTTTTTGTGTCATGCGCCTACATATTGGTGCTTTTTCTTGTGTTCCCTGGTGTTTATGGTTTTTATGATTTTTCACTTTGTTTTACAGACTTTGTCTCCGCTTGCCCTCCTTGTAGATTTGTTTGCTTGCTCTGGACTGAACACCTGGTTTTGACCGTGCTTGCCTGCCTTGATCCACCTATAAGCCTAAGCCCATTTTGCACCCCATAAACTGTTTGCCAATCTCTGCTCCTGATCTCCTGCATTTGGGTCCATCTGTTCAATTTCCCTGGTCTTCCGAGTGGCACAACCGTGACACTAATAGGGAGATTGAAATATGGTCTGCGACATGCTCCAGTCATTCAACAAGTAGTCCTCTAATGGTTATGAGAGTCTGCCTTCCTTTCATATTACTCAAAGACTCAGAAGTGCTATAAGCTGTAACACAGGAGAGGACAGTAAAGCTCTGTGCACTGCACACACTGAAGCAATTGAGTGAATAATTCATTTAGTCATTCATCTAGTCATAAAAAAGCCAATGCGTGGAAGATTTCTGTGATCATCATTAACAATGGATATAAGAAGTCTAACAACTCATAAAATTGCAGGTTTCTGAAAAAAAAATTGCTTGTTATTGTAAAACAAAGAAGAATTGAGAGAAACAAATGTTTTTCAAGTATTTTAAACAGAAAAATACAACAAAATACAAACTGCAGTTTGCACATGCTTTCTTGATGGGGCCTCCAAAGGTGAGGAGAATATGAGGAGGAAAACGTATTAGTGAGCCTACCAAAAGGCCAATGACAACAGTAAAGGAACTACAGGAATTATTGTTAACAATACATCAAGTTACCATGTTGCAGAATGGTCTGATCAGACAAAGGTTGAAATTCTGGGCCTTAATTCTAAAAATTCTGCTGTAAGGATTTGTTTGCACACATAGGATTCTGGCAGGTTTTCCACTGATCTGTTTAAACTGAGTCCTCCACTATAATCGCTACATTTCTAAATTAGCTTGTAATGAAAATTTCCACACTTTAATTTGTGCTTGAGATTGTTGTCAGGTCACTCTTTATTTAAAAACCTATCCGGGACTTAGCTGCGCTTCTAGTTATATAGCTGGACATGATTTAGTTTTGTCTGGCATTGAAAGGATTTCATAAAGCCAAAAAAGCAAATGTGAAAGACAGCCATCCAAAAACTACTTTTCAATGGCAGCAATACTATACTGGATTTAGTTTTTTCTGAATACAGGACCTGGGAAATGGGCTTTCTAAGTTTATAACTGAACAAATAAAATTAGTGAATGTGTTTTCATAAACATTCTGCTATCGGCAGCGCAAATCCATTATTACACAGAGCTCCACTGTGTTGTAATTTGGCTGTTTTAAGAAATGTGAGTGTGAGATGAGTGAGATGTGATTACTATTGTTCAACAGTGACAGTGACTTATTATTGCTTTAAGATGAAAAAAAACAGTATCTATGACAAGAAAAGGAAATAAAACAAGCTGGTTTTTCATTTCATGAAGCATTGGATTATTAGAGTGTATTTCACATAAAAATACGTAACATTCCACTGTGCAATAAAGTATGTCAATGAAGAAATTTGTCTCTGTATGGCCTGCTAAACTGCTAACCTGAAAGTAAAAAAGAAACAAGTCCTGCTAATCTGAAAATATGTATGCATATGTTTGTTAAAAATGCATGTGTGTTACAAATGCAAAATTGTATACTACTGCCCAGTGTCTGTTTGAAAAATTAAAATGTTTGCCAGTGTATGTTTCAGATAGGCTTTGACAGATAACCTAATGGGTTTAACAAAACCATTATGTTAAAAACTATCCATCATCTCAAATTTGTTGAGTTTCTCAGCTCTTTGCAATGGGAAATACAAAATGAAATGTCTCCAGTAAGGATGGTAGTCAAAACAGGGGAACATGGTCTAATAAATCTTGGATTCATTAATTAAGCTTTCTGTGGAAACAAAATATAATGCACAGGCTTTGACTGAGTTATGTTTATGTGTGGAAAATAGATCTAACTTCTCTGCAAATGAAAGCATGATGGCCTCAGACTTACACATTATCCAAACGTGCTGTGACTTATGATGAAGCCACGAGAAGAAGCATGTAGTGTCTGCCACCGTGACTGACTGTGAAGAACAGCATGCGTGTTGTGTTCACTGTTAAATAACTTGATTTCTTCACCAAATGAACGCACCCAGTTTTGCACTCCATGGCATCAGGAGAATTTTGCATTTTGTATTTTTCACTCAGCCGTCCTGCTGCTGCACCTGCATTTAATGCTGTGAAGAAGCCTAGAGGCCAGAGGTTTTGAAAGGACAGGTATTCAATGCCTTTTTTAAAACCTCATTTCCCCACAACACAGGGCATCTACAATCCGAGAGCAGAAGTAATGGAATGATTATATGTGCAGATGTGACCAAGTCGGAATTTGTTTAGCTTTTCCACCTTTAATTCCACATTTTTGTGATGGATTACAGCTAATTTGAACATAATCAAGTTTCTCAACTCACTCAACTTCTCTGCAAATGAAAGCATGATGGCCTCAGACTTTACACATTATCCAAACATGCTGTGACTTATGATGAAGCCACGAGAAGAAGCATGTAGTGTCTGTCACCGTGACTGACTGTGAAGAACAGCATGCGTGTTGTGTTCAGTTAATGTCCGACAAGGGGAGAGAAACACTGCTAAGATCTAACAAATGTGAGAAAGAGAAAGAATGAGGAAGAAGAGGAAGACAAAGACGAGATACAGGCATGACCATCAGCAGAAGTATCTGTGCCAAAATGATCACTAAACCTTGTGTCTCTAATGAATGCAGCAGAATGCCTGAGAATGAGATACAAGTATAAGAGATTCAGTCTGCACAATTGGTGTGTTGAACTTATAACCAGAGATACAGCAAGCACTGGGCAATCCTGCTGAGCTGCCTGCTAGGTGAGAGAAGAAATCCAGTGAAATGACTTGATTTGAATGAAATGAAATCGCTTAAGAAACCACCAAGATTGATTATAAAGACAGATTTCAAACTAAAGTTAACAGTTCAGGTATCGAGAAAAACTTGTTAAATTCCAAATGTTTCTCTAATTAACACACCACAGTGCCTGAATTGTTATAAGATCCACATCAACCAGGTCTTGATTTCACAATCTTTACCACTTTGGGAAAGTCCACATGTTTTGAGCTACTTAATCACCTTCCAGTGTCCAAGTGAGGAAGCACAGATGACTTTACATTGCAACTTATTACCGGCACTGCATGGATAGGCAGAATATAGTATGTTATCAAAAACTCAAGACAAAAGTCTGAGAATTGATGTACATTATTTCAAGAACATACAGATGTGTCTCCTCTGATTTATCACTCCATGATGGAGAAAATGCTGAGAAAATGAGAAAATTGACTGCAACATGTTACACAACATTAAACAAATATTCTGTTTTGCAATATCAAAGATTCTGTTCTTAAGATACGTTTTGATATTTACCACACCTACCTTGACCTTAAAATATGTGATATTTTATTTTGTGAAGATTGTAGATTCCTTTTACAGGATGAAAAGCTGGATATTGTAGCTTTATGCACACTGAAATCAAGTTCCTGATGACACTAGCAATTTGGCAGTACAAACAACTGCTGAATTGCATTTCAGTTCATTTGAATGCAGTGTAACTTTATCAATCGCTTTAATAAAATGTGTGCAGCAATTTAATCCACATGACTGTTAACTATTTGTCAGGGCTTGGTCACCAGGTGAGAGCATGACCCAAATGCAGGCAGGGACAAGGTGCAAAAGATATTTTAACAATTTATTAATGGGCTTAGGCTGGTCAAGACAGGCAGGGTCAAAGTCCAGGTAAACAGTCCAAACACGACAGGAAACAAGTACACAAAAACACACAAGGGAAACACTTTTCAAAATAAAACAGGAAATAACAAAACAAGAAAGTCAACTCAAAACCATGACACTATTAGCCCTCAGAAGACTTAAGGGCCACTCATACATGGAGTACTCTGCAAAAGTCTTAGACAAATGTGAAGAAATGCAGTGAATGCTTACAAAGCTAAAAAAAAGTATTGTTTATCATATTTATCAATTTACAAAATGCAAAGTGAGCAAACAGAAGAAAAATCTAAATCAAATCAATATTTGGTGTGACCACCATTTGTCTTAAAAACAGCAGCAATTCTTCTAGGTACACTTACACACAGTTTTTTAAGTAACTGGGCAGGTAGGTTGTCCCAAACATCTTCGAGAACTAACCGCAGATCTGTGGATGTAGGGTGCTTCAAATCCTTCTGTCTCTTCATGTAATCCCAGACTTCTCCAAGACAGTAGATGCTGTACTCCAGGTACCCACTGGTTTTTGTTGGAGATCTTCTGATTTTGAAGCAAAGTAATCGTAATGTGTCTGTCATCTGCCGCACTAAGTTTCCTTGGCCACCTACTGCATCCACAGTCCACAACATTGCCCAGTGCTTTGTGCTTTTTCAAAAGATTTTGAACAATACATCTTGAAACGAGTGTGGTATAGACCTGCTCTGTTTGTAAAGTGTCCTGACATGACTCTAGTTGTGATTTGGTGCTTTCTAAGTAAAACTGAATTGAACTGAAATGGAATTGAAACCCCAGCCTGCTTTGAAATCTTTGCCTGGGATAACTACCTAATCAATAAATATACATTTTTTTTTGAAAGCATTCTTGCTTTACAGCATTTCCTCACAGGTGCCTAAGACTTTTGTACAGTACTGTATCTATTTTTTTTCCTGTTGATGATCTGGTGGAGACAATTCAGAAAAATCACAGATGCGGTCTTGTATTGAACAAAGTCAAAGTCAAGGCAACTGCTGTAACAGTCTTTGTGTCTATGAATGTGTGTGCCCAGACATACAGAAACACATACACACACACCTACACACACACACACACGCACACACACACACACACACACACACTCCTGCAAGCACACAGACAGAGGTGGTTAGAAAATGGAGAATGGTTTGAACACAGCGCATGACCAGCGTCAGGCCTCTAGCTTTTTCAGGGACACTGAGTTCTGTCATGTTCACTGACCCCCAGCTTTCACTTAAATATTTTTATCAAGTAGAGCTGTGCAGCAGCGGCTCCAACCCTACCTGACAGCAATGCACATCCAGCTAATGGAATCATTCCACAAACACCTCATGAGTTTCGACCTGCTGTCTTGCACTGTCTCCCTCTCTTTCACTCTTTTCATCCTGTCTCTGATTAAAAGGCTGTCTGTCTCTTTGTATGTCTAGTGTCAGTGTTTCATTCATTTTTCATTATATTTTGCAGGCATTCTGACAAGAGAAGCATGAAGCAAGAATTCTGGAGGCTTTTTGCTGTCTCTTTTGTCTGACCTCAGCTGTCAGTTGGGAAGGGGAGAGTTGAGACTGGAGATTACACCCACCCACACAGGTCTTCTTCTTCTTCACATCTCTTTCTTCTACTTGCCTTGCACTCCTGCTTCTCTGCTTCTTCTTCATGCTTCTTTGTTCTCAGTTCTGTCCTTCAGGGGAATAATATCTATGGTATTGCCAAAGGCCACTCTTCTACATATCTACTGAGTACAGTGCAGTAGGTCTCATGCATTGAATTGAAATTGAAAGCCTTTATTGTCATTGCACAAGTTAAGAAAACAGGTACGAGATTGCAGAGAGCCTTCCTTTAAGGTGCATGTAGTAGGATAATAATATAAAATATATATTAAAAAAAAAAATAGAGGTATAAAATACAGAATATGAAAGGAGACGTTTGCATGGCAAACATAATGATAATAAATAAAACATATAGAGATGTAGTATGGAAATGCAGATATATTGCACAGTTGCACGAGTGAGTGCGATGAGTGATGAGTGAGTGGTGTTTCTTGTCAGCCCTGCTGAGGCAGCGGGAGGTGTAGATGGCCTTCAGGGAGGGGAGGGGGCACCCGATGATCTTCTCCGCTGTGCTGATCACTCTCTGGAGCCTTCCCCTATCTGCCTCGGTGCAGTGTGAGTACCACACTGTGATGCAATAGGTTAGGAGGCTCTCAATGGAACAGCGATAGAAGGTCACCAGCAGCTTTTCTCCTATGTTGTTTCTCCTGAGCACCCTCAGGAATTGTAGTCGCTGCCGTGCCTTCTTAGTGACCGCAGATGTGTTCGCAGTCCAAGAGAGGTCAGCAGAGATCACGGTGCCCAGGAACCGGAAGGTGTGGACCCTCTCCACGCAGTCACCATTGATATGGAGGGGGGCGGGTCTGTTCTGTTTTTCCTGAAGTCCAGGATGATCTCTTTTGTTTTTGTGGTGTTCAGGAACAGGTTGTTGTCTGAACACCATGCTGTTAGTTTCCGGATCTCATCTCTGTAGGCAGACTCGTCTTCCCCTGAGATCAGACCCACTAACGCTGTATCATCCGCAAACTTCAGTATGGTGTTGCTGGGGTGGGTTGGGCTACAGTCATAGGTGTACAGGCAGTATAGCAGGGGGCTCAGCACACACCCCTGTGGGGAGCCTGTGCTGAGTGTGTGGGTGGAGGAGGAGTGGGGTCCTAGTTTAACTGTCTGAGGCCGGTTTTGGAGGAGGTCACTGACCCAGGAGCAGGTGGGTGGAGGGAGTCCCAGGTGACACAGTTTGTTGATCAGGATCTCTGGGATAATTGTGTTGAATGCTGAGCTGTAATCAATGAAGAGCATCCTGACGTAGCTCTCCCGTTGATCCAGGTGGCTCAGCGCGGTGTGAAGCGCTATGGCTATGGCGTCTTCAGTGGATCTGTTCGCTCTATAGGCGAACTGGTGTGGGTCGAGGGTGGGGGGTAGGCAGGATTTAATGTGTTTCAGGACCAGCCGCTCCAAGCACTTGGTGATGATGGGTGTGAGTGCTATGGGGCTGTAGTCCTTTAGGCTGTCTGTGGATGGTTTTTTTGGCACCGGAATGATTGTGGTGGACTTCAGGCAGGGTGGAACAGTAGCCTGTGCCAGGGAGAGGTTAAAGATGGTGGAGAGGACTTGTGAGAGCTGGTTGGCACAGGCTTTGAGTACCTTCCCAGGTATCCCATCCGGTCCAGTTGCTTTCCTGGGGTTTACTCCCCTAAGCACTTGTCTAACCTCTCGCTCCTGTACAGTCAGTGGCAGGGGGTTGGGGGCTGGAGGGGGCTGAGGTGGAGAGGTTGTGGGCTGTTTCTTCACCTCAAAGCGGGCAAAGAAGCTGTTCAGCTCCTCTGCCAGTGAGGCGCTTGTGTCCGTGTTTGTGGTGTGGTGTTCTCTGACGTTTGTTATCTGTTGTATGCCCTGCCACACCTGCTGTGGGTTATTTTCAGACAGGTGGTCCTCGAGTTTCCTTTTATAGTCCGCCTTTGCCTTTTTGATCTCTCTCTTCAGGTCGGCTCTGGCAGTACCATATCGGACTCTGTCCCCTGACCTGAAGGCAGCATAGCGGGCCTTTAGAAGCTTGCGGACTTGGCTGTTCATCCAGGGCTTCTGGTTGGGAACACCTGGATACGTTTTTCCACTGTGACATACAAGTGTATACATTATTGAACACTTACACTTCCTTATCTTTTGCATTGGTGCTATCTACGTCCAGTATTACAAACAAATAGAAAGCAATGGGAAGTCAGCAGTATTCTTTTAGTGGCTTTGTAATTTTTAGCTGTGCATTTGAGCATGCACAACAATTTGTGGATTTGTTTACTGGGAATGATGGCTTGTGCTAGCTTTTGTAATGAACGTGGAGGACTTTACTGTGAGATCCCAAAAGCCAAATTCTTCACTGTGTTGTCATGTTATTGTTACACCACTGAACGCAGCTTCAGGGAGTATATATGATTTCAGTTATTGCATGAAATTCCTTTGATCTTTGCTTAAAACCATAGTATTGTATTTGGCCCTGTAATGCAAGGTACAAATGAACCAGTTATTCTAACCTTCAGCATGTAAATAAGTCATAAATCAGTCTCTGATCTACATAAGCACAGTTTATTAAGATGTTCAGGTTTGTGCTGTGTGCAGTTATGCAAACTAGTTTTATAGGTAAATATTCAGCATGCACTAGTCAGACATGGAGTTCCTCATTTGTATTGTAACCTTTTTTACTTTATCTCTTGAAAAACTGAGATATTTGACGACTTTGTTTTTGTGTCTTTTTGGGAAGACTCCTGGTTTTGCATATGATTACCCTCCTTTGCCTTATGGCTTTTTTTTTTCTTTTTTTTGGGGGGGGATAAAACATTTTTGCTTTGACTGCTAATTTGCTTCCTGCTTCTTCTCCTTTTGACCTGGCAACAAAACATGTGTTACGTCCCACAACCCTAGACTACAATTTGGGATAAAACATATTTGGGGGCTCGCCTGGGATATTTCAAAAGGTGGAGTTTGGGAACTGAATATCTCTTCACATGTACCTGGTGGCTGCTGCAGTAAGTATTTGAAGACAGGTTGGATGTCAGCCACAGACACAAACAAGTTGGCTGGTCACCTTATGTCTTATGGTGTATTTAAAAGTTTACAGCAAGTTTGCAATTAAAGACTGAATATTATTATTTTCTTCTTGAACTATATTGTTTTGAAAATAGAATTTAAATGAGAAGGAATAGATCATCATAAGAAGTCTTTCATTACTTCTGTATCATGAGTGATCATCTTCATCAGGAGATCATCATTGTTAATATCTAAAAGACTATAATCATATGCATCAGAGATCTCCATCCACCAATCATCCAACAAAATCATTGAAAGCATATTCTATACTGCAAGATTCTTTTCACCACTTTCTGCCAATAAAAAGGCAGTGAGAGCAGTAGCAGCATGAGAGCAGTACCCAAGAAAAGGAAACCTATAGCTCGTCTCTGTGACTGTGAATGCTTCCACGAAGCAAGGCTGAGTGTATGAGGTGAACTGACAAAATGTTAGAATGCAGGTGTGCTAAGTTTTTTTTTCTATGAGCTGTGTCAGAATCATCAGGGGCTCTCAGACAGGTTACGAAAACATGTCTTCCTGAGACATGGGCACAATGTCCGAGGCACCATTCGCTTTGACACACCTGACCAGTTACAAGTAGGATTTTTTGGATAGAAATGTTAAGACTTGTAAACACTTTCCCTGAGCATTCCCACGTCCTTTTCATTTCCTTTCCAAACATACACAAATACAGAAGCTGCAAATGTGTGCACCCGCATAGACACACGTATGCATAAACATGTACACACACAAAAGGAAGAGCTTATTTGCATTCCTCTCCCACAAGGTAGGTCAGACAAGGGATGTCATAACCACACTTGTCAGTTTCTCACTAACCATGCTTGTCAGTGAGCTTGCTTTTGCTTCATTAAACAATCCTCAGTGGTGTAGGAGGCTGTACAGCCAAAACCAACACAGAGCTCACAGGTTGGGTGGAGTGTGGGGAGGAGCAGAACTGCTTACAACCATTTTCCTATTGTTTTTCACAATGCTTTCTACCATGAACTCATCTCTATTATGAAAGCTCTATTTATTATTTTCTGCAGGGAGACCTGCAGTGATTTGCTTCTAGTATCATCAGTCATTTTAATTCTCAATGTTTGTGCTTCGTAAAGACAACTCACATAGCTATAGAGTTTTCATGAATGCAAAGTTTCTATGATAATATGTACCGCCTAGCATTTGTTCTTTGTTATTTAGTGCACACAAATTCTCTTTTTAAATATGAAAATAGAGGCAGCTGTGGTGTCTTTGGGAGGTTTTAAATGCTTTTTGGCTAAATCCAGAAATAAAAAGTAATTAAGTCTAGACTCTCTATATTTGCATCACTGGCAATTTTAGTAAATTTCCTTTTCTGTAAATGTGTCTCAGTGTCTTGGGCATACTGATAGTGGTTTGGACTTTTCACCACTCATGGTGAAAACTGTTTGGTGTAATTAATATAAAGAGTTTAGTTTAGACCTGCTGTAAATAAAAAGTGCCCTGAGATGACGTCTGTTACAATTTGGCTCCATGTCAAATAATGTAATTGAACTGAATGAAAGCAGTCCCAAAGCTTCTGATAAGACAGTGATGGATCTCAGTCACCATAGTTTCTAGCAAGATGGATTCTCTGCTTGAGTGATCTTGCATGATCTGGTGATTTCAGAAATTCCACTGCAAAGGGCTGGAATTTCAAGAGGATTTTAAATAGGTTATACATCTGAATAAAAGGGGAATTTTTAAATTGGGAAATCTATACATATTTTTATGCAATGGAGCTAAGTTTCAGACCACATGGAAGAACTATCCTCCAGATGTCACCCTCTGTTGAGATTTTGTGTGTGTGTGTGACAGAGAGACTCATACAGACATGTGGAGACATGATGGATCCTTTTGAACAGAGAGGTGCAAGCACTGTCACATGGCATTACGCTCAGGAGAGAGAGTGGAGCATATTGGGAGAACAACCGGGGGAGTGATTACAGATATAATACAAGCTAATTCTGTCAGCCTGCTGATACTAATGTGTGGATGTGTTTGCATGGCTTCTGTGCAGTCTGTTGATGTGAATAATTTGGCATATCCTACATGTTGGAACAGTCTCTGTATTCTTAACATTCAAGTTGACATACAGAATGGAGGAGCTCTGAATCAAGACAGATCTCATGAATACAGGTCAACCTTCTTGAATTTCTTTACATCATGATGTGTTGCTTTTTGGGATTCTGGCCAACTTCATGTTGTCAAACAGGTTCTATTTAAGTGAGTTCTTGATTCTACAGGTCTAGCAGTAATCAGGCCGTGCAGGTGTATATGTCTCCTAACACAGAGGCATGCATGTGAACATATGTATGTGCACATCTTGTGACTGAACTTGCATAATGCTATACATGTGTGACTGTTAACTCAGACTTAAGCCACCAGAAGAATGTTCTATAATTGTTTTCATCATTAATGCAATGTAATTCTAATTTTAACAGTTTTTGTAATCACTTCATGTACATGTTTTGTCTCTTCTCATCCCTCATTCCCATGTACCCCTTTAACACCAAAATTAGCACAACTTTTGAACACATGAACACACAATAAAAATCCCTAAAATTGCCAGTATATTCATGTTTTTCTGGGGTGTCGAGTGTATAACAGGATTACTTTAGGGAATAACTACAACACTGCCGTCTTCCTAGTTCTGCAAGTCAAAGTGCAAATCCTCTATTGTTTCTACAAACTGTTATTTTATTATCACTATAAAAGACATAGAATATTTAAATATTTAAACAAAGTTTGTTCAGTGAATGATCCTGCTTTGACTCAACCATCATTATAAATCACATAGAAATTGGTACTTTTCATTCCTCTTTTTAATGACCACACACTTGAAATAAGCAGAATGACCTGGCAAAATAAATGAGGCAAGACAGAGACGCTGCAAAGATCAGGACACTCCTGGCACTCCAAAGACAAAGAGAGCACAATGAGAAAACTTATTAGGGCAGTTACCAAGAGGCCAACAGCAACACTGAAGGAGCTACAGGAATTACTGGCTGATAGTGGTCAGTCTTAACATGTGACAACCATTTGAAGTATTATCAACATGTCTGGGCTGTGGGGTACAGTGGCAAAAAGAACAGCTATGCTGTCAGAAGATGCATTTGGTTACCCAAAATAATGTGTCAAAATGTGTAATGGTCCAGTGAGACAAAGGTTAACCTTTTCAGCCTTAATTCTCAAAAATATGTTGCATCATGCTTTAAGGCTGCTTCTCTTCAGCTGGGTTAAAGGCTCTTGTCAAGATAAATCAGGATAATGAATAGCTCCAAATAAATATGTTAGACTTTTAGATACAAAACCTCCTGGCAGCTGTAAGAAAGCTGAAGATGAAGAGGAATTTCACATCCCAACATGACAATTGCCCAAAGCACTCAACTTATTCCACCAAGGCATTAGAAAAGAAAAATCATAGTACTGAAATGTCCCAGTGAGACCTCAGATCTCAATCCCAATGAAAGGTGCTGAGTGTTGTTGACTGGTTTGGACTCTACCTACCTGGACCTATCTCTAAGAAAAGCCCTGTGATATTTAACATTTGAAATGTCTTTACTCGTGTCTACTGCCGGCAGTTAGGTCCGTCCTCTAGTATTTCCCTCTAGTTCCTCCAGTTTCCTGGTGTGGCACAATCATGACAAACGTGAAATAACCTTAAGAGAGTAACACACTGGAGTTCCCCTCACATTCTCCAAAATGTGAGGGGAACTCACATTCCAAACTTTGCAAGTTTCCAAATAAATAATCACTAACAAAGGTTCCAGTGTCCACTGTTTAGACTAGTAAAACGTGTTATTTTTCTGAAAAGCTCGAGTTAGTTTATTGCTGTAAAGCAGGGTCTGTGTTTTCCAGGCTTCAGGCAACAGATAAGTGAGAAAAAAATCAATAGAACTGCCTCTTGGATTATGCTGGGCATATTTACTCAGACTATTGTTGGAGGCACACACACGCCACATACTGCACCACATATGGACAAAGTTGTGTTCAATCACTAGGGCACTGTGGATCCCAGCTGTTCTTGTGGATTTGCATGAGGAATGGACCTAAGTACTTGAGAAGTGCAAGTAGGGTGGACTTGCAATGCAATATTCATGATCATTAATATGAAAGCAGTAGATGGATGAAATAAAAGCAACCAGAGGAAAAACAGGTCAAAACTCCTCTCTTCCTCTCCATTACTCACTTGCTAGAAACTTGTTAATCATCGGAACTGAACTGACATGACACTTAATACACACCTAATACCCTCTTTTTAATCTCATCTCAAATAGAAACACCTTTGGGTAAATCATATTTTAAATACAATGCATATAGGAATACCTTTATGTTATGTATCTCTGTGTGTATACACAGCCATGTTTCTTTTTGGGTTTGGTAAAGAGATACACAGATATGCTGACCTAATGCTGATTTTTTTTTAAATAAATGTGTCAGAGCTTTCTCTGAATGGATATGCTGACCACAGGCAGGCTTCTGTTCCATTTCATTAACATTTCAGTGGGGAGCAAACAGAGCCTTTTACCCCAGGAGCTGCAATATTTCACTGTCAATGTGGCCCCAGTTCATGACTCCACCAGGCACGAGTGTCAATTTCCATTAGCCTTTAGGTGCTCTGCTACACTGCACTGCATGCCTGTCGAACCCTTGCCATATATGGGGGTTCTTAACCCTAATTGACAAACCCTGGTCTAATTTTAATAATGTCTTGCACCCTCACATCATATTCATTGGAATTGTGGAGTTGGAATTGAAAGTGAACCATAGCTGGTTTTTCAAAGTGCACATCTTCCACTGAAAAACAAATATTCATGAAGACACAAGAGCACACCATACAGTCAGTTTGCTGCTGACATTTCGCTTTTCAGTCAGAAGCTATTTCATCTCTTCTTTCTCATCACTAAAATAATTGGACTCTCTTGTCACTGAAGTGAAATGAATAATAACCTGAAACATGAGGAGAAATGCCAATGAACTTTGCCTTTGAAATAAAGAATTGTTTTTCAGAATCTGTAAGCCATGGCCTCATAATCCAGGGAAATTGAATTAATTATTTGGTTCTCTGGAGATCATGACTGATTTGTAGCATGTTGTAAAAATTGCAAGATATCCTCCTGATACCCAGCCTATTCATTTATGTCCTCTGTAGTGGACATTAGCTTTCGGTCTATATCTTTTGACTCATTTGAGCTACCCTACTAAGGCCTGATATGCTCAATAGAGGACATCCTGGCCTTTCCAATGATATCTCCTCTGTTTGGGTGGAATGAGGGGAACAAAGCAGGCAGGAAATCCTAAAAAAAAGTTCAATTGAAAGATACTTTTTTTCCCGGTTATAGAGACTTTTGCAGTTATTTATTGGATTTAAGTTGTGAGATGTCACTGACTGTATAGATTCTATACTACAGAATAATTTCCTAATTTTCTAGTGTGGAATAAGAATAAGAATAAGGAAACCTTTATTTGTCCCACAATGGGGAAATTGCATTGTTTCAGCAGCAAGTAAGAATGTAGGAAGAAGGCATGCTTCATTTTGTGTTCCTGGAGATTACATGAGCAAGTTGTCAAATGACCTTTTGCAAGGACGAAAACAAAACTGGATATGTGGAAGCACTGACTGAAACTGAAAAAAAGCATGTAATTATTGGAAGTGAGCTACTGATTTTGAAGCCTCCAAGGCTTGTGTGTAATCATGGCACCTCCACTACACAGGACACTGTGCTAGAACTTGACAGGACTCTGTGATCAAGTCCTTCCTTGAGAGATCAGCCACAGAAGCAGTGGTGAAGCAGTCACACTGGGGGGAATTACATACTGATTCCCTTTATCTGGCAGCGAAATTTTTCTCTCTATCTGCAAGATTTTTTAACAACCTATGTTTTTTTCAAGCTGTTTTTAAACATTTCTTTGAAATCAAAATCTTTCATGTGATTAAACTGTCTATTATTATACTTAGACATACACAAAAAATGAATTAAGCCCTTGCAATCAAATTGCATTCATGAAGCAAAATATTTGATTTGATGAAAATGTATTTCCTTTACATTCATTCTCAGTCATTTGAGCTGTCAAATGGGTTGCTGCTTGAAAAGGAATAAACAGGCCACTGCTACACACTTCCTGTTATGCTAGATCTGTGGTAAAATTGATTGTGTGGTATGTTAATGACATCTGATCGGCCCAGATGCAGACAAACCACCAGACTATAATGAGACTAGGGCAGGGACAGATTGGAATAAGACAGTCAATAAATAACCCACTCTGTGTCTTTTAACCCCGAGCTACAGTATACTCTGAGATCACACTTAACAAATAAAGACAAGACCTGCTCTCTGGCAACTTATCTCATCTTTCAGGGGCTGCCTTCAAAAGACTCGATGCAATAATGGGGGTGTAGCAATGGGTTCTCCTCGGGAGTCACACACACACACACACACACACACACGAGCAGGCAGCTGATCACGGTCGTACAAATGTTCTTTTTATTGTTCAAGCATTGTCCACAAATGCGGCACCAACACGCATCCCACCCGGTCGTCCAAGACGCTGATATCGTTCCTCTCCCTCTCCCAGGAGCGAGACCTTATCATCCAACCCAGCCGCTACTGCAGGGCAGAGGAAGCAATTTAGATTGATCACTAACACCTGTGGCCGGTGCTGCATCCATGAGCCACTCCCCGTCCCTCTCCCACAGCTGACGCTGAACCACACCCCACTACCACAGGGGGTTTCTCAAGCACTTTCTTCAGTAGTCTGCCTTCAGCACAACAATTCAGAATTAACATATTTAGGTAAGGGTACAGGACCATAAGCTGAGCTTTCTCATATAGGGTACAATGTCCTGAAATTCAATGAAGGAGGAGGTTCTGGAAACATGTTGCTTCTAATTACTTCTCAGCCTCCAGACGTCTGCCAGCTTCTCCATCCCCCCTTCAAAACACACATGTCAAACAGTGACAGTGTTGTTAATTGGGAATGCAGTTCAGTTTGTAGTATTCTTACACTTGCTCAAATGAAGCACTTGCTGAGCAGGAATTGGAAGATCCTGCATGACCCCAATATTCCGTATTCTACACATGTATTCTATCTATCTAACTGTGATTTTGTCATCCTGACTGATATTGTAGTTTAACTATGTTGTTCTATACTATTAACATGACATCTGTTGTATGATGTCTAAAACCTTCTCTGTCGCTTTTTCTTCAGTTTCTTCCTTGGTTTAACCAGAACAGGAGTATCACCAGTTAAAGTCCTTAGACCTAAGCAACACTGATTAATACACATCACAAAAGTGAACATGAAAAAGATTGTAGCTTCTGCTAAATAAACAAAGGTGTACATAAAATAATTATCAGTTGATAAATCAATGATGATTTATCAATAATAAAAATTATTTTTGCATCTTACAAAAGTTGCATTTCATCTAACAGGCAACAGACAGGTTTTATCCATCTCAATGAAACACAAATGAAACAATAGCAATGTTTATTAAACACTTTGTTTTTATCAAGCCTGAATTATCATGCTAGATTAATTTCACATGGGCAATGCAATTATCAGAGACTATTATCCCAGCAGTTCCCTTTGGCACTCATTTCTTTTTATAATCAGTGCAGTGTGTTCTTTCAAAAGACATGTTTTCATTACACAGGTGTGAAAATACAAACACCAATTCAGCAGAAAATTTTCATAGTAATGGCTTTTCATTTTTTTCATTTACCATGACTAATATTATAATCAATACAATATATGTATCAAATATATTACAAGGTTTGTTAATAAAATAAACTGATCCAATATTTAATGCATGGTCTTTGTGTAAAGAGACAAGCTAAATATTGCATTATGCTGTTTCAAGAATTGCCACAGAGTGATGGTGGTTTTTAGAAAGCAAGATAGGAAATTTGAAGGCCACCTTACAGACAACTCAGAAAATAAGAAAATGGCTGGTAAGCAAAACAAAAAGCAAAACCTGTTATTTCGCTGAGTCTTTGACAAACAAGCTGCTGTGTTTGAAATGGAAGAACACAACAGACACATTAACAGGTGAAATGTACAACACAAAAAGATCTTTCCCTATCCAAGTCACTCATGTAACAATACAAAATGTATCCTAACCCAGATTCATCACAGTTGGATGTCGCCTTGCTTACAGGACATCATTAGATTAGAAATAAATACTGTTTTGTGTTGTTCTGGATGGGAGCTACAAACAACACATTGTTATTGAATTTGAACAGTGGAGGGCCGTCAGGGCCAGCAAGGCCTTCTCTGCTGGCCTAAATCTAAAGATCACTGACGTTTCAATATGTTTTTCCATGAATGTGTATTGATTCCTATCGGGATAGTCTATTATCTTCATATAATGGCTTTTCTCTTGGTTGCTTCCAGTAGTGTGTTTATATTTTAGAGCTTTTATCCAATCATATTTCAGACATCATGTGTTGCTAGGGTCAAAGAAATCTGCCTTGAGGCCTTCAGAATCATCAGTGCGGGCGTCTGTAACTTAAAATAAACAGCAATGAAACTGTTGCTTTAACCAATCAGATTTCGAGTTGGCGACACCGGGGCCATCTAGCGGGCGCATAGTAACGTCGCATTTTCATGTCCTTTGATTGGATGGTCAGAGCGTGCACTCGTCAGAGCTAGCAAACCGTATCTTTAGCGAACTTCACAAGATAAAGATAAACTAAAATGGATTCCTCTTGATTCAATTGTTTTTTCAATTGACAATGGCTGAAGGTATTCAGTGACAATACTTATACGTATACCTGTCTGTGATGCAACGCCCCGTTATACTGCGTTTCTGTATAATACTGATAATTTCTAATAGCCGTGGTGACACAATGATGGTATTATGAGGTGGATTAATTCAGGCAGGACACCACGGAAGACCTAGGTGTGAAATGCACGGCCCGCCCCTGAATTTGAAGGATTTGTAGATGAAGTTGTTATTGATCTGCAGATACAGAATGAGATTTCATTTTACCATCATCTTATATTGTCAAATGCAAAGGTTTAGTATATTTTAAGAGTTGCTGGTGGCTGTACATGACTGCAAAACAAATTGAGAGTGACCACACCATACGACACATACACTGTCCTCTCTTTATGTATTGTAAAGTTCAGCTGGATATTATTTAATGTTCATTATTGTGACCGAGACACATCTTATGGGGGTCTTTGCTGTATTGCCAGGTAGGGTACATATGTTATGTACATACAGTATGTACATACATATGTTTGTTTTACTGCCTTATACAGTCATCCTTGAAATATATTTTGTGGTTTATACTTATAAGCCCATGTGCACACTATTGTTACCAGCTCCAAAAAATAATATCACAGTTCAAAACTGACCAGGTCATCAAACAATTATAGGAGAAATTCAGCCACATTTCTGGTGAAATTTCAGATATGTCAATAAAAAAATGCTTGAAACCTATATCTGCATTATGACTTGCTTTTACTGCTTGTCCACAAGGCTTCCAGCCTTTATGGCTGCATTGTATTGTGACACTACAGTTCTCAGCACTTGACCAGCTAATGGTTGATTCATTGCTATTTATCAACAGCACAGCAAATCAACTACAACAATTTCAGGCTATGAGGCAGTAAAGAATGACTCCCCCTTTAGTTTGTGTTGTGACATTTCTGCCATCATGCCAGTCATTGTTACATGTACACCAAATGAAAAATGACAGGGTCCTGATCCTGATAACAGACTGAATTAGAGCTGTACTGGAGGAAGGCATAGATGAAGAGAGAGATGAGACATTGTTAAACAAAATCGCCTCCAAACTTCATTACCAAAAAGAACCACACCTTTTGAATTTCAACATGAACTGTGAACTGTAATGTTTTATCCCCTATATTTTCTGCTTAAATTCGCAGTAAGTGATGAAAAAATAAATTTGCATGTAAGCAGGAAATATTTCATAGCCTCATCTGTAAAATATTGTCTTCATCATTGTTTCATCCTCCCTTTATCTCACATCAAACAATTCACAAACACAACAGTCATTGTGATTAGCGATACAGCACATCCATTATGCAGTGTGCTGGATGCTCTCTGCAAAGGAGGTTTATTAAATGTAGCAGGGAGTTGTATGTTTTAAAGATGGAGTACATTTAGAATCCTTGCGAAGCAGGCAAAGAAGGAATGCAGGCGTTTAAAGTTGGCTTTCTTTTATGTCACTCCTAAAATCCTTTCAGAACGGTTGCAGCAAAACACAGCCAACTGGACACTGTGGCTATAACAAAAGCCACACTATTGTGGCTTTGACTGTGCACTGCATTCGCCAAAATGGCATTTCATGCTTGGCTGTGCTTATGTTGCACCTGTTTATGTATTGTATACTGAGCATCTGTGGGTGCCAGCAAGCTAATGCAAAGCAGGTACTCCCTGTTCCCTCAAAGTGAGGCCTTTGATAAAGCTACCAGGAACCAATAGCAAGGAGCAGCTGTTATCACCTGTGTGCAGGAGGTGAAATGGGAGCAAGCATCAATCCACCTTACCCTCTCTGGCTGTTTAATGACCTCGAAGACAGCTGATGCTTGGCACTCAATGCAAACCTCAAAATTACCCACAAGGTTGTCTCAGAGAATGGTCACCATTACAGCCACTACTATGCTTTTATTTTCTATTTTTCTATCTATTTTTAATTAATAGATTACTGTCAGCCTGTACAAAGTTAAGCAATCTTACTTTTTTAGGTCTAAGCCTTTAATGATTCAGCTCCCTGTTTATTTCCTTTTACAAATGGCATTTGGCTCATTACTCCTTGTTACTTACGTAAGAAGAAAACAGAGGTTAGCCTGTCACTGTCTTACCTCCATCTACAAATTAGTGCCACTATTGAAGATCTTTCACCACATCAGTAAAGCAAATGGTAATGTCAAGCTAGTACGGATGCTCGTTTGATTAATGTCCTAGCTGTGTCTCACCATGAACACAATTGTGTGTGAGTGCTGCAGCAAGAGCGCATATTTCAGCTGACAGGTCCAGCTGTTTCTGTCTGTTTCTGTTTCTACCCACAGTGAACACTACTAATTGTATTATTGTGAAGTACTACTCTCACATTAGTCCTTACAGTGAACTGTTTTTACAGAAGGTTAAAAATGTTTCTCATGCAGTGTTCAAGAGTTCATTCCTGTGTGAGTGGAATTGAAAAACAGCTACTTATGGGCTATATTTACATATATGCACACTAAATAGGATAGGGGTCATGTAAACACATGATTTTGTAGTTCAACTGATTTATAAAGTAATTTTATATTCAAAAGTCATTGTCAGAAGGATTTTAGATGTGCAGCAAGAGCATAATTGAATTGCATAATTGGTTTTAAAAAGTTTTTTAAAAAAGCCTTAAATTACTTGAATCTTTCAGCCTTTAAGTGCATAAGTGAGCAGGCAGATGTATGTAAGTTTGTATTGACAGTTGAACAGGTTGGGGAATGGAGACACTATTCAAACAACTTGCATTTATAAATGTTATCCAGAGAAAGAGAAAGAGAGAGAAGGAGGTAGTAAAAATCTGGATTTTCAATGTCACAAAAGTGTCTCTCTTTTAGCATGGCTCAATCGCTATGGTACCTCAACACATGAAACCTGAGGTCGGAGCAGGTTCTTTTCAGAGTTTCAAATTGAAATCAGAAAGCACGTTACTTTTGCTAATGATCTGCTTTGGAAATTGCAGCATGGACTATGCTGTCCTGTGGACTATAAGGGAAGAGAGCGATTAGAGACTGTTTATCCATTGGCTTTTCTGATTAAATCCTATATGAGCAAGAGCAGATGGATTCTCAGCTGAGGGAATATGTCATAAATAGAAAGCTGTTGTGACATATGTTATTCATGTAACTGAAAAAAGCCGTGCAGTTACAGTAGCACAAATTGTATTAGTCACATTGCCATGGAAACCAACATGCATTAAGTTCATAATGCAGAAAAAGCAGACTTTTGTTTTTTATGCTTGGTCCTTATTTGCTGCCAAGTCTGTTTCACACTTTGGGTTCACAGCTAATTGAACACTGATTAGAATTTGTAGCGGGGTGTTGCAAGAGCAGGCTATGAAGTAAATGATACTAGGCATTTAAACATTTTTAACAGGCACTTTTTTCAACAGAAAATACTGCTATTTTATTTTTTTATAGATGGGTTGACCATGTCTGTCTACTGAGACTACTCTGCAAATGTGGTCAGAGGAGCCTGAGCAGGATATAATGGGGTGAGACACCAGCTTCGGGGAATGGAGGGGGTCCAACATGTTATTCTTTACCCAGCCCTATCACATCACTCATAACGACCAGGGAAAGATCTTTGCTAACATATGAAGCCCTGAGACTGAGCCAGTGCCTCCAAAGAGCCGTGTCATAGACTGACAGAGTGAGTACTTTTTACAGTTAATTTATAGTTATTTTCAAAGTGGCATTTACAGCTCTACTGCCTTGCTGTTACAATTGCTTTTGAATAGAACAGAATAGAATAGAATAGAATAGAATAGAATAGAATAGAACAGAATACAAGTACTTTATTAATCCCCTGAGGGACATTTGGTCATTGCAGCAGCACAGAAATAACATAAAAATGTACAAAAGATGCAACCTGAAAAAGATAAAACTAAAACTAAATTATTTACAAATTTACATAAATAAGTGAAAAAAGAACAGATGTGCAAAAAATTGCATGACATTTTGGGCCAGAGAAACATAGTAAACAGATGAGGATGGACAAAGAGTGCCTCATCTGTCATCTGGTTTGTTTGTTTTTGAATTCACACTCTATTAGTTGATTGTGTTACTGTACACATGTATGTGGCTAATTTTTCCTCCCTGTATTTATATCCGTACTGCAGATATCACTGTTACGTTTATATTAGAACTTTACTTCAACTTAATGCATGCACCAACTTTTATGATTATCTATGATTATGTATGTGTGCTGGACACATACTACGTAATGCTTTTGTAATGTAACAACTCCAAAACTACAAATGTATTTTTGTATACCCTGATGTTTATACAAATGTATTTGAATGTGCATGCGCTCTCATGCAGGTGGAAGTTGAGTATCTTCTAGAGAGTGGTTTTGTTGTGCCAAGTTCAAGACCATGGAGCTCACCTTCACTTCTGACTAAGCCAGACTAGTTTCCCCTCGCATGCATGGAAGACTACTGATGGGATATTGGCAGGTGCCCCTTTCCCCTTTTGGGCTAAGAAATGCTCCCACCACTTTTCGAAGGCTGATAAATACCTGTGTCAACAACTGTGACGCTCACTTGGATGATATTGTGCCTTACCCCTGCACTTGGTCTGGACGTCTTGAAACCTTGGAGGTAGATATTCAGTTGTTTATAGGGTGCTTTGTCGACTATAAATCTAGCCAAATGTGATTTCGGTAAAGCACCAGTAGTCACAGTAGTTTTGGGGAAGGTGTCACCCCTGACTGCTTATATCTTTCACCTGTTAAATTCCAGGACGTTTTGGTTTTAGGGGTACCCTGTGTGTTACCCTATGTAACCCTGAGTCATAATATGTGAAAATAATATAAACATATGATGCCACTCCTGCCTGAAGGGTGACCTGTTAACCCTGTTGTGTGTGCGGGGGTGTGTGTGTCTGCTAAACTGCATGTCAGGTGGCACAGGAAGTGAGGCTGTTGTTCTTTTGAAAACATATTCTTATGCACAACAGCTCTGCAAATTTTTAATATGCATGTGGCTTACATGGTGTATGTTAATATTGTGTGATAGAAAAAACAAATTAGGGTGTTGTTTTTTTTGTTCTGTAGGCTTCTTATTTAATGTAGTTCTTTATAAATGGTTCATGTATACAACATCAGCCTAAGGTGGGCCTTTACTGATCCCACATTTAGGTTTCAGTATCTTTTGAAGGGTGACTACAGTCCAGCCTCACATCATAGTTGAAGGCTATAGTTGTCCTCTGAGGGTGTTATCGACTGATCTTAAATGTCCTCTTCCTTTCTTTAATGGAATAAATTATAATGAACTTGGATATTGAGGAGGGACAACCTGGGCATTAGTGGTGTGCGATACTGCAAGATTTGGTATCGATCCAATACCAAGTAAATACAGGGCCAATATTGCTGATACCAATACCGATACTGATACTTTTTAATAATTAAGGTGGATGCATCATCAAATTGCTAAATCTGAATGAATTTTCATGACCTTTAAGTGTTTTTGTGATTTTTCCTTTGGATTATTAATTAGTTAAAACCCAGGGCAGAATTTGGGTGAAGTTTATAGGTAAATAGAAAATATTTTATTATAATAATAAAAGTTTTTGTTCAGAAACAATAGAACAGTAACAAAACAATTTTCCCCCAAACATTGTCATGTCTGGATTTGTTTTCTTAACCAAACAAAGTGCACAAAATTATCACTCAAGGACAAATGAAAACAAATACTTTTTTCCGGGTAGAGTGATCAGAAACTACAATACAAAAATTAAATAAAAATTCTTAGTACAACATCAAAACAACAGGGGAGAGGAGGAGCAAAGTGCGCCTGCTCCGCACTGTGGCAGGAGCAGCACTTACACTGACACAGACAGCCAGGTCGCCTCTTTGATGAAAGAGTAAAGTATCGATATCATTACACTGGTATCGATCAATATCAATACCAACGTTGGCATCGATAATATCGATATTTGGATCGATCCGCCCACCACTACTGGGCATTATAGGCAACATGGACAAAACTGTGTGGTAGCGTGCTGGACTCACAGCTTCCTGGATGGCTGGATTGCAGAAAGCAGGCCCTAACAGGCACTTAATGGCTAAATAGAAGTTTAGAAATTTTAACAAATAATTCAAGAGTTAATTAAGTGACAACAAATGTATACACGTACAGTAATTTAATTACATTTTTTTTGCTCACACATTACTGAAATAATATAGCTATCTCCTGATCCTCTCAATGTCTCAGCAGGTTGTACTAGACTGCCCCTTCAACATCAGTGCCCTTTCTTTAAATGAAAACATGGTCCTTGTCTGTTTGCCTCCAGACTTAATATTAGAAATTGTGCTGCATGACTGACTGTTTTCATTGGCAAATTAAATATTATTCTGTTCACAACCATAGCCCCTCTTACTGTGGCCGTTACACAGTGTTGGTTTGTCACAGCATGCAATTGTACCTTCAAGCCTTATTTAATACCAATCAGCAATGCTGTTAAAGTTAACCTGTACAATACCAAATCAGTATGCTGCAAACTCTGGCAGTGCCACAAATGGCAGCTGTGTGCCTTTGCCATTAGGAGGCACATCACTTGCATCTTTCAGCTGCACAATATTGCCAAGACCAGGAACATCCTGTCTCAAAGAGACACTGAAAAACTGGTCCATACATTTGTTACTTCAAGGCTGGACCACTGTAATTCCTTATTATCTGGATGCACAATTAACTCGCTGAAAAGCCTGCAACTGATTCAAAATGCTGCAAAGTAAGCTTAACACCTTCCAGTGTGACAAAGCTTACAGCTAGCTTTAGTCATAGTTTTAGTTATTATTATAACCAAACCCATAGTCACAATTACAGCTGTACATATTGTTACAGTTATGAATAAAGCCTATGGCAGGACTGGTCCAGGTAATCTCTGAACCATCCCTCAGTTATGCTGCTATAGGCGAAGGCTGCTGGGGGAGGTTCCATGATCCTCTCCATACTTCTTCTCTTCTTGATCTCTCTCTCTCTCCTCAGACCCATTCTCACATCTGTAAACCGTTTTAACGTGTCATTAACTATGTGTCCTCTCTCTCCCATAGTCCATTGTGCTTGTTTCTCTCTGATCTCTCTCTCTCACCTTTCTTCAGGTATCTCTTGCTCAGGAGCTGCATGTTTGATCTGTGGTCCTGGCTCCACGACCTGCCCATTCAGTTCATTATCCCATGAACTTAAAAAAAACCTGCACTCTTTGCTAGTTTGTCCAATCAGTCCAATTTATGTGGCCATGTGTATGTAGTAGTAGAAATGAATTTTTTTTGATGGAATGATGGAAGAAACAAAATTAGCATCACACCAGTAAAAGATGAAGCTAAGCAAGAAAAAAATGGGTGATCAAATCTCTCTCCTCTGTCCCTTTTGTCTTGGTTGTAATCTGCTACGGAAAGAAGCTCTGCTGAAGTGCATCTCATGTAAATTTGTGAAATGCAATCATAAATAGACATGGACCATGTTCCTTTTCAATTTGACTGGTTCACCGCTTTTTCATTAGCAACATCTACTTTTGTTGCTTTACTCTGACATTCTTGTCTTGAGTACATGATGTGTAGCTCACCAAGATACATCAAACTCTGAAGTCATCCCATTTTCTAACATTGATCACTTTGCAGGGTCTCTGTGTTTTACATCATAGATAGATAGCTTGTATATGTAAAAAATATTAACAAATAAATTAAGTGGTCAAGTCAATTAAGAGTATTTAGTACTGCAAATCATGGTGCTAGGAATAATGAGTAAAACATGCAAGTATGATCTTTGTAAAAAGCTTTTAACTGTCTAGTGTTAAACACACCATTTACAATTCAACATCATTTGGCAGTCGCTTTTATCCAAAGTGATGTACATATAGAATAAGTAAAAGGAGGAGACTAACGCATTCATATACCCATGGAACAACATGAGGAACAATTTGGAGTTCAGCGTTTTGCCCAAGGATACATTGGCACATGAATAACAATAATCGGGTATATTTCCAGGTATCACCTCTTGATCAATCCTATATTTTAAAGAATTTCTTTGTCCTATCTTTACAGTAAAGAAAGAGTCATATTTCAGTTAAGGCAAAATATCTGCAATACGTAAAATCAAGAAGACACGTGTAAGTGAAATTGAAATAAAATTTGTTTCAGAAAATGAAAATAAATAAATTGTTGTTGGGAATGAAATAACTTCTGGGTGTTGAGGCAAACCTGATAGTTAAACAAGCACTTTTTGTGGAGGGGGTTAGAAGCATCAAGAGTAAGAAAGGGAAGTAAGCTCAAATAATGATTTAAAATAGTTGCTTTGTCCCTTCCATTTACTAATTTACTTCCATTTACATTTACTTTTGAAATCCCAACAGACCAAAATTTTGTAATGCCTGCAGAGTACCCCAAAGACAGAGAGAAAATAAAGACAGTGAGCTATTCTGATACACTATTGATGCACAGGAGGTGTGGAGAGACTTAAATGGAAAATGTGCTTTAAATCAGTGACTTGAATTTATTGGATGGGACATCTAGTCCCCTTTTCTTCTTTGCTCATGAAAACATACCTATACAATTTTTGTAGATAGAATGATGCTGGTAGAAAAGTACAGCCAGGCAAAGGAAGTGCACAAGCTTTTGTTGCATTAGATAAAGTACATTTAAAGCTCAAATAAAGAGCATTTTTCTGTTGACATTAATGTCAGGTAGCAGACACAAAACTGCTGCTGCAGCTAAGAGGGTGAACAAGGGAAAAACAACAATACATATCTGATCCTTGACTACTGAACATTTTCTGCAGAGGGTTAAAGTATCTTCCTCTAGCACCCTGCTTTAGAAGTGATTATCTTCCACTAGGGATGAAATTAGAAGATGAAGATTTCCTTTATTAATCCCACACTGAGGAAATTGTTAGAGATTGTCTCTTATTGCTAATAAATATCCTTGGCATCTGGTGTAATTATTAATATAACCAAAAAATGTAAATTAGATAACTTAATTAACCCTTTACAAAAGTGGAAATGTGAGATTATCATCTGCATATAAGGTAATGTTGGAGTGTGTTGGAAAATGTATGTGCGCATCCGTATCCTCCTTTGATTCAAGAAAGTCCTTGTATTTCAGTTAATGCTTTAATATACGCGTTTCCACAGTTAATTCTTTGTGCATTCCTTAGTTAAGCTTTGTAAGTGTCCATTAATCAAGGACTGACAGTACAGGCATTAACGGATGGGTTCCCGGAGACAAAACACAAGAACTCTTTTGTCAACAGCTGAGATAACGGAATTCTTATGTCACCAGAGACGCAGAAACTTTATGATTAGACTAAGAAGGCAGGCCGAACACTGAGAGGAGAGCTGCTAGCAAAGTCGATGCCAGCAGGCCAGACGCTGGGTTGCAGGCTGCTAGCACATTGAGAAGCAGGCTGGGGACTTGTGGGCTTAAGCATGGTGGAATTTAGGCAGGCTGACTGACTATCGGACGTTAATGAAATCCTTTAGCCAGTCAGGTAGGGAACTTCTCCACTGTGGTTTAGCAGCTGCCTTCTTCTTTGCAAGTCAAACAGCAGTGTCTTTTACCTCAGTATAAGGGTTTTTCCTCCACACTTTGTAAATTTCAACCAGGTTTAGATATAAGTCATGGAAGTCCTTATCCAAAAACATGTCTGCTGGCTTCGTTGATGGTTCATTCTGTCACAGCTTGGTCAAGGGGAGAGATGGACCCAAATGCAGAAAAAGAACAGGGAGCAAAGATGTTTAAACAGTTTATTTAAGGGCCTAGGCTTACGGATGGTCAAGGCAGGCAGGGTCAAAATCCAGGTAATCAATCCAAACAAGACAAGGCAACCAAAATCCAAAAAAACAAAATTCAAAAACCAGAAATCCAAACTCACAATGGGAAAGCACATGGAAACAAAGCAGGAACATGGATACTACACAGCAAACAAAGGCAATGACTCAACTTAAATAGACAGGGGAGGGCAGGAAACAAGACACAGGTGAGACCAATGAACTAATCAGGAACAGGAACAAGTGCACAGAAACACACAAGGAAAACACCTTTCAAAATAAAACAGGAAATAACAAAACAAGAAACTCAACTCAAAGCCATGGCAATATATTCCAGTTTCCCAAGGATAAAATCAGACTCTTATGACTTTCGTCATCTAATTGCTGCTATGCAATAAAATCCACTGAGAATAGTTATGATTGCTGCAGTCAAAATGCCAAGTATACTGAAGGTGGATCACATCATCATCACACCAAAGGAATAGTTCATTTAATTACAGAGGACAATATAAGGTTGAGAAGAAAATGTTATATTAAGCTTTTATCTTTTGTGTGTTTTTTTTTAAATTTGTTTTTATTGTGCTTAATTGTAATACCAAGCCTGTATGTGACAGACTGCAATACAATTGGACCAGATTTTACAATCTTCGATCTGCGATCAGGAGTTTGACAGTTTGTTTCCCTAATAAATGAACAGTTTGAGATCCCCTCCAATCTCCTCTTTCTTGGGGTGCTGTTTGTGTGTGTGCATGTGTTCAATTTCCTTTGTTTTAAAAGGTACAGTACATAAACATATATAAGTTATATTTTCAGTGAAACCTTATGGTCAAAAATGCTCATAGTAGAAAGTATTTTGATACAATTTGTAGTTTTTGAGATGGGAGAGTAATTTCAGTGATGAGTTCAACAAATGCTATCATGGTGTTCTTGGCCAAGACTGGCTAAGTTGGTTTTTTTGTTTGTTTTTTTTTATTCATGAGACATCTTTTGATCTACTTCAGTCATGTTCATTATTTCATTATTACACTAATTTCTGAAATGTAGGGTGAGTCTTTTATTTGTGAACAGACTTAGCCAAGATAACTGTATTTTCAGTATGCATCCGCACATTTTGCCTGTTCTAATTCTCAAAAAAAAAATATGGACCACAATTAACCAAGAATTTCAACAAGTTAGGAAAAAAACAAAAAAATAATTTTAAAGAGGAACCTCATGTAATTTTTTTTTCCAGTCCCAGTGTTTATTCTGTTAATGTTGCCTTCAATTAGAATGCCTTTGCTTTACTGTTTGATGTTGATTTAAAAAAAAAAAATGGTTTAGCGGGGTGGTGCTGGTGGGCTGGGGCTATGGTAAATCAAGTGTTGAAACTTTTTTAAATGTACAAGTAATATTATAATCATTTCGGTCCTGTCATTACTACAATGCTTGTACTAAAAAGACCCGGTCATGACAGTGCAGCTAAAAAGACTCTTTATATATATGTTTTTCAACCTTATTAGATGTGATGCACTCAAGCCAAAAATTTAAAACCTGAACTTTTATACAAACCAAAAAAAATATTTTAATGTCTTTTAGGGGTTATTTTTTTAGAATGTGTTAGAATGTGTCATGCTGTGTGTGCCTTCCCCACAAGCACTAAGCTGCTTGTGTAACCTGCCTCAGATCTGGCACAATACAATGTTTGCTAATCTCTTTTTGTGATACAGTCACACTGCAGCTGTGTTGTGTCCTAAATGTGATAGTCCACATCACATCACATAGATTGAAAACAATTACCTTTTTAATGGGCAAGAATTTACGGCCCAATTTCTCCCCATAGTCTAGAGGTTCTGATTAGATTTTGGAATGTCTTACTGCATATTTTTAATATAATTAAATTTTTTCATATTCATTCATATTTTAAATATAATTAAAAATATGAATAACAAAAAAAAATGAAAAGAGAATCTGTGCACTCAGTTCATTTAAAGAGAAAAGGGGTTTGCTTAAAATCAAAATGTGTTCTTCACTCTCTCCATCTAAACCCAGGTGTCCTTAAGTGCTTTCTTATGCTGCTTAAAGTCCTACAATTCAAATCCTCCAAGACGATTAAAGATCAATCTCATTTCAACCAACTTGGAATCAAATATGAGGATGAAGCAAAGGTTTTTCTTCATCTTCTGGCTGCTTCTAACAAATGGCTCTCTGAATTGATGCTTACCTCATTACCTCCTATTATAAGCATCCAATTTCCATTTCTCTTGGGAGATGCAAATCAGTTGGGCTTTTCTCCCAGCTCCTGTTGCAGATGAGTTCTCACAGAGACATTTCCATGTGTATGTTGTGTGCATATCATATCCTTTTCTTCTACTCTGTAATTCTTTTGATTGCCTTGCTTTGTTTCACACTGATGGGAAGCACTGTACCGTTAGATTATAATTTGCATATTAGGGCCTCCAATGAAAAAGTCATGATTTATTCCAGATCCCGCTGACTTTAAATGTTTTGAGGAAAGTCCTTCAGTAATGCCAGAAAATCTCCATCTATTTTATACCATCAGCATGTAATACTGCAGGCTACACTGGTGACACATCTGTATGCTGTTTGTCCATATGTAGAGGATATAATCAATCAGATAGAGAATGCCATGTTAGCTGCAGTTTTTATGGTTCCGCACTGATGTGGGTGTGTGTCCTGGTGTAGAGTGCTTAGAATGTAGGAAAACAGATAAATTGTGACCTTCATATTTAAAACTACTTGCTCAACTTTTAGCAGGTTAAGATTTACTATAATGCTGTATCATTCCATGATGCAAGAAAAGGAGCTGGGGTATATTGGAAACAGTGCAGTCAGTGGTTCTTTAATGTAAACGTAAATGGTAGCTGAGATAGTGGTCTTTTCCTGATTTCTCACCAGTTATATCATTATGTACTAAAATTAACAATACATTAACCCATTAACTCCCCAGAGACAGGTGGACTCAACTGTTAATCAAAAAAGTCTTTTTTTTTTGCTGAGGCCAAGACACTTGACGTGTGTGCATGGAGGTTGGGAAACAGAGGTGAAAGTAGATAGAAAAAATTTTCTGCAACCTTCGAATCAATTTATTAGAGTCATGTTTCAATGTTGTCATGGATAAGTAAAGTCGGTCATGTTTAGTTCGTTTTTTTGTGTATATGTATAGTCTCGTTCCTTCCTGTTTTATTTTGAAAGTATTAACTTCCCTCTCGTTTCAGGTGGCTTGCCCTTCCCATTGTGTTTCCCGCCGGTCTGATTGTCTTCCCTGCCCTGATTGTTTCCACCTGTTCCCCTAATCCTGCTGTGTATAAGAGTCTGCGCCTCCCCCTGTCTTGTCCCAGTTTGTCGTGTCTGTTTCGTTCGGCAACAAGCGGTCACGTCCTTGTTCATGCTCCCTGATCTCGTTATCTTGGTAATATTGTTTCTGTTATTTTTCTGCCCTTTATTACGTGCTACTTTGTATATTCTTAGAGTTCCTATTTTCCTCAACAGAGTGATTTTTTATTATTAGTTATTAGTTATTAGTTATTAGTATTATTCCCTCATCAGAGTGGTTTTTGGTTTCTAGTATTTTTCCTCCTCAGAGTGTTTTTTCGTTGTCAGATTATTTTTCCTCATCAGAGTGAATTTGTGTTGATACTTTATGTAAACAAATCCTTGTTCATTCTTAATATCCTGTTTTTGAGTCACGCTATTGGGTTCACTGCACAGTCCTGTCAAATGTTGGCTTTTGTGTGATGTCTACGTCATCCTGTACACTGTCTTGTCTGTAAGGCAGCCCACTTTTAAAGAAAAATCAATGAGCCCTTCATGCGTCCTTGGTTATGTAAAAAGATGACTCAAAGCCTTTCATTTCGTTCCACTGTGATAAACTTTTTGTAGGCTTCTTTGAGTTCAGAGTTGAATACAATGGTAAAAAAGAAAAAACTCTGGCATCAACATATTAACATTAAATTAACAGACATACATATACAGTGTCTATTAAAAAAAAAAAAGGCATGCAGTGTTCTCTCCATAGTGCATGTCATCTCCATAGTTATTCTCTCCATAGCTATTTATAACTATGACACTATGCAGTGTCATAGTTCTAAATAACCTTAATGGCTGAGTTAAGTATGGAGCAAAGACAAGGTTATTTGAGATTGGTAGTAATTTTCTATTGTGAGAAAAGATTTTCAATCTTAATCAGGAAACTGAAAAATGTTTTCTGTGGTATTTAACAACCAAAATGGGCCAAGTTTAGAGAATGATCTTTAACATATGCTCAAAAACTGAAAGTTGGACAGCTAAACATATAGTATGTAATGTGGTGCTTTTGTCCTAAGACGTGTGATTAATACTTTTTGTTGAAAATGAGTTGTGTGGAACAGGACGGGGCATAGATATTGTCTTACCAAGCCTGGAAAACATTGAAAAAAAACTGAAGTAGGACATTTCAGGGATAAACTAACCCTACACCCTAATCCAACATGCACTGCAAAAGCAATGGCTTATTGGTCATAGGAGGCGCCGTGCAGGAATTTTAGCTTAATTGGACTCTTAATTGGAATCTTTAATTACTTGATCTCCACTAATAAGACAATCTGACAGAAAATTACCATTCTATCGAAGGACTGTCACACTCACACTCTGATTCACTCACTCACACAGAGACTGTATGCCACAAGGTCAACATCTCAAACAGAAAGGCTACACACATACACAACGTACAAGAAGGGTCAAATCAGACTGTATTTCCTGAGAAGGACAAAATCCTTCAATATCTGCAGACTTCTTTAGAGCACCTTCTACAAGACTGCAGTGGCCAGTGCACTGTTCTTTGGTGTGGTGTGCTGGTGGGAGGGTGTTCGCTGTATGGACAGTAACTGACTGAACAAACTGATTAAGAGAATGAGCTCCACCATTGGGGCTGAGCTTGACTCTGTCCAGCAGGTGGCCAAGATGAGGATGCTCAGGCAACTTTTCTGCATCCTGAGCAATGCCTCACATCCACTGCATGACCTGGAGGTGTTTTGGTGGAGCACCTTTAGTCATAGACTGATACCGCCAAGTTGCAAGACTGAAAGGTGCAGGAAGTCTTTCCTGCCAACTGCCATTAGACTCTTTAACACATAGCAATAATAATTAAAAGGTTGCACACCTGCACTTTGTATGTGCACTTTGCACAATGTTCATCTTGCACTGACCAATTGATTGTAAATATGTTTGGCTATAAAAACTTTATATAGATTTTGTTACTATTTCTTTTCTGTTAATACTATTGTTAGCCTGAGTTATTTTATTTCTTCTAAAGTTATTTTTACGTTGTATTCTATCCTATTCTATTTGGAGCTGCTGTGACACCATAATTTCCTGCAAAGGATTAATAAAGTACTATTCTATTCTTCTATTCTATCCTATTCCTCATAGAACAAAGCCCTAACCTTTGTAGCACTTCATATTACTGCAGCGCCATCCCACATTGAGATAATACAGACTCTGCATAGTTTGTACCTACTCCACAAAGAAGCTGTATAATGAAGAAAAATGCCAAAGATCACTCAGTCCTTAGACACTTCGCTGGTTCAAGTCTAGAAGTTGTCTCATGGCACTTTTTACAGAAAGTTTGCCTCCTGGGCACTGCTGAGGTGCACCTGAGTAAGGCACCAATCATTTACAGCTTGAAGCACCAACTATGTCACAACCACAAGACAAATTTACTACTTGATTATATGTCAGATTTGTTATGAGATGAAAAGGTAAAGTGAAGGTGTATTTTTCCCAGTTGCAAAGATGTGAAGTAGGTGCTTGTAGCAGAGTGCCAGGCAACTCCTTCAGACTACTTCTTGAGCAATGCTGGCAGTGGCTGACATTCTTACCTTGTGTATAGACTGGACAATTGACTCTCATTTTTCTTCATCACCACAAGCAAGAAACCCAGTGAGCAAGAAGAATGCCTTAATGTGAAGGTGACATCTGAGTGTGTCCAGCATGCCCAATGGCACACATCATGAACTTCATGAAGCTGCGATTCATGCCTCAGATGGAGACATGCTGCCCCTCCTCTCATTCCTTGAGCATCATTCTATTACTGTGATCACCTTTTTCTGAGAAGCTGGGAAGCTGATAAGCAAAGCGTGTACACATAAGCTCCTGGTCACAGATATTTGACTCCAAGTTACTCCAAGCGTACATCGACAACTCATCCAGGAAGTCAAAAAAGAACCCAGAACAACATCTAAAGAACTGCAGCCCTCACTTGCCTCAATTAAGGTCAGTGTTCGTGATTCAACAATACAAAAGAAATGGGCAAAAATGGCATCCATGGGAGAGTTCCAAGGTGAAAACCACTGCTGACTAAAAAACAAAGCCTCATCTCACATTTGCCAAAACCAATTTCATGATCCCCAAGACTTTTGTGGAAATATTCTGTGGACTGATGAAACAAAAGTTGAACTTTTTGGAAGGCATGTGTCCCATTACATCTGGGGAAAAACTAACAGTATTTCTTAAAAAGAACATCATACCAACAGTCAAGCATGGTGGCAGTAGTGTGATGGTCTGGGGCTGCTTTGCTGCTTCAGGACCTGGGCTGGATGGAACCATGAATTCTGCTCTCTACCAGAAAATCCTGAAGGAGAATGTCTGGCCATCAGTTTGTGACCTCAAGCTCAAGTGCACTTGGGTGATGCACCAGGACAATGATCTGAAACACACCAGCAAGTCCACCTTTGAATGGCTTAACAAACAAAAAGGTTTTCGAGGGGCCTAGTCAATTTCCAGACTTAAATCTGATTGAGATGTTGTGGCATGACCTTAAACAGACTGTTCATGCTCGAAAACCCTCCAGTGAGGCTGAATTAAAACAATACTGAAAGGACAAGTGGGCCAAAATTCCTCCACAGCAATGTGAAAGACTCATTGCAGTTATTGCAAGCGCTTGATCACATTTATTATTGCAGCCAAGGGAGTCGCAACCGGTTATTAGGTTATTAGGTTTAGGCTTATTACTTTTTCACATAGGGCCAGGTAGGTTTGGATAAATAATAAATTAAATCCTCATTTTAAAAAAAGCATTTTATGTTTACTTGGGTTTTCTTTGTCTTATATTAAAATTTGTTTAATAATCTGAAACATTTAAGTGTGACAAATATGCAAAAAAGGGAAATGAGGAAGGGAGGGGGCAAATACTTTTTCATGGCACTGTGAATTGTAGTATCATAAGGTATCTATATACTCAGAGCTGTTGTCAGTTACCTGTGCTTTACATTCAGTAAGACTAAGGGATTATCGTGTGCATGGGGCTATGTGAATATAGGGGTCTCTGGAGCTTGTCTCCAGGTTCTCAAAGTTCTAAATTCTATGGGCTTTCAAATCAAATAAATGTTAAGAAGTTAACACCTGCATGATAAAACTAAAGGTTTCACAAATGTTTTTTCGTATCAGTGTGGGTTTCTTTCATGCAATGAGCACATGCTTTTCCTGCAAAGCTGTCTCTGTTCTCCTCCCACATGGTTTGTCTGCCAAGGGTCCAGGACAGTTTGCTCTTCACTGTAAATTGTTTCACAAAAGCAAATTATACTCCAAAGGTGCCCCTAGGACCTCTTGACATTCACTATTCTTTGGGTTGAGCAAGTGTGAAAAACATAGTTTTGCTGCATTTGTGTCACATCTGCTAAAGCCTAACCTTCAAGCCTATTTTTCCTTCCATACTACAATTGTGTTGTTTAATGTAAGTGCTAGGTATTGATGAGTTTGAAGCAGTACTGAATTGAATTTTGTACTTCACCCTTTTAGCACTGCTGGCTCTCTGTCTCTCTCTGTCTCTCTCTCTCCCTTTCTCTCTCTCTCCTACCTAGAGCCTATAGATGGGATGTATCGCTATTGAATGTTTATTATGGAATCCTAGATAGTGCCTGACCCAGGGTGGATTTCCTGCTTCCCCACTGTCAGTAAGGAGGTTTTTGCAGACCTGTTGTGCTTACGGCTACTCGACAATCTAATGTGGGCAGGCTGAAAAGGTTTCTTTCTGGTGAAGATGCGGCTGCCTGTGATTTCACCATAATCTCATCATTAATAAATACCCCTATCTACAGTACACTCAAGGGAACTTAAGAAGCACAGGAACAAGCTGTCTGCAGCTTTACTGTCTGCAAGCAATATCAGCAGATTACCTGAAGATTATTTTCTGAGAAAAAAGAGATAAAAAATAGACATTGCTGCAACCCTACAGTGCACACTTTTCTTTCCATCTGCACTTACTTATGAAGTCAAGGCGTTCCACAATCAGAGGCAAATCAGAATTCAGCAGTACTAACAAGACACAGTTGGAGCAAGATCAATAAATCATCTCCTTGGAATCCCCAAAGCAAAACTGAAGAATAATCTGCCAAATGAATCAGGACATGTCTCCTCTGAGTGTTAACCATTGGAGATAGATACATAATTAACATGCCTTTGGCTTTCATCTCCTTCATCACAGCGAAGTGTCACTTCCTCAGCAACTCTCATTTTATAAAATACCCCTGTACTCACTCCTGTCACTTCACTCTATTTCTAAGTATGTCCCTTTCACACTGCACCAAAAACTAACCAATACCCACTAACATCTGTCTTTTGTCATTAATGTAAAAGGATACAGTTGGTAATCAAACCCAGGTCAAATGACACTGCAATAGTCACAAGTATGCTTTTGCCCCTTTTAATCTGCTCTCCTTCTTGACACAAGATTTTAAATTATTTTCCTGTGTTGTTTAAATGAAGGAATGATTGGACAGTATGTAACATAAATAAATGATCTTAACACTTGGTGTGTGTGTGTGTGTGTGTGTGCGTGTGTGTGTTTTTTAATGTATTCATAGGGTCATTGCACTGAGTAGTGAGAAGTGAAGGCAGGGCGAGGAGCCAGAAGCTGCAGCATGAGTGCAGTGGTGGTGCAGTAGGGATTAAGAGCACAGCAGACTGAATGTGGGAGATAGAGAGGAGGGTTTCTGGTTGGCGAGTGAGACATGATTTTGGCAGTATTATCCACTTGATTTGTACTGCAAAAAGACTCTTTGTCTGCAATGTCTCATCTTATCCTTTGTCATCATGTTATGATGAAAGGGATCACTGTGTTAAAGTACAAAAGGCACTACAACAAAAACCACAATAGACACCAGTTAATGGCATCTGATGGCATGAAATGGCATGAAGCCATCAAACATTATTACTTACTCTGTCCTTCTATAATTCATGTTGATTTTTATTTATAGAAAGGTCTAGAAAACTATTTAATATGTGAATGTTACACTGTATGTGTATAAATCTAGGGATTTTGTTGGCTTGACTTATGATGCTGATGAGAGATAGTATTACAATTTTGCGCTGCAGCCAGATACTTGCCTGAAATGATTCATGGCCACACCATGAAGAACTCAGATTTGTAAATAGCTATTATAGTAAATAATATTTGTACACTCTGCATGATTTCGCTTGATCTTTTGATACGGACTGAACAGTTAAAAGTCTGGTCTATTTAAAGGATCAGTGCTATGGTACACATATACTCTTTATGCTCTAAAATTTCAGTAGTTATTGCACACATAGTGAATAACATGAATACAGGATCATTCTTTTGGTCATTGTTTTCAATATGTGATCAAGATACTCATAATGTCAACCTAAGGTTTAAAATTTTTCTCTAAATTCATTGCCTTTTACATGGGGACATTAACATAGATTATATAATTTTTCAATTTTACATGGTTTATTGCTTCCAACTACTACTTCCAACTTTGGACTGCTTTATTTTAACAGTATTTGAGAATACTTTGTAGCAAACCACAGTTTAGAAATGAAATTCATTTAAAACTATTAGGTATATATGTAACATTTTTATGAGGATTAAAAAATCTGCATGCATTTCCCAAACTGTAAACTTATTTAGTGCAACTGTAAACACACACAATGCATTTTTAATAGCCTCTTTGTTTCTAAAGTCACTAAAAATGGTCTCTGCCATAATGGCCATGGCTTCTTTAAACAACTCGCCATCTGTAAAGGGTTTAGCCAGCAGGTGATTCACATGAAATGATGCTTCTGTAGCAGTCTTATTTTGAGCAGCAGGTTTTGTAAAAAACGACTGCTGGACTTTCAATGCTGATTTCAGTTTGTTGACTTTTTCCAGATGGATGGCACTTTTTGGTGGATAGCTCTCCTTAAACTTTTGGAGCTTAGTTTCATGGTGCCACTGCAGGTTCCCTCTTATAGAAAGCGCCTGTGTTTGATGACACAACATACAAACACACTTGGCCTTCACCATGGTAAACATAAATTCCTCTTTCCATTCCGGATGGAAATGGTAAGTTTATGGCTTTTTTCATGTTGTATCTTCCATAAGTGCCGTATAAATTCCCAGGTATCATAGGTAGACTGTCTAAGCATGTTTTAATTGAGTTTTCTCCCTTTGGAGATGATGAGTTAAGAAGACGGACAGCGCCACAGACCTATTGCAACCCATACGGTGGTTGATCCTGGAAGTGCAGTTTACTACGCTCCCCTCAAATTCATAAATACTCTGCTTGTATTTGCACCCACATTGTTCTCGAGATCTACTATGAAAATCTTAAAGATCTACCTGTTGATTGTGATCGACAGGTTTGGCTTGATTTGTGAAACAAAGTATGCACATGATCATGCTTATCTTTACTGGGTCCAAAATCAGGAATTAATGAATACCTTGTTTCCATTAATTCATGCTCATGGAAACCTGGCCACACATTTTCCCCTACATTTTGACATGATGCTGAGCAGAAAGGATTTTCTGGTTAGCAAAGGGTTGAAGCACGTATCTGTTATAATGTCCAGAAATCAAATCAGTGTCAATCCATGTTTTTCTATTTCTCCTGTTACTGTGCACCATCCAATGGGTTTGAAATATAAGCTTCACTTATTTTGTTGTGGCATTTCATGATCCCACATTAAGCACATATAATTAGGGATTTGTTTTTCAATTGAGTGGAGCACGTACAAATCTGATTTATTTCATTTCTGGTACATTCTGTAGTACACTACATTTACATGCCAATTTTGCATTCAAACCTATTTAAAAAACATACTACACATGAATTGCATCATTATTCTTGTAGTTTATAACAATGTTGAAAAGGACATTGGCAGATAATTTCTGAACCTGTATAACAAATTAAATGAAAAAAGAAAATTATGGATTGGGCCTTAGAGAGTGACCCTATTTCTGCCCACTCAACAAGAAAATCATAATCAGAATGAGGTCTATTGCCATGTATACTTGTATATACAAGGACTTTGTCTTGGCATTTGGTGCAGAATAACAAGAGAAGAGAAAAGCATAATGAGAGAGAAAAATAAGATGGTTAAAAATAACTACTGCAAAGAGGAGGAATTAGAAATATTAGAATATACAAAAAAGCTTAGAGTGTCTAAATATAAGTGTGTGTGTGTGGGGGGGGGGGACATTAACAGATTGAATGACAGATGAGATAAAATAACATAAAACTCCTAGACATGTGTGTTAATGTAACACCTATGAATGAGGCGGTGTACAGGTCTGGCAGGGAGGGCAGATTGCGCCCAATCACCTTCTCAATGGAACATGTGATAAGCTATAGTCTGTCTTTGTCAGGAGCTTGACAGACTGTTAGTGTACAGCAAGAAGAGCAAAGGAGAAAGAACACAGCCTTGAGGAGAACTGGTGCTGATGGTCTAGGAGAGAGGTGTGTTTTCCCAGCCTCAAATGCCTCACATGCTGCCTCCTGTCAGACACCTGCAGGTGGAGCTGGGAAAACTTCAGTTGTAGCAGAGACTGGATGATTGTGTTAAAGGCAGTGCTAAAATCCACAAACAGGATCCTGAAATAGGTTCCTGGGGAGTCTAGATGCTGGAGGATGAAGTGAAGGGCCATGTTCACAGCATCATCTGTAGACCTGTTGGCTCTGTAGATAAACTGCAGGGGATCCCAAAAAGGGTCCATAATGGTTCTGAGGTGGGACAAAACTAGCTGCTCAAATGACTTAATGACTACAGAGGTCAGGGTGACAGGTCTGTAGTCATTAAGCCGTGTGGTCCTCGATTTTTTGGGGGACAGGGATGATGGTGGAGGTCTTAAAGCAGGCTGATATGTGGCGATCTCCACTTAGGTGTTAAAATGTCTGTGAGACAGCTGATCAGCACAGTGCTTCATGGTGGATTGAAAGACAGAGTCTGACCCATGTGAAAGCCTGCAAGCTGCAGCGCAGAGTCAGGTATAAATCCACAGAGCCAACTTTCTGTGAAGCACCATACAGTTTTTTTCTACCAGAAGCTGGAGTTCATCTAGTTTATTGCAAAGTGAACACATGTTGGAGAGAATTATTACTGGTAATGGTGTTGGTGGAGACATACAAGTGAACCAGCATTTTTTCTCCTCCTCTGGTGTTTCACTAGGTGAAGAGAGTTGACAAGAATGTCCAGTAAGTCAAAAGATGTAGCTGTGAAAGTCAGAAATACAGCCACAGGAGTTGTAGTTCTGATATATATGAGTTTTTTTCTGGTGTAAGAGCTACTAATATTGTTAGAAGATTGGGTATTTAAAAAACAAACAAAAAGAAGCAAAACAGTGTGCACCAACATGCCAAGGCTGCATCTGCGATGATGGCTTGGATGTTAAGGGTTAAGGGATGTTAACCATCAACCCTGAAAATATAGTAAGATATTCCAAAACAAGATATTCTCCTGAAATCTTTTGCATCAAACATACCCTTTTTTCACACTAAATTACATTTGTATGTATGTTTCTGTTTGTGTCCTTGTGAGCACTGCAATACATGTTGAAGGGGCTTAGGAGTGGCAGATAATTTGTACTTCTGGCATATATTGATAATGCAGCACGCTAAAATGACTGAGAAGAGCCTTAATTTCAGCAGGGTTAAGGTAATAGGCTGCAGTACTTTATGACAATCACTTAACAAATAGCTGAAATCAGAAAATTAGGTTTTTAAGACTTGTGAAAAAAATAAGCAACAACAGTTAAACATTTGCTTCTTTATGAATGGAAACTATTTGTTTGTCTCTTTTTTCTGAGTGAGCCTAATTGGGAAGCTAGTTCTCTTTTTTTCCAATACACAGCCCTTTGCTGACCAAGATGTCTTCTTACTTGAGCAATTAATGCTTAGGACTGCTGTCTGAGCCCATCTGCAACATCATTTTAAAATCTATGATTCAAAGTAAACATTAGAATAAAGTAAGACTTCTTTATTTGAATTGTACAGATATTTTCTGGACAGATCCAGCATGTGCTTGTGCAGCATGCATCTCCTTGTTTATACTATAAATTAAGATCATGTTAATATGGCAAATGTAACAATGACAATGATTAAATGTGTGGTTGTGTGTGCATTATTTTGCTCATTAGCATGCTAAAGTATAGTGCTTACCTTGTCAGCAGGAAATTGCATTCCACCACTTGTAATTACTTTTTTGAAAGTTTGACACTTTCATGACAGTGAAAACGGGAAGTTTAGTTTTGCTAGATGTGCCACTAAGCTTTAACCCTATAACTCTGAATGTGTCGCTGGTGGCACGTTTGTGCAAGCACACTTTGGATTACAGTAATTACGTCAGTTAGTGCTATTGGAAAAATTCTAATGGTTTCTGAAAGCTGAGATGTTGTGCTTTGCAGCCAAAATGGTGTTATTACGGTAATTTCACTTGCGATTGTCCCGGAAGCCTGCAAAGCAGCACTCTACACGCACAGCGGTGGAGAAAGTTTCCATTTTATGGCCTGTTTTTGCATATTATGAGACGCAGACTCTTGAATTTTATTGGAAATAGCTGGATACTTTTCAAATGCCAACTATAACATGCAAAATATGCTATTCATGTATAATTGCAGTGTTGTTTGTTTACTAAAACTCTAAAATCCAATTCTGTTTTTGTGCTTATCACTTATTACACTCTAACATGCAGCAAATTGTAAATAACGGCCAGGTATTATAAGTTCCAGGTATTCTGGAAAAATGGACAAAAATACTTACAGGACATTCTTAGGTGTTAAAGGGTTAAATTTGGTTGCTCATGTGCTCATCTAATTTACAATCATGCAGTCATGCAGCCAGGGTTCATTGTATCTTAAAGAGGAGGCCAACCCTGGAAGAATATACAAACATGGAATAGAAACAGGAAAGTAAAAAAACTGTTTTATTCTGTCCCTCAACCTTAGACTGCAGCTGTTAATAAATCACACAGCCTAACAATTTAAGGCTTCATACGTGGTCATCACACTCATTCCAGCTTCTGAAAATTTTGACTGCGATACAAAAGTCAACAAAAGTTGTGTCTTCTAATGGATCAATGGGTGTATTCCATCAATGTAAGCATCTACTCAACAATTCAATGTCAAAACTGAAATCTGTGCATGCAATTTCAAAAATTGTGATGATCATTAAGTACAACTGTTTATTGTCAGTGAAAATAGAAATATTGGATGGATGATATTTTAGGCAATAATAATAACAGTAATAATGATTATAATAATACTGTACAAATATGCTGCTATATCATGAACATATATGCAAAACATATATGCTTTGCATATATGTTCCTGATATATAAATATTTTCTCAGGTACATCATAAGAAAAATGTGGTAACGTATTAGTGTCACTACAAATGTCTATAAAGAGTATTTAACTGAACTATATTCTTTAACGTTGTTATTTGTGTTATTCTCTTGTGTGGCCAGTTGCTTTACTATTGTGCTAAATGAGTGTTTCCTCAAAAATCCCATTGCTTTGTTTGGTTATTGTGATGATTGTGTTATGTTCTGGTTGGCATTTTGTGCTTTGGTGGTTCTGTGTCTTCCCCTTTTCCCCCTCCACTGTTTCTTTCCTGCAGATGCAGTGTGTGGACAAGGGGTGTGGCTGGCTTTCTGACTGCAGCAACGATGCACACTCGTTTCCATTCTGTCATCAACTCTTCTATAAAAGCCCGTCCCTGACTGCACCACTCTGTCAGATAATTCCGTCTCGTCGGTTGTGCTACACTTTTGCTCTGTAAATTTGGAAGAAGTCAGCTTCAGAATTTATTAGTGTCTAATGTTTGGGTTTTTTTGATTTGTCTAGATCCACCTGTGTGCCTTGCTGGGAGTTTTGAGTTTGGACAGTGCCAGCCTTATTCTCTGGGAGTCCAGGTCTCCAGTCGCCTGCCAGAGCAGAGCTAGCCACCCCCTTCAGCCACAGCAACCTGGTTTTGTTATTTAACCACAAATAAACTTCTGTTCTCAACTCTCCTGCATTCCCGTCTCTGCTTTGGGGTCCAAGTCACCAGAACATAACAGTTATATTGCAAGGTATTAAAAACTGGGAGAGCAAAGCAATACCTTCAGCCACAATTATTATCACAACCTATTCCTTTTATTTCAGTCTGAGGTTGGACTGAATGGAGTGAAATAAAATCTAATGCTCTAATAATTGATATCATATATCAAGATACTTTATTGTCATTTTATCAAGTGAGAAACAAAATATGTACTCAGGGCCAGCATGTATGTTTTGCTCCCTTGGCATGTTTCCAACACCTGACCATACACCATTTTTATTTGAAATACTTTAAAAGATCAAAGTGATAATGTCACAGTAGAGCATGGAGGTTGATAACCTTCTCTTTCTCTATTGTCTGCAGGGACCATTCCTCTCACTGCATCATTTGTCAGTTTAAATGCTCTTTTTGACAGGTTCATTTTGACAGTAGCAGTGTGTCTGTTATGACAATCCTTGGCTAGAGAGATTTATGCTGTAGGTAGAAGGAGGTACCAGGACAACTGCTTAGGACAACCTCGTGGTTAGAAGAAAAGTGAATCTAAACAACATAATTAAACCAGCAACAATAAACACAAGCATCCTCGTCAGCCAGTCTCTGGGGAATCACAGTACATGTTAGAATACAGCAAAACCACAGCGCTGCCATTTAAATTCCACTTTAGAGGTGTAAACATCCTGAATTTATGACTGACTCCATTCTCTCTTACGTCTTACTGGTCTTATAAATATAGAGCATTAAGCTTCCAGTTTTGTAGTAATTATATGTATGTTTTCCAAATTGTGAGCTGTATGGAGCACCAACGACATTTGAATGGCATTATACTCTCAAAGCCATTGTCTGTTAATGATTTCAAAGACCACGTGAGTGGCTGAATCTCTGTTATGTCAAGATTTTTGAGATTTATATGGTATGACAAGTGGCGTATTCCCACAGGGTGCAAGGGAAGAGACTCAGACAAGCAGCAGAAGAGGGAGGGGGAAGAAGAAAGTAGAGGAGAAGGAAAATAGAGGGAAGTGAAGGACTTAATTGACCAGATTTGTTGGTCTATCAGTGAAACATATGAGACAAATGTGCGATTAGTTTACCTCCTACAGCCCTGTTGTTAAAATGACACCCCTTCCAAATGACAGTGTTTTTTTAAAGGCACATTGACTCCTCAGTTTCGTTTCCCAACTTTCACTGCCTTTGCATGTGAGTTGATCAGGCTGACAGAGTTCCTGTGCCCCCAGAGATGTCAGGCTTGCCAAAGCTCCTGCACTATCCCTCCCCTTCTACTTGGCTTTCCACTTGACAAACTTGAAGTGGCACCTTGGTGGTGCAGCAATTTTATTTTTGCTCTCTTCCGATAGTACCTCTACTATACTTACACTACTGGAAATTTTGGTAATGATTATGTGAGGTATTATTTTTCAAGTTTTCTGTCTCCTTTTTTTGTTATTTTGCCCTTCTGGCAGTGCAGAGTACTCAAAGCAGCCAAGGAAGCCATGGATGTGCTCATTAGCATGTTTTCATTTGAAATACCACGGCCTTTAGGAAATGGCCTTGACTGGAGGTTGGCAATGACCTCACATACTTCCAGTGCCTCTGGACTCTCAACATTAAGGGAGAGAGTTGTTAGGCAGTTTAGCAGAGATTCAGACAGGATCAGAGCACAGGAAACTTTGAGGGGCAATCTTTTACCTTGCCAAGAAACATAAACAAATATAATTTCCAAAATATGCAACCCTGCTACTAAGCAGTCCCAAGAGAAACAAGCATCTATTCTGGTTCAAGAGAGAACTAGGAGAGAGGAACCTGGGTTGGGTATTTCCTACAAAGTAGATTTTGGAAAAAAAGTGATCCCCTCAAATTTTGTGATAATGAAGAAATGTAATACACTCAGTGGGGGCTACTTACTTACAGAAGGTGCTGAGCTAGTGTGACAGTTTTCTTTTTTTATTTTTAATCTCATATGTATTTCACATTTCAAAACACAGACATCATCTGATTTTGCCTCAGTGGGCTATGATCAGTGAAATTCTTATAATAATAATAATGGATTAATAAAAGCATGTTTGTTCAGCCATTCCACGCAGTATAAACAAATATTAAAGAAATAGTAATAATGTCACATACTGTTAGGCCAATTCATTATGACAAGCATACTGTAATGTTTACACTGATCAGCAACATGCCCCTTGTCCATAAAATACTCATTTTGTCAAAGTACCACAAGTTAGTCCACAAAATATCCACCTCTTAATTTACAATAGTGCCTTCTCTTTCATTTCTTTTGCAACAAGTCTTATGGACATCCAGGCCTTGATAAAGCCCTCCTTAATAATTCTATACAGTCATGCTGGAGAACTTGAGAGCTGGTACCATTACAGTCAAGATGTGTCACTACATCAAAGCGAGGCGCAGTCTAGGCTGAAGGCTGGCCCAAGGTTGATAGCTGATGATGCTCAAAAGAATTTCAATTGATGGGTGCCAGTACATATAAGGAAAAGTAATATGTCTATTAAGCCTTTAACAGAAGAAATGGTTTCAAAGCAAAAACAGAACAGAAGCAGTGCAGGAAATCAGTTTGAACATAGTTCACAGCCTGTGAACAATTGTTAGTGAAAGGATGTTTTGGCTTGTGAAAGAAATGCTTGTGAAGAAACACCAGACAGAATGATATTGTACTCAGTGATAAGTTTGGGCGGTAATACTGTAATACAGTATGCTAGCTTATTTGAAAATAGCAAGAGTATCTGTTAAATAACTGTCATTTAAGGATTCTGTTCCACAATGTGCGCATATATGCCTATGATAAATACCACTGTCTCTATGTGAATTTTTGCAAATGCTATGTGTCAAATAAATAACCCCTCTAAACAAACTTTTAACAATTGATCACCATGCATAATATTATAACATAATAATAATAATAATAAGAAGAAGAAGAAGAAGAAGAAGAAGAACAACAACAACAAACTTTTGTGTAGCACCTATTAAACAAAATGCAGCCCAAACTGCTCTATGACAAAGAACTTTCATGTGCTGAGTACTTCACATAAAAATAGACATAATATCTTTGAAATGTTAATTTAACATAAGATGGTAAAAATTCATGTGGCAGAAAGGGTGTAGGCAATCATCACCTACTGCAAAGCCCACCAATGCGATTTTAATTTGGGGAAGGTTTAATGGTATCAAAACTTGGATACATGTTGGTATCCAGCATGCTTAATCTTTGCCTATTCTGCCTAACATATCTTACAACTACATTATTAATCTTTAAATGATTAATGGAACAAAGCCATTTGAAAGTTGGGGTACTTAACACTGTAGAGCAGCTTAGAGAATCTTTGCCTGTGAATTTCAGGCTGCATTTCAGCTCATATGAGCTCCAATGATCTAGTATATAATAGTACTATAATCTAGTCAGAGGGCGACTCATAAAAGTCTTCAACCAAACGAAATTACAGCTGACCAGCAGCCACTGCAAAGATGCTTAAAGTGAGGCAGTGGAATCATGTTTTATGTGTCTGAGATTTAACATTTGTTACATGTCAGACCCCTGCAGTAGAAACTGTATACTGGGCTCTTAAGTGATAATGGTGTCAGAAATTTAGAAGAAGCTTGATCAGATTTTAACAACTTACTGTGTAAAATAATGGTATAGATGTTAAGCTTTTGGTGATTTATCTTTCATATGATCTATCTTATACTGGTTTTGACAAAAGCAGCAAAAATTTTCAGACAGATCAATGGAGGTTCTACAACAAAGAATATTGATAGGAAGCTGTTTGATATTCATGAAGATGTGAAAAACCCCTGCCCTCAATACACAACACCACGACACACAATACACCCGCTATTCTGTTCTTAAGGATCAATAAACAGATAAATTAGTTAGACTTTTCAAAAGTCTCAAGACAAAATCATGAAAAAAAACTTAATTAGATGAAAACATACTTTTCCTTTCTGTTGCTGCCTCATGATGATGATCAGTCCGTTGAATGTAGTTCCCTTAAGGAGTTCAAGCTCTGTAAGTGCACTCTTCAAATAAAAATAAATGAGCAGAACTGTGGGCTTGACTGACAGCCTTCAGTATCTGACCGTCCTGAGAGAAATGCATTCATTTGGTGTCCATTCTCACCTAACACTGCTCAGCTCTGCTGTCTCCTATCTCACACAGAAAAAAGTGTACACCTTTCTCTAGCAAATATCTGATCCGACATTGAACCCTTTTATAAGATTACCTTCCACTCATTCCTAATTACTAGACTGTTAGCTTTTGTCATTATCACTTTAAATAAGGCTACATTCTAAACTACATTCAAGTGTAACTCTTGGACTGATTGCCCAAGCATGCCCCAGCTGTCTCACTTATGACAAGCCTTGTGGAACTTAATCAAGTCTTGACTGCCTTATTATCAGTTGTTTGTTGTTGTTTTTATCCTTTAATGAAGTAAATGGAAGCATATTTTATGCCCACTCTGTGCCTGCTTGATACAATCTAATGGATATTGTGGACAGTGGGACACATGTTGGGCTGTTTATGATTTGGGCCTAAGCCAAGCAGTAATGAATGATACCAGTGAGTTCGACAGATTTTAATGGAGGCCATATTTCAGGATAGGAAATCCTAGCATTAATGATTGTAAAGCAGATTCTAAAACAGGGAAGTGACAAAAGACATGCAAAAAATGTCATATATGCAAATGCAAGTTGCACCCAACAGATATTTTTATAGTAAAGGAATATATAATTAACACTTAACAGGTAAGTGCTGCCAAGGATATAAGAATAATATTTCATTATGTTCTGGATCTGCATTATGGAACTTTGTTTAAGTACAATATTTTTTTTAGATCTTTATTAGCAGTTTGTCCTTTGATGACTGCTAGTTTATTTTAAAACATCAGTATGGTATACATCTTTGTCTGTGATTGATTTTTGCATTGATTTGCATCTGATTCAATCACAGTAAACAGTTTCCCATTCCAGGCATGAAATATGTGCTATGAGAATAAAGAAAAAGCAATGACTCAGATACAAAGATTATAATTTAACCTCAATTCAAGGGAGGCAACATCAACTTTTTAAAAATGAAAATAAACCTCAGGGTACGTTTTGATCACTGGATCTGCTTGAGTGTGTATAGACAACAGCTGTGCATCAATGTGAGTGGCAGCCTTGGAAGTGCCTCATTGACATCACCAAATGGATGAAAGAACACCACCTCCAGCTCGTCCCCTCTCCAGTTCAACCTTTCCATGCAAAACCTTTCCAAGTAAAACCCTCTTTATAACATCAGATTAATATCCAGCATGGATCAACTCCTCTTATTCCTAAAAAAGTCAGCCTGAAACCTGAGTGTCATGATTGATGACCATCTTAGTTTCAAGCTTCACATGGCCTCAGTTGCTCGGTTGTGTCACTTTGCCTTGTACAGCATCAGATCTGACCCTACCTGTCTGGGCATACAGCAGAAGTCCTGGTACAGGCCCTCATTATTTCCTGCATCAACTACTGCAACTCCCTACTCACTGGTCTCCCCACATGCACATTCAAACCACTGCAGAAAGCAGCTTGTCTGGTTTTCAACCAACCCAAAAAATCTCAAGCCAACCGTCTGTTCAGACCCCTCCACTGGCTCCCTTCTCCCTTCCCTGCTTTCTTTATCACCTTCAAAGTTGGTGCCAGAGATATTGTTTATTGAAGGAAAATACTGATCTCTCTCAGGATGATGGGCTGTGATAATAGTAATCTTTACCCAATACTGAAAGAACTGAGTTTAAAATACCAGGGGTACAGAGCCAGTGTTATGATGAAAGCTTGGCTTAGGGAGTCTTGTTGACCAACAAGACTGATGAACTGGCTGCCCTTGTGATGACCAGATAATCAACAGGGAGTGCAGCTTAATGTACTTCATGGCAATGAGGCTTACTGCTAAAACTCTGAATGTGAATGTCTGATTTCCTAGTGTAAGAGGGGAAGGGCATGTGAAGTTAAGTAACAACAACAGGAGTAGAAATGGGATTTATGGCTCTTTGGAGGGAGCCGGATCTTTGGGATCCGTTCATTTCAAGGAGCCATTCAAAAGACTGGCTCATTTGGCTCATTTTTATATTTATTCACTTTTAAGAAGCCAGCCTGGGGTTAATTCATTTTATCCTGGCAATAATCACAGGGAGGAATGATGGGCTGAGATTTGGATCAGAATAATTTCGAACTCAGATTTCCCACCAATATTTGAGTTTGAATTATTCTGAAATATTGATTATAGCTTCATTTGACATGTGTGGACAAGATTTTAAAGTCTGATATGGATTCATTGTAAATATTCCACTGCCATATCCCTCTGAGTTGACAGTGAGATCACTATTTACCCTTTGTATAAAGTGTGTGTATGTGTGTAAAACTACTTTGACTTATGTTATTCATGCAACACCTAAACAAATACACAATAAAAAACAAAGCAGGCTACAATGAAGTTCCATGCAAAAGCTTTTCGTGCAAAAGAACATTTTTAACAATACAGAAAAACTCAAAACAATATTTTAAAATTATATAATAAAGGCTTATAATAAAGATTAAAGGTGCTGTAAAAAAAATACTAAGTTGTTGGTCAGTAACACCATGTCTTGTTTTAGTGCAAATTTGAGAGAAAAACGTTTCACACAAGAATATTTTGATAGGAAACTCAATAAATTAGAGAAAAAAATGTGCATACAGCCCACTAGTACTATTAATACAAACTGTACAATGGACTAGTGAACTGTTCTGAGGTGCATATAGTTGCTTTGTAAAAAAAATAAAATAAAATAAAAATAGAGCTAAACCCTGAGGAGGACTCCTGAACTGTCCTTGGGTGAATAGTAGCCTATACCTGACCTACAAAAACAGGAGATCAGTCCCTTTACTCTGAACCATAACCCCAATAACAAAATAAAGTGTAAACAAAATAAATGACATTCCCAAAATAATAAAGCAGTTCCATGCTTTATGGCTTCTCCTTCTTGTCCTTCAGCAAATTTGCATTGAGGAAGACAAGTGATCTCACTTTTGCAGGCTTGAGGCGACTTCTCCTCTCTGTGATTATTTGTCCAGTTTTAGAGAAAATTCTCTCAGATGGAAGTGATGTGGCCAGGAAGCAAAGCTTCTTAGCCATGAGTTTGCTAAGCCTGGGGTACACAGGCACCCGACTTTTCCACCACTTGACATTTGCATATGAAATAAGCGCTCCTCCCCATGCTCTCTCCGTCTGCCGATTCCGACGCGCTCGCTTTTTTTTTTTTTATTTTACTGAGGCACTCACGTGATGCAATGCATATGAAATAAGCGCTCCTCCCCATGCTCTCTCCGTGTCACTCAGTGGAGGAGCAAGGAGGAGCTTGTGTTAGCATCTGTGTGAACCATAGGTGTGAACTCAGGGAGAGAGAAAAAAAGAACGGCTCCCAACCAAACGCGACTCCTCAAGTAAAACAAAATACGACGCATGCTTACATCAGCATGAATAACTTGATGTCAGCCAATAATATCATGACATCCACCCCTCAATCAAATTCCAGACTTTAGTGCCACAGCATTATTTGTTCATTTTAGGCCTGCTAGCTGGACTTTACTCTGAGCAAAGAGGCATTGCTGACAACTGCAGAAAATGTGCAAGGAATTTTAAAGAGGAATACTTCAGCAAGTAAATGGTGAACACAATGGGCTTCATCTCTCTCTCATCTCTGAATAACTGTGAAACTCCATGGGTGTTATGACTGGTCCACTTTTCAATGGTCAAAGCTAAACTGAAAATTGCAACATGTTATTTGTCTGGTTAAGTGAGGATGAGAGACAGCCAGTGTTCATCATCAATAGCTATTAATGGACTAGATAATACAAATATATGACTATATTTTCAGACAGTCACAGGAAGAGCTTCTTTAATGAATATCATTAAGTGACATACAAGAGGTACATGTACAGATTAGCTTGATCTCCTTTTACTGATTGATCATCATAAAATCAAGTGAGAAACTGTTTTTACATTTCTCAACATCTAATACACATTGGGAATGAATAGCTAGTGTTACCCTTGTGCAAGATTGAAACATTTTCATCCTTGATAAGGGATCTATAAAAATGTCTGAGCTTGTGCTCTCACTTTAAGTAATATTTTTTTCCAAACACTAATTAAAAGCAAGGATACATTCAACACAAAAAACAATGCTATATCAAGTAGGTATGACTGACCAGATTTGTCTTTTTTCCCAGAAACATGTTTTCCCTTATCATATTTAAACATTTCTAATTAGGTGGCAGAGCTGGGACACACTGCCAGAAAACATGTTGTGAGCATGTTGTGAGAAATCAGTCACTTTGAAGCTCTTTGTAGTATCTATAGGCATTTAAGTAAGAAAAATGGTATTCATATCAGAACCTAATTAGATCAAAGTTAAAATTGATGTTTATTGATAGCCACAAAGGCAAAACACTATAGAAGGATAGGGCTGGCAGCAATGCGACAGCTGAAATGCTTCCTGTGTTCACAGCATGGGCCAACAAGCTGCAGCAGTCTGTAGTGGTAGTGCTCCACACACATGGTTCATCATGCATTCTGTATTGTGATTCATTGATAAAAACTTGAAACCATTTAAGAAATTAAAATACTACTTTGATTAACATGTTCATGTCTTGTTTCAGATGTGTTATTAATATCTCCAGTCTTCAAAACAAAAACAAGTCTTCTTCACTGTCTGATCAACAAAGAGTGGAGCACAAGTAGTCACTTTACTTACAAAATTGATCAATCCATAAACCTAAGGATTTTTTTCTTTTTCCTCATTCAGCTAGAAGAACCAAAATTGCCTTTGACAGCTGCAAAGATAAGGACCTTAACTTTTTTTTTTAAATTAGCTCAGGAATCAAACATAAATAGTCTCTAACATTTTTTTGTGGCTAGCTTTTTCTTATGCTATAGCACTATAATTCCTATTCCTCCATTAAGACTTTTTGCACCACTAGCTATTTATCAACACCTTCTGAAAAACAAGCCTTGAAGCTGCATAGCAGAGCAAGAATTTATTAAAAATTCTATTCTTCCTCACGTTAGAGACTTCATCAAAGAATAATGTATTTCTATTGTCTTCAACTAATTAAATTGAAATGTACTTGTAGTATCATTACACCACATGCTTCACTGATCAGTGTTTCAATTATTCAGAATAGTTCTTCCTAGTACCAGAAAAAGAAGGTGCTTCAAGATACACAAAGCATGCCAATATAAATATATATCTCTTCATTTAGTACTGTGACTTAAATCATAAATTGCAAGGTTTTAAGGTTTTAGATTTCTATCTCTTCCACATCCTTGTCTTGCCTACATTGTGTGCCAAAATGCTTCAGCCAACTTTGACAACAATGAAACAGGAGGAAAGCTGGCATCTCCAGATGGGATGTCAGCTGGCAATGGAAACTTTTTTGTCTTCTTTCTTTGCCTTATCTTCCTCCTTTGGTTAAGGTTGACCTCCTTGCACTCTGACTGCATTCACAGAATAATTTCTGTCAAATGGTCAAGCAGTGTGTTTCTGGGTGATTATGTTTACTTCAGATTGCTCACTTGCAATCTCCATAAGTGGTGCAGTACACAAAAACAAGCTTTGCTGTGGATGGAGATCTGGGACAGAGCACATGGGTTATTAAGTGGGCTTTAGGTTGTCTGAATTTTGACATGTGCAGGAGGATTCTTGGACCTTGTGCAATTCTGACACAACCCACAGCCTACTGTCTGTTAAGGCTCCAAACCCAGAGAACTGAGTATTACACTTCTGTGTTACCAAACACTGCATATTAGTCTGTAGCAGAAAGGAATTCAATTTTTTAAGCTAAAAATTATTTTGTATGGTGCATTTAAGAACATGGTGCAATAAATCATTGTTTAGGTATTACCCACCTTCTTTTCTATATTCTCAATTCCAAGACTTCACAGACCTTGTTTAGCTTTATAAGACATATGAGACAAACCAAGACAAACTAATCTCAAAACGTAATAAATTTAAATTTAGAAATTTTCAGAAAGTAGATGAAACACTACACCCCACCCCCCACCCCCCACCCCCCCCACCCCATGCCCAAACCCCCATCTACACAGCTCTATCTGATAGGTCCTGTACTAGTTCTTATTACACCTATCTTTTATTATTTAAGTGTTCATTTTTTCTGATAATCCCCAAGTTTTTGATGCTACATAAACGGGGGTATGGAGTAATTATTACATCATGTATGCTTGTGATCGTGTCAGGTGCTGTTTTCAGTGTGCTCTAACACAAGCACACATGCTCATAAAAGTAGGCACAAAGCTGCAGCCCTTGAGAGTTTATGCACGGTGCCTGAAAGAGCCCCTACTGAGAGCTTGCTATATATTAAAGCCTTTATTATTGGTGTGTCAGAATCAAATTAGTGGTGATGTGCCACCCGGTGTGTGGAGGAGTGTGTGTGTGCGTAAGGAGGTAGCAGACTCAGCCTGACGAGGCAGGTTTTCAATCACAAGTCTCACACAGTTGACCCTGAATGCTTAACCTCAACATTACAGTGAGCAATAACATATATAAGATACCCATTGGACAATGAGCAAGTTAAGCAAGGTGTCAGGCAAGATTATAACGGTTCTAAAGTTTTTGCTTCATCTCACAGTGTTTATAGCCATATACAGCTTTCACACAGGCAATTTTGATGTATGTCACATGCTCATTTCAGTACAACGACTACAGATATAGGCCAGTCTTGAAGCGAAAAAGTTTGTTTCTCATTTGTAGGGTAGAAAAGAATAATGAAGGTCAGTTCACAGTAATTTTGACTGTCTGATCCCTAAACACCTATCCAAAGGAATAATATTCTCAATTGTCACAGTCACATTTCTAAAAATATTCTAGTGTAAACCCACATAGTAGCAGAAAAGCCAGTCATTTCAGATCAGTTAATGGACAATAATGGATATTTACAAGTAAATATAGAGCTACAGGACAAAAAATAAAAAAAAAATCAAAATCTCTAATCAGACCAGGTAGCATTTAAACCCAGTACAATCAGCACTCCTCCTTGAAATCTGACTTAATTTACTCTTTTGACTCATTATCCATTGCATAAGCAATGAGTGTTGAGACAAGATAAAAGGTTTGTGTGGAAGAAATGTACACTTACACTCAGTCTACATACATACCCCTTATATTGTGCAAAAGGAAGCTAATTTATTATGACCCACATGAGGAGGACTTCTAAAATGGCTGGTTGCTCAGAGCTCCTGCATAGAGAACGGCTTTAAATTGCAACCAAACTTGCAGACAGTGACAAGGTAAAGGGAAAAACAAGCCTTTGTTCACTCACCCATACTGGCAAAGCAGCAGAAAAGAAGCAGCCATGAAATCATTGTATACAGTCCTCTTGTCGTGAGATGCTCATGCAGAAGCAAAATTAACTGCTGAGACACAAGTGTATGTGGAGTTGAGACACCATTTCCTCCTTGCTTTCGAGTCTTTCGGTTTCTCCTTTTTTCTTTGAATTTGTCTTCCTTTTTTGCTGCTGAGTGTCCGTTTTTCTCCCTGTTCCTCTTGCTGTTTATTCTGCATCAGCCTTTCTTTTTACTACTGTGACATCCATGCATGCTTGCTCTGATTCTGCTTTATTTTTCACTGGATAGCTCTTTCCTCCCTGCAGCTCTCTCTCTACACTACAGTCAGGGAAGAAACTGGCTCCTCCCTCTCTGACTGCTCATCTGCCTTTCTGCATTTTAGAATGGATAATCTGGTGTCCTTTAGCATTCATTGGGATAGTAATATAATATCCAGCGCTGTTCAAATGAACAGTATATACATAAATATTTTCTTGGCTGACACTGAGAATCAAATTCTCTTATAGCAGTAAAGAGTGATCAAGAAAACAATACATATCTATAAAAATTATATAGTTTTGCGCAGCCGATTGGTAACCTTTGATTCTTGTTGGTACTTTGGTCTTTGGACCTTGGTAAAGAAGGGGCAAATTGTTTCACAGGACATTAAATTTTGTTGTGGTCTGATGTCTTTATATTGACTTCAGCCAGCCAAGCCAGTTTATCAATAAAATCTCAAATTAATTATGAAACGATGCATAGGTGGTAGCATGAACGCTAAGGTTAGCGCTTGATTCAATTCAGTTCAGTTAAATTTTATTTATAGCACCAATCACAATCAAGGCTATATCAGGGCACTTTTTAAAAACATAGCAGGTCATTTCCTGTCAAAGGATTAATAAAGGCTCAGTCTATTCTAGTATTCTAGGTCCAGACAAATGTATTATTATTAATTACACCTACATGAAGTTCTGTACCCAAGTGAGAAAGCACTTGGCGACAGTGGCAAGGAAAAACTTTCCTTTAACAGGCAGAAACCTTGGGCAGATCCTGGCTCTAGGTGGACAGCCATCTGCCCTGACCGGTTGGGGGGAAAGAGAGAGAATAGAGAAAGAGAAAACACAGCAGCATCATGCAAATTGTACAAGGATGGAATGTCAATCAGCTGACAGTATTTGTAGGTTTGTAAAAAACAACAAAGAATCCTTTACTATGGCTATCAGTACAACAATAAAAAGCATGAAATGGTGCCAGTGGATAGAAAGCAGGTCGGTGGAGCCAGAGCTTGAGATACCTGTAGAAAGGTATATACAGAGAGAGAGACCAGAGAGAAGCAAGCACATGACATGTAAAAAATGGCTTGCTAGAGGAGAATGGGTCTGAGTGAAGGAGAGAAAGAGAGAGGAAAAAGAGTGGTGACAAACAATGGAACGCCTCCAGCAGCCTGCACCAAGACGGTCCTGGGTTTGATGCTTGACTGGGACCAGATCAATGATCTGGTCAATGTCATTGTCCTATTATTTAAACTTTAATGCAATTAGGTGGCTGCCTCAGTTGGAAAAGCTCAGATAGTTCGTATTTAAACTGATTATTATTGTGTCAGCTCTAATAGTGAAAGAGTAAAAGGTATGGATGTGACAGAGCAGCCCGTCATCGATGCTAATTGGGAACACAATTTTTGTTGAGTTAGGTCTGACAGCTGTTTTTAACAATAAATTTTGGGTGCGAACCAAAAACTGATCTCAGTTTTCTCTATGACGCCAAGTTTTTGGAATCATAGGATCCCCGCTTTCTTAAAAAATATGAAAATACTGTACTTAACAGATATGTACTTGTTTTATAAAAATTTTCAAATACTGACATACAATGAAATATGAAAGAAACAGGCATGACTGCAATGTTTATTTAACAGTATTATGTTTTTACAAAGGATATGGCTACTGTAATTATAATTGTGTGCAAGTAGTTAAGGTAAAAATTTACGTTTGACAAATTGATGTTTGCCCTCTGACTTGGAATGGTGAAACTACCACAAATATAGCAAAAGGAGTCAGGGTTGTTTAGGCATTTACGATGAGAAGTAGCAGGAGCAGACATGATCTGGAACAAAGGAAATATATACCTATGTAAATAAAACACCAAGATGAATAGTTACAAGCTTTGAAATAAAGTGTGTTGGAAAAGCTGTGAAAGCTGGTGGTGAAAGCTTACAGGGAGACACATAAGGCCGATCCTCGGCTCCACCCAGGCGTGTAGCCCATGCCTGGATGTGTGACCCATCAGGTGAGATGATACATACGCCACCATAGCCCTCTGAGGTGAATGCAGATGCTTGTAACCTCAAAATGGAGACTACATTGTCTGAAAGAAGAGCAGTCGTCACCTGAGTCTCTAGAGAAGCTGGAGGGCTGAGAGACTAAGAGGAGCAGGGGCTGACAGTTGATCACAGGAGAGGGAGCTGGCTCTGGGGTGGTTGTACTAGTGCAGACACCCACTGAGGCAGGCACAAGGGTCGGGTGAGACAGAACCTTCTGCATTTGATCCATCACAAAGCCTGCTGAGTCCTGAAGGGTTTACATAAAGGCCTTGTTACGATCCATTAACCCCTCACCTCTTACATGGAGGAGGGACCTGGTCATCTTGACTGGAATTTTGCACCTGAACCTGAAGGATTAGACTGATTGGGTCTCTGCTGAGTCGATACTGGCTGCCTCAGACTGTCACAAACAGACTGGGACCTTGGACCCAAAAGCAGAAGACAGAGTCGAGGTGGCATGAAAACAGAGTCCTTTATTCAAAACAGTGGTCAGTACATGTAACAAGGGTCCTCTCAGCCATCACAAAATATGCAGCAGCTCTGTTGGACACACATTCTTCCATAGTGCCTGGTTCTTTTCAGTTGTCAGAATATCAGTACAATAGTGGTCAAAATCCAGGAAGGTGAAGGTACAAAATCATTAGGAAAAAGGCAGGTCAAAAAATGGATCAGGGTCAAAAGCACTTCATATCAGAGGTTATTTGAGGTCACTTTACATATAGGGCATGTCTAGACTGATCTCTCGTATTAATTTACACCTAACACTACCCACCATGAGCAAGCACTTGGTGACAGACAGCATGGTAAAACTTACATATAACAGGGAGAATGTTAGACTGCATGTCCTGCCTTGCCCTCTACTTCCAGTTCCCTGCCCCTTTACCCTGCTGCCATTGTTAGTGGCATTCCCTCCTGTGTGTGTGTGTGTGTGTGTGTGTGTGTGTGTCTGTTAAATAAACTGCAGATTTTTTTTCTGGGATTTCTCCAAAAATAAACTGACCTGGTTCATGCAGCAAATACATTCATGAGCAAGGCAGATTAAGATACACTAACACCACTCCTGTCATGGTTTAGTAAGATGGTCAAGTTTAATTTGTTTTTGTGTCTGTTGTCTCGTGGCTCCCTGTTTTATTTTGAAAGCTCTAACTTCCCTCTCGTGTCAGGTGGCTTGCCCTTCCTCTTGCGTTTCCCCGCCAGTCTGATCGTCTTCCCCGTCCCGATTGTTTTCACCTGTCTACCTTTTCCCCATGTGTAGATGCAAGTTCAGGTTCTCGCCGGTCTTGTGCCAGTTTGTTGTGTTTTTCGCCTGACAACCAGTGCCTTGTTCCTGCTCATGATTTCTGCCTTGTTCTGCTCTGTTCTCAGGTTTGGTTCAGTTTTGAAACTTTGATTGGTTACTTTTGATTCCTAGAGTTTTTCCCTCAAAAGACTGATTTTGTTACACAATCAAGTTTTCTTTTTTCCTCTTTAGAGAGTATTTTTATGTTGTTACTTTAGTTTCCTATTCAGAGAAAATTTAGTTTGTGTTTTTGCCATTTTCATTGTGTTTTAGTTTAGTGAATGTTTCCTCTTATGAGTGATTTTGTGTTGATACTTTGTGTAAATAAACCTTGTTTGAAACTCTGGGTTTTTGGCCTCTCGAAGTTCTGCCATTAGGGTTCACGGTAACAGTCTTGTCACCACCAGCCCTGCTACCAGTTGGTTCCTTTTCATTTGGCTCATAAATGGAAAAAATATGGTCTGGCAATATTTCTGCTCCAACCTTTTTAATTATCATATACGCCAAAGCAAATGTAGGCTAATACATCTCTCTGTGTTTCTCATAATGACATTTGTATCATTCTTCCTGATAAGCAGTCCGAAAACTGTTTTACAATCAGGAAGAGACTTCTTTCAACAAAAAATTCAACGAACATGTTTCACTCACTGATGAAAGGCTTGATATTCACTGTAAAAATGAAGGAAATGTGCTTTGTAAAGCAAAGCTATAAAGAGCAGAAGGTATTGACGCTATGGTTTTCTATCTGAGGCAGTGATGTCATTTTTATTCATTGTATTGACTTTTCTGCAGTCCTGCAGTCTCTGTCTGTAATTATTAATTACAGGGCATCTGTTATTGTATTCAGCTTTCCTCCTCCTTAGCTCCATGAAATTGAATCTCCTCTCCAGTGTGGCACTAATGCAGGCAAGGTTTGTTTCATAAATATTTTATATATATTGAATACTTCACTGGGTCCTTTGGGTAGGCATGAAGTGAAGGAATTAAGCCAGTGCTATGAAAGATGAGGGAGGGAGAATACATGTTCTAATAGAAGTTTCCCATCCTGTTCCTCCAATATTCTTCTATTTTCTTTATCAATATCCATCTCTCTGTGCATCCCTTTTTCTCTTATTTGATCACATGTCCTCTTTTGAAAAATTTTACTTTGTCAGTCACTTGCCACTAGGTTTATATTGAAATCAGATGACTGGGTCACCTAGAGTTTTATTCCACTATATCCAGAATCCGAAATGAGAGAGCTTGCCAGTCTCGTGACAAACTCGCTTGTATGTAGTGATCTATAAACAGGAATGAAGTCAGGTTTCATATGCTGAGACTAGAATCAGACTGTGTAAATTTTATTAATATAAACATTTTTTACTATGAACCTCTGGGAACTCTGAAGTAGCATTATTTTTATTTCAAATTATACCATTGGTGTACTCCATAACTGGTAAATTACTGCATTTGCAAAGAAGTATGTGGCTGCCCCACCAACTGCTATGCCGTGTTAGTATTTTTTTTAGTTATCTACCATACATCATACAATTCTTCAAATAATGACACTAGCATATAGTCTTCTTTGGTGTTCAGACAGTACACCTTTTATTTAGACAGTTGTTTCTGATTTTGGGTGCACACATTTTAGTTACATACTGTCTTTGATTTAAGCAATTAATCTCACCTTGTTTTCTACAAGGCCTGAATAAAACACCTGGAGTGTTGTGGTTGGGGATTCTAAGCCCCTGCCACAGGAAATGGAGAGGCCAAGAGTGAAGGGGAGAAGGGGGCGTGGAAATTCTTGGAATAGATCATTTCATTTTTGTTTATTATTATAAATTAGTCTTTATTTGTATCGTTTGTTGTTGTGCTGATATTTAGTTGTGGATTTTGTTGTTGTGTATTAAATATATGTGTAATTGTTCGTAGCCTCTGTGTCTGTCTTAGGCTTGGGCCTGATTGTATATACCCCCTTGTGTGTGTCATTTATTAGGGTCAGGTCTGCTCGGAAGTTAAACCCAATTGCCTTATTGGGCTCCCAGTATATAGTCTGTATAGTTTAGTATTGTTTGAAACTTTTAATTTTTTGTTATGTTTTTCCTCATTGCAATAAATGAATTTTCAATTTTTGCCAATCTTTTAACTCTGTTGCCTGATTGTTTGGTCTTAACAGCGGACAGAGTGGAACCTGAGGCAGGCAGAGTCATAGTAGCCAGACAATCAGAGCAATGATTTACAATCAAATCTGCAGCAACAAGAACAGGCAGAAAAAATAGCAAGATGATCTCAGTGGATTAAAGGAGTGACACAATATCTATATACATAGAATGGAAGACAAACAAGACAGATGAAACCAAGGAACCATTAATACACAGGAAGCAAGCAACATAAAGAGAGGCAGAGACAAGTGAAAACACTTTAAAATAAAAAGACAAGCAACCAGAAACAGAAACAGAAGAAACAAGAGAGCCTCAGAATCTCAGAAACCCCTTAAATTTTCTCAAATTCAATAATAAGCCACAGCACACGATAATAAGCCCCAATGTAAGTTCCTACAGCAGGGTCCTGTAATTTCAGCAGTCGAAACCATTGGCAACCATATTCTGCAATACAACAATTATAGGTTTTTGCGCCTGTTTGCATTTTTTTTAAAAAATGCAAACAGAAACACAAAAATGACTTATCACATTGCCACTAGAGCTGTTTGCTATATGTGGGATTATGTAAATGTAGCGAAGCTGCACTGTCACGCAGTGAGTGACTGCAGTACGCCGACAATGATTAGGTACAATTGTGAATGATTGATAACTATCCATCATTCCCGTTAGGGAGGACATTAATGGCAAACAGCGCTATGGCATCAAAAAGAAATTATCCTAGTGGCTCAAAAAAAAAATAAAATGAACATGTCACATGTGAATGGACTGTGCTGTCCTGCCACAGGACTGATTGACTGACTGAGGTGAGCGACATCAGACCCATTCTGTCAGATTATAGCAGGAGGGAGGGTGTTGTTGTTGTTGTTGTTGCTGTTGTGCAGATGTCTGATATGTCATCGTCCAGTGGAAATTGTCTCTCAAATATTTGCCACTTTACATTACTTTAGGATTACTTGTGATTTATTGGTTAAGTGTATTTTATAGAAGCCCTGATTAGAAGTGTGTATACTGCTTTATAAATAGCACTAATGATTTTTTAAAGTGACTAATAAATAACAAACAATATGTAAATAAATGCAGAACATCTTAAAAAGTGACAACTTTGTAATTGGGTACATGCTTTTGTATGGACACTGTACATGTACTGTGTACTGTACAATGTTTGATGTATAACAGATTAAGTAATTTCTGTAATAGTGCAACTTCACTTCATAATTGCATATCTGCAATTATAAAATAGGAATATGAGATTATGATCTATTTTGCTTGGTAACCTGAGGAGCTTTGTCTTTGCAGGAGCAATTCTAAAATGTTTGGGAGCTCCAGGTGTTGGAAGCAGATGGGTCTTCAGAAATTCCCTGACCAGGAAGCTGTGACATTCATATTCTTCAGGACTTCCTCCTGATGTTAAATATATAAGTGTGATGTTTTACAGTGTGAGATCAGTATGTTAAATATATACTGTGATTTTTTCGGACTATAGTCTCTCAGGAGTATAAGTCGCACCAGTCAAAAAATTCATCATGAAGAAGAAAAACATATATAAGTCGCACTGGACTATAAGTTGCATTTTTTAGGGAAATTTATTTTACAAAACCGTGACCAAGAACCGACATTTCATCTTGAAAGGCAAGTTATAATAATAACAATAGAATAAAGAACAACAGGATGAATAGGTGTACGGTATGTTAACGAATATTATTAATGGTTATTGAGCTACAAGCAGTTACAAACAACAAACTGAATAGGTGTCTGGTATGGTAACGTAACATATTAACAGTTATTCAGATACATTATAGCATAAAGAACATAACAGGGAGGATGAATAGGAGGAATATAAATAAAGTCGCGAGTCCAAAAACGGAAGATACTGTTAAGCAAGTTTACCAAACTCTCGATCTCGAACCCACAAATCACTAAATCCATTGAATTCTTCATCCTTGGGTGTCACTTGAATCAACTCCGCCTAACCTGGAGGAAGATGAAGCGCCACTTCCTCTTCTGCGTAGCTGTCCTCAGACTCAGCATTCAGTTCAGTTCCAATTAATCCGGCCTTTCTGAATCCAGACAGAATGGTTTCGGTTGTCACTGAAGTCCATGCTTTGTCGATCCATCCAATGACTTGCAGGAAAGTTGCATGGCGCATCCTCCCAGTTGCCGCAGAAGCTGTGCTTCCATCCATCATCCACTCCTCCCACAGGTGTCGCAAAGACTGCCTGAACCTCGGGCTCGATCGAAATAAGTGGCTGGAGTACTTTGCTAAGCTTCCAGGATGATGGCAGGTATGAGTTGAAAACTTTTAATTTATCTTTGAACTGTGTCGTGATGTGCGCTTGCATACTGTCCATCACAAGCAGGACTTTTCGCGTTTTAAAGAAGCCATCAGGACGCTTAGTGTAGCACTTCGTAAGCCAAAAGTTCATCATTTCTTGATCCATCCACCCTTTCTCATTCACGGCCATGACAACTGAGGGGGATAATTGGATTTTTGGTATGGTTTGCTCTGAAAATGACCATTGTGGCAATTTGATCCATCTGCACACCAGTGCCAGGCACCACCTGTGAAGTGATTTCTCATGACCAGTTGTCATTTATATATTCACACTTTTTTGCCCTCCCTTGGGGGATGTCAAATGTGAGGGGGACCTCCCCATCCATGTTGGATAATATGATCCGTGTCACGCTATGCCCACTACTTGCTTTTCAACCCAACCTTCCGCGAAAACTGCCTAATCTTTGGCTTGGAAGTCTGCTGGCTGTTTTTGGCACACCGTTGTCCGTGCTCTTAGAGAGGCAGTTGGTGTTGCATGAAATTGGTAACACCAAGCAGCATCCTCAAGAAGTCATTTATATTCATTGCCTTGGCAACTACCTGGGCGTGAGAGGAATTGCACTGCTGACAAGCTCTCTCCAGCAGCACGTTGTTCAAGCAATCTATCTGTAACCTGCCCTCCAGCTGTGGCCATCTTGCTTTTAGTCTGCATCAGCTTTTTGTTTTCTAATAAAGAGTAACCTCCGCTGCCAGGGTCCCTCACAAGTTTCTCGCCTTCCAAACTTTTCTTTCATAAGTTGCTTGATTACCGCTGCCGCATGTTTAGCCTTCACTTGCAGCTTGTAATCTGCAGAATATGATTTTCTTTTTTGGGGGCATTTGTGTTCAGTCTTTCTCAGTTGTCTTTAAGTTAATGTTTTAATTAATTTTCAGTGGTACAGGAGTAGCAGATACCGGTAGGCCCAGAGTGCCTCTCATGCTGTAGGTACATTTACTCCTTGGTCATGTCGGTCAGTGCGAAGAAACATTTAAGAACATGTGAAATTATATATTTTAATATATACAAGTCGCACCTGAGTATAAGTCGCAGGACCAGCCAAACTATGAAAAAAAGTGCGACTTATAATCCAGAAAATATTGTAAGTATTATTCTTAGTGTTGGTTTGTTTTCATTAAGGTAATTCTTAAAATAGATGCTGTACTGTATTTATAGTCCAGGATTTCAAAATTTAGATTAAACATTTTTAAAAACACTCAATAATTCGTTTTATTTATTTACATATAGAGGATTGTTGTTTTCCTTGTATTATTGTTTTTTTATGAGTTTAACTTGCCTGAGTGGCTCCACTTAAGATGTTTAATTTTAATATGAGAGGTTATCATGACTGTGGCCTGTTTTGCTGGTGAAGTGTAATATTTCAGCATCTCTTGTGAATCAATCTAAAGGTTAATAATCTTTTCCATTGTAGTTTGACAAACTACGATGGCCCCCAAACAGTATTTTTGCATAGGGTCCCCACAAAGCTAGAAATGGCCCTGATTGCCACAAAGAAATGGGGAAATGCAGAATAGGATGGATCCAAATGCAGGCATTGGGTTCAGAGCAGTGAGAGTTCAAAGAGTTTTTATCAAAAAGATGTAGGCTTACAGACGGTGAAGGCAGGTGAGTTTATAACCAGGAATCAGTTTGAGTGAAGGCAAACAAATCCAAGAGGGCAGAAAATTTTGAAAAATTCCATTAACCCAAGCAATGTTTATGATAACTATAACCCCAAAAAGTATGAAAAACACAAAACAACTAAGTGAAATACGAAACAATGGCTGGAATAAGCATGTGCAGTGGTGATCTGCAAGGAAACAAAAGGGAGTGACAAATCATATACACACTAGTATATACTCACAAGGACAAGACACAGGTCAAGTAGTTGAACCAATCAACAGAAAGCAATTATACTGACACAAAAGAAAGACACAAACTAGAAACAACCACAGAAACAGTAGCAGAAAATCAAACTATGATATGTCCTGTTATATTTAAATTTACAGGTTGTAAACCAATATGGAAGGCCCAGTGGTTAGACCACTGCTGTAATGTATTGAGTCAAATCAATTTGTCCTGGGGACACATTCACATTGGTCACATTGCACTGAGATAATATTGATTGGCTTTTTTGTTGCAAATGAAGGACAATTGCAGGCATTGAATAACTGAAGCAGGCAGCCATGGGGATCTTTATCACTGGGAAAGAGGATTTATTCTCATATTCCTCTTTTTATCCTTTTGCACAGATTTCATATGTAATATAGGTTTTGTGTGTGTGTGTGTGTGTGTGTGTGTGTGTGTATCCAGTGTCAACAGAGGTTAAAGGGTCATTTAGTATGGTCAATAATTAATGCTTTTGGCAAAAATCTTTTAGTTGTTTCAAAGTCTTTTTCTGTCACCATCAATGAAGTGAAATTTGCATATAGTAACTGTTTAATACATACACAAACGCACGCCCCAGCAGTAAATGTGCTTTGAATTCTATTAACTAAGGCTACATTGATATTTCACTTCCTTACACAAATGGCTCTTGCAACAGGGTAAGGGAAAATCAATGACTCAGTAACAAGCTGTAGATTTCTTTTCTATGGTTGGAATGGGAGTACGGAAGAGTCGTTGCAAATGACATACCATCTAGTGACACTGGTCTTAGCTGGAGGTTTTTTTAAGACTGATACAGTCCAGCATATTGCAAATAAGGCGCAACTTCTTTCAACTTCAATGAGACTTTGTTTCAGAGGGTGCTATAGAGAATGTGAAAACACTTACTTGCATATCTGTAAAACACATTCTACAGTAATTTATTAGTATTTATAAGATCCAAAAAAACTTCGGCTGGCGAAGTGAAAGGCGGCAGCAAAACCACAGTGTGTGGATTCCCTCCCCTACTGGCTGAAGGAGTTCGTTAGCCTCACCTGACAGTCGGGTCAGCCAGCTCGCTCCTCATGCTCACACGCCACCAGCCATCAGCCTGCTGCTCCACCTAGCCCCAGTTTTGCTGTGCAGCTCTTTTCTCTGTGGTCAGGCCTGCTAGCATCAATGTTAGTACCAGTGTCCAGCCTGTTAGTATTGGCCTCTGCTAGCAGCTATCAACCCAATGTCAGGTCAGCTAGCATCACCATAGCGGGTTCTCCTCCCAGTGTCTGCCTGTTAGCATTGGCCCTGCTAGCAGTCTTCAAGCCAGTGTCAGGATATTAGTGAGTCAACGCTGCTAGCAGTTCTTCCCAGTGTCAGGCCTGTTAGTATCACGTTAGCAGCTTTCCCAGTGTCCCGCCTGCTAGCATTGGCTCTTCTCCCAGGGACTGGGCCAGCCAGTATTGGTCCTGCTGGCAGCCTGCCCTGCTGCTTCTCTGGCCTGCCAGCCACTACTGCTGGCTCCTGCCTCCAGCAGTGCCTCCTAGCCCTGCACTTCTGGCGCCCGCAGCTCCCTGCACTCGGCGCCGCCTGCCCCTGCAGTAAAGCCGGGCGCCCGCAGCACACCTCTCTACTGACGCCACTGTTCAGGCATCTGCCTCGCTTCAGTTGGCGCCCTGCCGACTCAGCTCGGTTTCCAGTCGGGCGCCCCGTCGCACTCCCCAGCTCTCGCTTCTCCAGTCGGGCGTCTCCGTCAATTTCAGTACTTCCGCTTCTGTCGGGCGCCCCGCCGACTCCCCAGCACCTCGGCCTCCTGTCGGCGCCCGCCGACCGCAGCGCACGCTTCTGTCGGCGCCCGTCGGCCTCCCAGCACCCCGCCTCCTGCATAGCGTTCATTCAATGCCTGCTCCAAGTGCCCCTAGTGTTTCCAGCGCTTCCACTGCCTCTGGTGCTCCAAGTGCCCCTAGTGTTTCCAGCGCTTCCACTGCCTCTGGTGCTCCAAGTGCCCCTAGTGTTTCCAGCGCTTCCATTGCCTCTGGTGCCCAAGTGCCCCTAGTGTTTCCAGCCGCCCATTGCCCTGGTGTCTAAGTGCCCCCTAGTGTTCCAAGCGCCCATGTATCTCTAGTGTCTCAAGCGCCCAGCGGCCCTAGTCTCAAGCGCCTGTATGTATCTCTAGTGCCCCAAGCGCCCATGTATCCCAAGTGTTCCTGTTACTCCAAGTATCCCCTAGCGCTCATGTCTCCCTAGCGCTTAGCGCCCATGTCCCTAGCCTCTAAGTACCAAGCAATGAAGGCTTCCCCTTGCTTCCAGTGTGTCCCTAGCGCCCTGCTGCCCTCATAGTGTTCCTGCCACCTCAAGGCCCCTAGTGTGTCCCTAGCGCCTCACAGCCCCAGTGCCCCATGCTCCAAAGCCCCAGTGCCCCCATGCCCAAGCGCTCACAGTGCCCCCCGCCCAAGCGTTCACAGTGCCCCCGCCTCCAAGCGCCTCACAGTGCCCCCGCCCAAGCGCTCACAGTGCCCCCCGCCTCCAAGCGCGCACAGGCCCCCCGCCCAAGCGCCAGGCCAGTGCCTCCCCGCCCAAGCGCGGCACAGTGCCTCCGCCCAAGCGCCGCGACAGGCCTCCCCGCCCAAGCCACAGTGCCTCCCCGCTCCTGGGCGCCACAGTGCCTCCTCCCTGCCTGGGCGCTCACAGCCCTTAGCGCCTCCCAGTGCCTGGTCAGCACCTCCGAGAGGTTTCAAGTGCCCACGCCGCCTTCCTGCCTCGGCCTCCGGGAGAGGCCATCGTCGCCGCCCTCCTGCCCGGCCTCCGGAGAGGCCATGTCTTCGTCGTCGCCCTCCAGCCTGGCCTCCGGACCAATACAGCCTCAGTCATTGCGCCACGTCACAGTCGGACCCCCTGATCTTTCTGGACTATCTGTCCTTCCTCCTGACCCCTTTCACCCACCCAGCTTTATGGACTTCCTTTTTTTGAATCATAGGGACATCTGGGATCTGTCCCTTGAGGGGGGGGTTCTGTCATGGTTTTGAGTTCTGTCATGGTTTTGAGTTGTTTCATGTTTTATTTTGAAGAGTCGTCTCCCTGGTGTGTGTAGTCTGCTTGTTTCTTTACCTTTGATTGGCCTATTGATTTCACCTGTCCCTCGTTTTGTTGCCCTCCCCTACCTATTTAAGTTTTGCCATTTGCCTTTGTCCTGGTCGTTGCATTAGTTGTAGATGTGTTTTGTTAGACCCCATGTTTAGCCAAGTTTATCATAGTCATAGTCAAAGAGATTTTGGATTTCTGTTTTTTTTTGGTTTTTGACCCCGCCTGCCTTAACCACGTGTAAGCCTAAGCCTTGAATAAACTTTTTTTTGCAAGATCTTTGTGCATCTCTGTGCCTGCCTGCGTCTGGGTCCAGCTCACCCCAAAGCCTAGCCGTGACAGTATAAGTGATAGTTGTCTAAGGCATGCCAAAATGTAGCTCCATAGCTGCAAGTACTTCCAGAAATCCTTATTTGAATGTTTATACTTTTCCTTTAATTGTTCAAAAGACATAATTTGGTCTCCATTAAACAAGTCCCCAATGTACACAATTCCCAGTAAATTGTTTTGTTGTTTTTTTTTTTACATATTTTAAGGGCTGTATTATGCCACAATGATGTTTTATGTGTAAAATTGGGATTTAAACGCATAATCTTGTGGGAAGTTCCCCACGTGTCCTGTGAGAAGGTGAGGACTGGATTATTGTAAGGGATCACGCCGCTATTTTGAGTAATAAAAGCCTGGACAGGATGAGGGTATGTGAGGTCTTTCTCTATAGCCACCCAGACTGGAGCCTGCTCAGCTGCCATATATAGTTTAGACAATTGTTTGAGACAGCAAGCATAATGATACAAGGCTATATGGGGGAGGCCCAGACCTCCATCCTCAATAGCAGCGTAAAGTTTTGTCTTGTTTACAGATGGTTTTTTACCAGCCCACAAAAAGTTGTATATAGCTTCATCATATTTCAATAATACATTATATGGTAAGCTTAATGGTAGCATGTAACTTATATAATTCATTTTAGGGACTATTACCATTTTTAAAATATTAATTTTCCCCAAGAGGGACAACCCCAGTTTGGTCCAGTTCTATAAAATAAGCTCTATTTTCTGAATTAGTGGGAGTAAGTTTTTTGTCATAATGTCATCCAGCTGTGGAGTGAGTTTTATACCCAAGTACGTTAAGCCAGATGGTTGCCATGTGAATTGTCATCCCTGCCTAACACTAGGCGGACAAAGTCTCGAAAGGGGCATTGCCTCAGATTTCGACCAGTTTATTTTATAACCGGATACACCTGAAAATAAATCAATCAAAGTGAGGATATGAGGCACAGTTGTTGCTGGGCTTCTGGACAGTAACAAGATATCATCTGCGTACAAGAGCAGTTTATGCTCTTTGCCACCTGCCTTTATACCAACTATATTGTTATTTCGTCTAATAGCAATTGCTAATGGTTCCAGCACCAGAGCAAATATTAAGGGGGATAAAGGACAGCCCTGCTTTGTTCCTCTGCAAAGCTGTTATATTTAGTTTCTGTTGTTTTGGGATGCAGCTTTGTGGCAGAACCTGCTCTTAAAGTTATTTTCATTTTGCAGTGAAGGCACTCTGCTTTGTTGTTTCCAGTATCTTTAAACTGCAGCCAGATGCTGCTTCGCTTTCAGGTGTCACTCATAATTTCAATACGCAACTACACGAGGCACTCACACACTCTCCTCACCGCTGTCTGTCTGTCTTGACAGACAGACAGAGAGAGAGGGGGTCGCTCAGACAGACAGACAGAGAGGGGGGGGCGCTCCACTGCAAGTCCACTGCACCAGACTGTTGTGCAACCCGCTGTAGGCGAATATACCTCTGGATAAATTTTTACACTTGTTATAAATTTGGGGCACCACCTTACTGGAAGGAAATTACTGTAATAGATTAATGACTGCGTAGTTCAGTTATTAATTTATCAGTACATTTATCCATTATGAATCAACCTCATTACCTGGGTTATGAATTCTCAATACAGTGATCTTAATTCCTGTATCAGAGGAAATATCCACAGACAACAACTTGGCGATAAATGAGGATTTATTTAATTTACGAACTAACAAATTAGTAAGTGAAATCAGAACAGCTAAGCCTCCTACTCGACAACAACTCTCATCACAACACAGCGGCTGCACAGGTGAGGGAAGTTTGCCTACTTTCTTGGTGAAGTGGACTCGGGCGGACGCTTCTCAGGGGAACCCCGAACTGTCGCTTTGCAGCTCCAGGCCTGCACGTCACGGTCTACCAGCAGGACGACGCCAACTGGAACCGGTGGTGGGGGTGGCGGACCTGGCAGCGATGTCCTTCAGGTGGTCCTCGAGCGTCGGTTACCACGGGCAACAGAGAGTCTTTCAGTTCGGCAAAGAAACCACTGCCTTGTGAGCAACTTTGGCAAGTGGCCGGCAGCGCTGGACCTGATGGATCTTGTGTGAAACGTTGCGGGTCGTGTAGTAGCTTCACTCGGCGGCTATGAATACTCGCTTACAATAAAGTTGAAAACAATCTCGTCAGCCATTCGATACTGTTCTCCAAATTATTATCCACGTGTAAAAAGAAAAAATGTTGTGGCTGAGTGGCTTCAAGTGGAGTGTTAATTGAAATGCAGCAAAGGAAAACCTCAGTACCACCAAGGCGATCTTGGTAGCGACTTGTAAAATCTTCAAAACTTGAGAGGACAGTTATGAGCAGTCATATAATTAATTTTACATGGGAAAACTACACAAGCGTAACGAGGTGAGCTAGGTAAAATTATGTACTCAACAAAAGAACTGATAAAAACTTAGGAGTGTACAAAGCTAAAAATTAAGATGAGAAGCTAAGTAGGAGTCAAAAACAAAAACTAAAACCAGCGAGAAGAGTTGAAACGAGACACGAACAAAAGAGCAAGAGCGAGTGAAGAAGAAGAGGAGAGAGAAGAGAAGAGGGATGCGAAGAGAAGGAATGCGAAGCACTTGAGATGCGCCAAGTTTATCCGACGAGTTTAGATGGGCGTGTTTAGCAGGGCGGATCTCTTCACGTGGATTGAGAAATTACTTTATTCTGGAGAGAATTAAATGAATTTAGCGCGAATTATATTGTTTTGAATGTTATGCGCAATAGACACATACTCTTCTCATTATGGTCAAAAATCACCTTTTAACATCCAAACATACTTAATGAGATTATCATAGTGCTCTAAACAACGTTACATAGTCTTTAAATGTTTCTTATAAAAACACCTTAATCTAAGTTGGATTAACATAGGCTTACACAATGTGAAGGTAACACTGTGAGAACAGGTTGATTAATCAACTAAACTAAATCTCAACTCAACCGTAATGCACGATTATTACTAAAACTTCATTAACTGTTGCCACAGGATGGCAGTATGGCTCCATGTAATATTTGTGATTAAATGCATAAAAGTGTAGCTAGCTCAAATTATAACCTACAGAAGTGGGAATTGTATCAAACTATTCAGAAATGAGTCTTGGACAAAGATATGATGCTCAAACTTTGATTAGATGTGTGGTTCACCAGGAAAAGTTTCAAGTTAGTTACACACAGAAATTCAGTCTTTGCTCAGGAGTTTGTCCTGAATTTATGGCTCCCACCTGGTCTTCTGCTTATCTCTCACCAGGGTGGGAGTAGGATGGAGTGGAGAATGGTGGCTCTCATAGCAGTGTTGTATAACAGATGGTAAGATAGGTGTGTGTTGGAGTCTTTTCCATCCTGCAGGGTCCGAAGACCTAAAAGCATAATTAACGACCCTCCAATGTGGGTGTTAATGTTTCTCTAACTCCGAGGTGAGGTTGGCAAAGCCATAAACATTTCAGTTCTCTGAGTGAACCATCTCACCTCTGTCCTTTAATTCATATTCTGGATTTCGGAGAGTTCAGAACGGCTGCTCTCCTACACCGCCGACAGAGCGTGGAACGGTCCTCTGTTGCCAAAAGACGGATCATCACACTACTCGCCCTAGCGCCACACGTAAGAGGCTTAATCTGGGCTGAGATTATTAAGCGTGTATTTTAATTCTTTGCATGCAAAGGTAGCGGACTGCGAGTCCCGCAATTTATTTTATTAAGATAGTGGATAAAGCGTCCCACTACTGTTTTGTTATTTGATTTATTTGATCGTGCTTACCACAATTTGTTGATTTGTGTGTTGAAGCTCATTGAGCTACTCTGTGTCAGCCTCGTCAGTGTGCAAGATCGCAAAGGTAATTTTTACGCACTAGGCAACCTTGCGCCTCCACATGCAACCAGAGAATCTTTTTATGTTTCTGTGCTTTCCTCCCTTTCCCTTCTCCTGCTAACTTCTGTGCACATACACACAGACACACACATCAAGTGAGTATAGGATTACTCTCCTTGTTAGGGACACACGGGCTAAACTCACAGATGCCACTAGCCGCTGTCCCTTTCCCCTGACCGAAACCTTGCGTGACGTACTCTCTCTCCATAGAGCCACATCCGCCATCTCGCTCCTCCTCTCACGCGTCCGCTGCCTTGCCCCTCCTCTCTTATGTCCACATAGCCACACACACACACGCTCGTATATAGTTTGTAGTTGTTAGTTAATAGGTGTTTATTAATTGAAGTGTTATCGATTGTTAATTGATATCATTGTTTTTTTATAAATTCTGTTATGGTTTAAAGAGAAGTTGTTCTGCATTGCTTGTACAAGTATTGTTGTAAAGGCTGGTTAAGAGAGCCAGTGCTCGGATAAGCGAACAGCTTTGAGACTGAATTTTCGGGTTGGTTATTGGTCCTTGATACCAGGGTGGTGCCCTGTAATTGGCAGTTCTTATTAATAATAATATCCTTTCAATTAATAATTATTGTTAATAATTATTAATTATTGCTAATAATCAAACCTGCTCGTAGAAAGCTCAACATATATTAGTGTTATAATGTTGTTCACTTAACACTTGCATCTGTTTTGTGTATTAAAATACCAAATAACAAAGGGTTACCGAGTGGACTGCTATCTTAAATGTTGGATTGACATTAAGCTAATTTATGTTAACAAGCTGTCCGAAGAGCAGACAGTCCGCAAGAGGTAACGTTATTATTGTCAATATTAGAGATGTGCTTGCATCCTACTTGTAATTTTATGAATTTCTGTTGATTAGAATGGTTTGCATGAGCTGCATAGGCTAAATTATCAGTTGTTGGCAACTAGTGGCTAACAATACTAAAACCAGTAGATAACTCGTAATGGGTAGGTTGGTAACGCCAATGTAGCATACAACGATTTTGAATTAGGGGTTTGTATGCAGCTTTGCCATATAATGCCTAATCCCTTATAAGTGTGCATTTGGTAGTAAATGGCTACAATGAACTTGACTATGGTGCAAAGACCATTTATCTTATTTTATCGGTTAGTTATGTTTTCCTATCCCCTGCTCTGCATGTGTGCGCGCCCATATACACACACACGGACAGAAAAGGGACAATAAGACTACAAAATAACAATGTACTGAAAGGAAAACAAGTGCACATTATATATTTAAATACTTTTTCTCTTTCTTCTGTATTTCAGTATGAGAGTAAAAATAATTGCCCACCTCTTCCTTAGACAGACGAGGTTAAGTACTTAATCTGTATTTGTGCAGCAATACAGCAAAACAGACTGTTTATCCTGATTTTAAATGGCTATCTGGCCTTCGTTTGTCATTCCTGAGAGACCTGCATAGCAATCATTGCATATGGAATTTTACTGTGTCCCTTTGAAGCTGATAGCTAGCTGTGCATAGTATAATCACCAAGTCATATTTAGGATTTAGTTAGACTTTCTAACCTTATGTAAGCTGACCATTTTATCATTTTGGTTTTTTTTTTATTGGATTTTATTATCCTGTGGAACCAGCTGCCAGTTTGGGTCCGAGAGACAGACACCCTCTCTAATTTTAAAGTACAGCTTAAAACCTTCTTGTTCAACAAATCTTACAGCTAGTTCTATTTACCATGACAACTACACCCATAGTCAAAACTACCGCTTCATGCCACCCTTTAGTTATGCTGCTATAGGCCTAGGCTGCTGGGGGACATTCCATGATCGTCTCCACACTCGTCCTCTCCTCTCTCTCTCTCCTCAAACCCATTCTCTCATCAGTAAACCATTACAGATTAACCATTAACTCTGTGCTCGCTCTCCCCTAGTACTGTGCTTGTTTCTCTCTGGTCTCTCTAGCTGTTCCCCCTGCTGAAAAAAACAGCTTAAACCAGCTTAGGTTGGTAGCTGGTTTAGCTGGTACTTAGATGGTTATGCTGGTTGAGCTGGCTGGTTAAGCTGGTCACAGGCTGGTATAGCTGGTATGCTAGCTGGAATGCCAGCTAAACCAGCCTGGACCTGAGTGGAGCTCACAGCTGAGTCAGAGGTCAGGCTGGTTAGCTAGCTTGGAATGGATGGTTGAGCTGGGACAAGCTAAGTCAAGCTGGTCTAACTGGTAGGCCAACTTAGTGAAAAGTGTCAGGCTGGATGCACTCAAAAGTTAAAGACCAATATTAAACTGACAATAAAAAATACAATATAAATTAATAGTATTGTTTTTTTTTAGTTTAATGCTAAAGTCCAGCTGAATTAATATTACATAATAATCACAAAAAAACATTAAGAAGTAAGACAATATGGCTTCTTTCTCATCTGGTTTTGACACTAAGATTACACCTTCCTTACAAAACTGGATAAAAGACAATGAGTAGAAGGGTCTAATGAGGATACTATAACATTGTGAGTGAAAAAATGAAAATGCTTTGCAGCTATTTTGAACAGAAAAACCTTGTTAATGCTGAGTCCATTTCATAAATTGATAAGATTCAATAGTAATTTAAATTCATACAAAAATACTAAATGGGTAGAAATTAATAGTTAGGTCTAAACTAAATTGTCTCACACAATGAACAATATAACATGACACCACATAAAAGATGAATGCCAAAAAAACAATATTTCATCAATAAGTAAATAACCATACAATACATTAGACAAAATTCAAGACCCAATTACATCTTTTCACTAAAAGAAAAAGATTTAAAAAAAACCTCCTATGTACCACAGTATACTTCAGATTGGATCTGCAACAGTTGTTCCATTGACCATTAAATAAATCAAACTGATGATAAAATTAATACATATATTATGCCACATATTAGATATATATGATTAAAAGCAGAACCAGAAAATCCAGGCTGAAAATCATCCATCATCACTGTTCTCAAAACCAAGAAACAATACAGTGTACAGGGGAAAAGTCTTTGCAAACGCCATCTTTAAAATAGCATACCTTGTGAAATTTTCTGTTGCTTGTAGCATGCTGAAACATTGTTTAGATACCATTTACTTGTCTGCATAGCAGTTACATTGAACCGGCCATTATCACATTATCACCTAATGTTTGGTGGCAGCTTGTTGAGGTGAACGTGAATAGGCCAGACTGAAAATTTGGATAACTTGTAGAGAGGTGACCCCCTCTGAATTGAATGTGTAGGACAGGTTTTTAGGAGTCTGGGTCAACTGGTGGCCTACATGACCTGTGTTATTAAAAACCAGGCTGCACTTTTTGGGTTTTTGCTGCTTTACGATTCTGTTAGTTTCATCTTTGTGTACACCTGTATCTCTGTCTGTGACATGTTGTATTCTCTCTCTTCCCCCAACCGGTCAAGGCAGATGGCCGTCCACCTAGAGCCAGGATCTACCCAAGGTTCCTGCCTGTTAAAAGGAAGTTTTTCCTTGCCACTGTCGCCAAGTGCATGTCATGGTGGAGCTGTTGTGTGTAACTAATAGTAATGAGTGTGGTCTAGAGCCACTCTGTAAAGTGCCCTGAGATGACTTTGGTTGTGAATTGGCGCTATATAATTAAAACTGAATTGAACTGAATTGAATTGAATACAACCGCACGAAAGGTTTGACTGATTCCTCACGGCGACAGATGGTTAACATCCTCGTTGCAGACATGACTGAAATTCACAGGTAATTCAGTCTTTTTTTCAGACCATACTGTTATCACATTCTTGTGATAACAGCATGTGATAACAATATGGTCTTCTCTACTCAGTGCGATTCCTTAATTTTTTTGCTCTAAAATCCACTGAAATCATTGAAATGAATAGTGTTTACCTTGCCTTTGTCAGGACGTCACCGCCTCAGCATGTGAGAGAGATGTATGCTCGAGGCATAATTGAGACGTTCCTTTACTTGATGAATCCTTGTTCCAAGAGTGGATATGTAACCCTTTTCAAAATGTTATTGTATTAGTCTGGTGAGGGCAAATTATTTCTTCATACATCATACTGTACTATATGTGATCACTTTAACTAACTTTTTTCTGTTATCCTAATTAATCATCCTGTTATAATTTAAAGGAGGAGGTTTGCTTCATCATTGAGGGGAGGTATGTCATCGTGTCAGCTGACCGGTGGAGGGCCAACTGCTAGAATCGATCCTTCTTTTCATCCTGAAGTGACCCTGACCAAAGAGCAACGCAAAGAGGCCATCTCCTTCATGAAGTACTCTTCCGATGTGGCTGCTGTCAAGCAGAAGATGAAGATGACTTTTGAATATTGTCGCAATATGGTCCTCGATGAAGAGAATTTCTATGCTTTAAAGAAATCAAAGGCCTGGTAATTGAAAACTTTACAGAACAATGTGCATTAGGTCATAATTTAATATTAAAAATTAACACTTTAGCCCTATAGGGAAACGTCATACAGTAACATTATGTTTTACTGTCTGACCTTTCCTACAAGTTTAGTGCCCCTTCCTCATCTGGTTGTATTGCTGTGATTGATTGCTGCTCTCTCTGGACACATCTACCATTCAATTCCAACCAATAGCTGAATCAAACAAACTGATTACAAACTTTTTGCACTACTGTAAATCTGTAGATTTGTGTCTTGAAGTATGTGTGATGGGCACTTGGATGCTGTTTGCTTGTCTGAGGTTGAGTTGAAAGTAGAAGTGGTACATTTACTAAACATCTGTCTTCGTAACCTATATGTTGCAGATCCAGCAAGACTTCATCCTGCAGTTTGGAGAGGAAGTAGCTGCCTGGTTTTTGGAGAGGTAACACTCCAGTTTGAGTTTAAGCTACAGCACGTGGGCCCTTTTGTTGTATTTTAATTCTTTTAATTACCTCTGTACTCTGTATTGGGATACTTGGTTACTTGATACTGGAGACATGAGAATTGTATTGTCCATATCACTGATAAGCTTGTGTTTTGCATTTCAGTAATTGGTGTTTTGATTTTGTCTGTGTTGGATTAATTAAGTGTCTTCTTATCTAGATGGCCCACCATGTTCAAACAAAAGGTCATTCAGCAAGCCAAGACTATTCCTACCTCAAGCTCTCTGGAAGAACTCATCTACTGTGCTGAAGCTACATCGAATGAAGAGGAAATTGATGATGCCGCTGTTAATTCAGTTAGTTAGTTATTTTATCAGAAATTAGGGGAGCTTAGCTCAGCTACAACTTTGGAATAGTGACTTCAAACTATAGTATAATAGTACCACTATATTGCATTTATGCATATGCATTTTTTCTGTTTACAGGATGGGACAGTGATCTGTCTTCAGGTATCCTACTACTTCACCTGATCCCTCCTTCAGCCCAAGGCTGGAAAAGACCAGGCAAAATATCTGCATCCCAAGCTGAGAACCATCTTGTTGTGTTCAAGAAGGTATGTGTTGAAGGTTAAAAAGATCTAAAAATTCAAATAATTATTTGATAATGATATCAAATAATTTTTATATTCCTTCACTAATTTGAATAATTTTAAATGTGTGATTTTTCAGCTTTTAACATTTACTAATTCTTCTATTCTCAGAGTGGAACAAGCATTACTGTACATTCAGATGCCATCCGTGGCACCATGCAGTTATATTTACGTGCAGTCTTTTGGATGTTTTCAGGGTTCAGAAAACATTTAAGCACAAAGCATTTTGAACAAATTGAGCAAACGGTTGAAACTGATGATATTGTAGACAGTTATGGTGTTGACAATGTGTCACACCATGGTTCTCGTCCTGGTTTTGTGTCTTGTCATTTCCTGTTTTAATTTGAAAAGTAACTCTCCTCTCGTTTCAGGCCACTTGCCCTTCCTCATGTGTCACCTGTCTGATTGTCTTCCCTGATTCCTGATTGTGTCCACCTGTTCCCCATTATCCTCATGTGGTTAAATAGTCTGTGTCTCTCCTTATACTGTGCCAGAGTGTTTCATATGTTGATCATCCCAGCCTTCAACCACAGCCCTTGCCATAGCCTTGATTTCCTTGCAGTGTTTTTTGTGAGTGACTTTTGTTTGTAAGTTTCATAAATCAGGTTTAGCGTTTAAAGTCAGTCGTTGTGTCATAGCCGGTTTGTTTGCCTCCTTCGGAGTGATTTTTATTTCTAGTTTTGCTTTCTTTGAGTTTAGTAGTAGTAGTTTATTTCACTTATTTTTGTTTGCCAGGTTTTTTTTCTCCAATCAGAGCGTTTTCTGTTGTATATTTGTAAATTCATAGCCAGGTAGTTTTCCCTCCTCTTGGAGTGAGCTTTAGTTCGTTTAAGTTTCATAGCCTGTTGTGGTAGGGGGGTGTGGTTCAGCATGAGCTGTGGGAGAGGGACGGGGAGTGGCTCACGGATGCGTGTCTGGCCACAGGTGTGAGTAATTTGACTGAATTGCTTCCTCTGCCTGCAGTAGCGGCTGGGTCAGGGGATTAAAAGACTCTCTCCCGGGAAAGGAGGGGGAAGGAGATCGGCATCGCGGTCGAGCGGGACCAGAGCGCGTGGATGCCGTGCTTTTCACTAAAGAAAATAAAAAACAGTTTGTACACCCGTGATCACCTGCCTGCTCGTGTGTGTATGCGTGTGTGGCTCCCGAGGAGAACCCAGTACCACACCTGTTTAATTTCTTTTTGTATTTATGTAAACATTGATAGTCACGCGTCTGTTAGAGTAATTTCATAGCCCTGTGCTTTGTTACTCTGTCCAGTAATTTTTGGGACTTTATCAATAAAACTCTGCCTTTGCTGTCACTCATCTCTGCGACTGAGTCCTGTTTCGAGTCCTGGCCTGACACAATGTGCTGTCTCAAAATTTTGAAGCAGCAAGTAGCTCTCAGATTGTGCCAGTATCCAGTCTAAGTACTCATGATGAATTACGGAGCCCCTCTGGTGACATGGTTTTATTTAAAAAAAAAAAAAAAAAAAAAAATTGTGGCCACAATATAGCTATAACGTATACTAATTCGTGTGCACAAAAATACTAATTCGTTCGCATGAAATACTAATTTGTGCGCACAAAATAGGTATAATGTGCGCACGACATACTAATATCATTCCTGGACAGCTGGGTAAGCAAATCGAGCGCACCGTCTCTACAACCTGCAATAATTTGCGTACGGGGCCCCGTACCTACGTGATGAGTGTCTTTTCTTAGCTGTTCTAGTCAATATCTTGTTATCCCGCATTTAGGCAGTTATTTATTTAGGCCTATGTTTGATACTTTGTTACAACGGGTAGCCTATCTGCTGACGTGTCACCCGATTTACAAAATTTTTATCCTCATCCTGTTACTACACGTTGTTTTGTTGTGCTAATATGTAGCTGTAAACTCATTTGTGTCTGTAGGAGCTGCAGCCCTGCACACATATCAGGACACTTTTCAAGTACAGCTGAGGGGTGTAGGCATACTACTAAGCGAGGTATGTTGAGCATAAAACCAGAGTTTTGTGTCACGATGGTGTCTCTCTTTTAACCTGGCTAGATCACCAGGCTAACTTATGTTGCAGACCTAACCTGGTCCGGACCACGTTCTGTTCAGAGTTTCAGCTTGAAATCAGCTTAAAAAGTGCCTTTTTCACTGATCTCCTCCTTTGAAAGTAGCATCATGTGTGCCAGACTCTCAGCCGAGGGAATACATAGGCTATATGAACTGCAGCGTTTAATGATGCTACCGGACGAAGCCGTGCGGCTACGGTAGCGCTCACTGTATACGTTGCCAAGGGAACCTATAGCCTATCAGTGATCAGAATCTAGTTTGTATTGCTTTGCAGGTTGTTGTTGCTCTGACTGAACTACTGAATGTGTCTGTAGTGTTCTCTGGACATTTGTCCTTCAATAAAATCACAGAAACCAATTAAACCATTATGTTAACACTTTCCCTAACACATTCCACTTTGATTTGCCAAAGACTAAAGTGATTTCATAGGACAGTGTCAGAGCTTGAGTATAATGTTTAAATCAGCTCTACAATGTGCAGCTGTCACCAGAAATAAACAGGAGGCGTTGAGAGTGCACCGAGTGGTAAAATAAATATATTAATTTACACTGTATTTGCAGAAACAGTGTTGCTTTTTGCAACATAATAGCAGGGACATGGGGCAATATGTGATTTGAAATCATAGATCCAGAATCTGGAAAATCTACTGCTTGTTAAGGCTACTTAATTAAATTTGTTTTCCTGTGGTTTAGAGGTCAACTATGGATACTCGGCTGCGAGAATTTTTGATGGGGCGCAAATTTGAAGAAGATGTGATCCAGAAACTTGAAGATGAGAATGTAAGCCACTGCAGCTGCCGTCTTTGCTTGCCGTGTGTGTGTGTTGTGTATTTTTTTTCCAAACAGAAGATTAATATTTACTGAAAGTTTGTGTTTGGTCACACCAGAACAGATAGGCTCAATGCACAAATCCAGATGCACATAATTTTTAACGTAATCAAATACATCAACTGTGTTTACAGAATAATTTAAAATAATTCTTGGTCATCTTAAGTTGGAAAAATATGTGCATCATTACCAAAAGTAAATGTTATCAAAAGTAGGCTGAATAAAATGAAAAACTAATGATGTGAATAACTACACCCTTATACCATCAATATAGCTATATTCTTAACTTCCTTTAGATATCCATTGGCATTCTATGTTATGCATTTGTATGTAACATCATGAGTACTTAGACTGAATACTGGCAATCAGCGTTTACCAAATGGAGAGCTTGAACAGGGGGAAGGAAGTGGTGTTTTGTGAGACTGCCTGACAGAATTTTGGATGGATTTCTATGACAGCTGCACACTGGGAGTTGAGGTGAAAGTACCCTTCATCAGGCATAACATTCGGTGTGAAGAATGGCAGGCTGTAGCTAGAGTATTTGTAGTAGGGTGAAAACAAGCTAGTTACTTCCTAGTGAAGCTTGCAATACCATTTCTGGAAGAGGTGATGTATGGCTTGACAACCAGTAGTTTCAAGGATTCCCTTTTGCTGTACGTCTCACAAGAAGAAAGAACTGTCCTTCTGAAGGCTTTGGAGGCCCCAATGTTTGTAATTAAGTGCTGGCATCCTGTTGTGGGGTCTATGACTGGTTTACTACCACCAGAAAGACTACATGATTTCATTGCACAAAAAAACCAACTGCAAAAACAGTGAAGGAGCTTCTAAACTTTTCAGAGGAGATGACACCAGCCCAATCAACAGTTTCTCGTTACCTGAAAAGGTACATTAGGGAAATTGATTGCAACATTCTTCAGCTTTTCCTGAGGTTTTGTACAGGATCTGATCTGTTGGATAAGGCCATACTAATTGAGTTCATAGAAACCACTGATTTCCTCCGCAGACCACAATCCCACACATGTGGATGTGTACTAAAGCTGCCCATTGGTTACTACAGCTATCCAGATTTTCGCAGCGAATTTAACAGCATTCTCACTAGCTCAGTGTGGGTAATGGATGTGGTCTAGGTAATAATACAAACAATAACATGCAGGATGTGACAGCTCCTTGCTAGGCTGGATGTTTTTCTTATGTAGCCCGTTGTTCCTTTTGTATGCGGCATTTTTTTCATCCGCTTTTAAAGTGGTTGCTTTGTTCTTTCCCAATCAAATGGTAAGCTTAAAGGGATAGTTCGGAAACAAGAATGAGCCTTGGCTAATGTTTCAATGGTGTTGAAAAATAATTCAGTTTTTTTACATAAGTTGTTTACACTTAAGAAGTTTAAATAACATTCTTTTGTAACTATCAATATGATACTGGCTAACAGGAGGTTTGAAAACTGTTCTTATCTGGTTATTATGTACAAAATACAACCTGTTCTGTTTTTGACTATGGTGTATTTAAAAAAAAAAGACCAGTAAACCATTCAAGTTTGTACAAAATGTTGATGTCCTGTCTCTCTTATATTCTATACATCTTTACACTTGAACATTTCCAATGACACCACCCATAGTTATTTTACACCTCACATTCACATTTATAACACTAGAGATAGTGTTATAAATGTGCTGTGATTTGTTATGAAAGACACAGTTCTTTGTACTTTGGATTGTTTTAATCTCTTCCACAAAAACAGGCTCAGGAAACATACGGAGCACTGATGATACACTATACAGTAGCCTACTTGGTCTTCTTGTCTAATTGATCATAACATTAGATTTATGATATCATTGCCAGTCTGTGTGGTTGCTGCTCAGTGTGCTATTGTCCTTGTTAGAGATGGATACATTTTTTGTGTCACCATTTAGGTGATGCCAATAAGAGATCAGTTTTTTTTGTTAGAACTTTACCCTAAAGCAAAATACCAAAAACATGTAACAACCAAACTTTGTTGTGAATGACTTTTGAAGCCTTTACAGTTTGACAGGTTTAATATTAATTGAAGGATAATAACTCTAGCCCAAAAAGATTCATTTTGTCTAACTTGTAGGCTACAACTATTTGAGTCAAACATTTCTTACCACTTACTTAGTTACTCTTACTCTTACTCTCTAAACACACAAACATGAAAAGTAATATGTACATTATGCTGTAAACATGTACTAAAGTACCAAATGTACTACATGATTTGTATGCTTGTGTCCATTTAAATAGCCTCAAATAACTGTGGATGAACCGTGTCCCTCAGATGAAAATACAAATCAAGTGCCTGGGACATGGTAGATGGGAACTCCAAGCTTGAATCCTCCATTATTATTGTGCACAAATCAAACACATCCACATCACATGGGACTGAACTGACAAATGTGCAGCTGTCTTTACATGTGGTTAAATCATCAGTCAGTGGAACAAGACAGTCTTCTGCATCTCAAAGGTGAGGGGCCATGTACATGACATCAGGTATCCCAGTGGGCACATTGGTGTTCTTGGACGGCCTTATACGGTGAGCATTCCAAACACCTCGGATGTCATTTAATACCTCCTGTTGAAGAAACAAGAACAATTCAGTCACAGCTGGCATGCAGTGCATTTTTAAACAGTGATTAGGGCCTATAATAAGTGAAATATAGTCTTTCTTCTCTACGGAGCCCCTAAAGGGACATGGGGGAAAAAAAAGTGGGATCGGGACATGTATTTCAGATTTTAAAGATTTTAAAATAAAAATAACAGATGGGATGAGGCTTAGAATTTATCTGGACACAATGTGTAACAGCTGACCTGTATAGATGTACAGTAGAACACAGAACATTAACTATCATCAAATCCTGGCCAATCATGTTAATGAAGCTACCTCAGCACCGTGCGTAAACGCACACATCAACCTCTTTCTTAGTTTGGAGACGCACATATAGTTTCAGCTGCCTTGTGATGCTGCAGCCAGCTGTGGGCAACAAACAGAATATCAGTAGTGATGTTTTTGTGAAATCCATACATTCAGTGACACCTGAACAACAATATTGTATGATTCAGACATTAATCTAACATTTATCAAACTTGCCTAAGTCATATTAATAGCTGTACTTATGAAGGAAAATCTCAGTAGATTATGTTATAGATATAGAATACTATAATAGTACAAATACATGATAGTTGGTTTGTGATTGTGGAAAGGATAAATCTATTGTCTTAACTCAATGTCAAATCTATTAGGAACATGAAACCTGCAAAATATATATTATTTAGATATTTTATAATATTTATCTGCTGAATCAGGGGTGATAGTTGAGTTGCAAGAGGTCAAGAGATGTAAATACAATTTTCAAAACATATTTGCTCCACTTCTCTCTCCACTTATGTGCATGTTCAATCACAATAAGTTCAGAAAGACTTGTTTTGAACAGTTGGACAATCATCATGGCTGTATAAGCCTATAATCTGATCTGCTGATTTCTTTATAGACTAGGACAATGCAGAGACGATCCTTGAGGAACAAAACCAGGAGACATCATCACTGGAGGACTGGAACTGATCATCGAGTCGACTGATTTAGATCCAGCACTCAGGGGCTCAATGGCTCAATACAAATAAACCTCCGATGATGTTGGCATTCATACTCAACAATCAACAAGCAGGCATGAACGAGTGCCCAGACTATGACCAGACTTTTCTGAGAAGGCATGGCAAGCTCTTGGAAGAGTGTGGTTGAAAGGATACCTGGACCACCAAATCATACCAATCAGACTGTCACCAGCTTTTGTTCTTGCCTGTTGTCAAGGACTTGGTTCAGTGGATGAAGAACTCTTGATGATGTCATTTGCCAGATTTCTTTCACAGAATGAGCGTGCATCACTTGAAAAAGCACTACAGGGCAACATTGATGAAACTGTTGAAGAGGACTTACTCGACGTCTTCTCAAGAATGGGCTCACACTGCCTGCCCTCTAAAGACAACGTACGGGCTGCCATTTTAACAATGGCACACAAAGCTCTTCTTCAAGAGCCAAAGTTCATAATTGACTGTTTCCACTCCAGCATTCACAATGCTGTGCCAACACTCATAACCAAAGAAAGCATAATGGAGCTTTACGAATATAAGCGGCCAACTAACAAGAAAGTGGCCCAGATGATAAAGCCATCAACTGAAAGCCTAAATCCACAAGAACAGACAGCTCTTAACCACCTGCTACGGTATGTGAGAAGCATCGACGAGAAGAAAACTGGAGATCTTCTTACGCTTCTGCACAGCGTCCACTGTGCTGTGCACAGATACAATTAAAGTAACTTTTAATAGATTGTGTGGTTTAAGTCGCAGGCCTGTAGCACACACATGTGGAGCAGTTCTTGAGTTACCATGCACCTACAGCTCATACCCTGAGTTTCGTCAAGAGTTTGACAATGTCCTGTATGGCGATTGCTTTACAATGGATATTGTGTAGTGAATGTAAGGGATCTTACACATGTTCCTCTACTACTGACATTGTTATGGCATTTGTCTGAAACAAACTGTTTCTACAGATTTACATTTAAAAAACTTTATTTGTTCATTCATGTATTACAACTAAGAAAATTTTTTAATTGTTCTACAAGGGGAGGAGATAAAATCAGATGCATAATCTTATGACATTGCTTTATTACACTTAAAAGTGAAAAAACAGTTTTGACATTTTTTTTGCTTTGGTTTTGTTATTTTATTATTGTTAATGATTTTGCTGTAATATTTGTCAGCACACTGAGTTTTACATTTTGTTTAAGTCCAGAAGACAGTTTAAGTTTAATCATTTTGATAACATCCCTTTTCATTTTCATATTATCATGTGCATGTTTTATGCAATTGTTATTAAGAAAGAAGTTCAGCATTCAACAAAATAATACCTGTTCGATGCACATACAGTACCATTTTAAATGGCTACCCATGGCTGTTTTTGTTGGAGCCTCATATGGTAAACATACAGACAGTAACTGTCAAGAGCACAATATTGTTGAATAAAAATTTAATTCCTCTTTCATGTCCTGCCATGTTGTTTTTCTTTGTTGTGATTTTGTTCGTTTCCTGTTCCTGACTGATGTAAAGGCAAAGTAAAAGATCTATAACAATACTCCTATAGGCTGTACAACAAATTTAAGTCTCTAATTCCAGCACAAATTACTGAGAAGAACTAATACTCTGTCATTTGAAAAATCCCAGGCAATCCCAGACTGATTCAATGAAGCCTGTGCTTCATTGAATCAGTCTGAAGAGACAGAAGCAACTGAGACAACCTAAATCTACACAAGAACTGCTAAAAGTTATCCATGACAGGCAAAACCTGCCAAGTACCTTGAAAAACTGTGCACAATATCGCTGCAAATGTTCTTAATGTCTGTAACAGTCAGTGTGACATAGTGACAGATCAATCCTTTTTCCAAGCAGAAATAATCTAAAATTCAAAATATAGCTTCTACATAGTTCCTGGGAAAACTTTACAACTGAGAATGTTTGGTGAATAAAGCATGGTGGACTGCAGAAGAATTGTCTGATCACATGTTCAGTTTAGATGGATACAAATGTAGTTCCATCTCAAATTAGAGAGTGGATCTTATCTCATTCCTCAAATGCAGGTACAAATCCAATGCTTGATAAGTATCAGCTGGAAGATGCAACTGTGACTCCACCATCAGAATGTTGCAGATGTTGTAGATGTCTGTGTCACATGGCACTGCTGGTCGAAATGTGCAGTTACTCTGACACAACTGTACATCAGCTCTGTCCACTGGGGAAATGCGGTCATCACTTGTGTAGAGTTCTGGGAACATGTACATGATTCGAGGTTGACCACTGGGTACCCTGTCATTCTTTGATGGTCTGATGACATGTGAATCCCACACATGGATGGTCTCATCTAATTTGTCCTGGAATAATGGTATATTAGAAAGTAAGAAAACAAGTTAATTGATATGCAATTTGTAATTCTCATGTGGGCCTTAGATAAGTTTTGAAATAAATCATGTTAAATGCTGACGTTTCTGATGAAGTAAGGAGAAATGATAGGAAAATAAACAAAATATCAAAGAGCAGAGAGATGGATTTGCAGCCATTGCTGTTATTTCGTGCTCCGTCTGGTAGAGTTCGCTAACTATATTATTTTCTATTATTATTATTTATTAGGCTATTTTATTAAATACTGAGGTTATAAGTGTTTTGGCACGACGAGTTGCGCTATCTATAGTACTTCTTTTGTGTTTTGTATGATCGCATAGGCTATCAATATTAAATTGAGAGCGGTGAAGATGCCTGAAGGAAATGAAAAGCTATCAGAAAGAATAAGAAGGCTTTTTGGATTAATTGAATAAAGAGAAATATTTTGAGAATTCTTTGGAAGTTTATCTTCGAATAAAATGGCAGTTCAGAGTAAGCAAAAATAACTCATAATGAAGAAGCCGTGGCGTGTCTGCGCTCATCCAGAGCAGGAAAAACATCACATTTAACAGAGAGAAGGTTGTTGATCCTGCTCTCTGCTTTGCGATATTTTGTTTATTTATGTAAATTTCTGGTAACCTCATCTAAAAAACGCATTAGACCTATTGTTGTGCTTGTGAACACAAACAATGAAATGATGTGACGATATGGCAGACTGGTGTGCGGTGCCTCCATGCTCAAAAAACCCTGTTAGAGCCATTTTCGCGTTTCATTATGAATTATTAATATAGGATACCACATCGATGACAGTGATTAAGACAGGTGGACAGCTGCTGATTGGAGAATGTAACAACAACAAAAAAACATTTGTGGGACACAATTTAAGATTAAGTAGGTTTTACATAACAATATGATACATTTGTACCTGAATGATTCCCATGAAGCAGAACTGAATTAGACTTCTGTCCAAATATGCACCATCGAACAAGCCATGGTCCTTCAGATCATTAAACAGAGAGATGCAGAATTCCATTGATTCCCTTCTGAGGAAGCACCACCAACTCTCTGTTCGCTGATTTGCTGTGCTTGCCCCCTCAATGTAGCTGTCAATGCCGGAGCAGTCGTGAATGTTGTGACGGAGAAACCGCTGAAAGTCTCTGACTTTAACATTCTCTGTGCCCCAGTCGCCTCTGACAATCCTTGGACAACCACCTAATCTCTGGACTGCCCCCATGTAGTAGCCTCTGATTATTTTTGGGTCACTGCTGGTGGTAAATGCATTCATTCAGATAATTTTCCGGGAAAAGCCGTCAATGCAGCCATTGATACAGATACCAAATGGCTTCAGTTTGTCATAAGAGTCCAAGTGCCAAATATAATTGGGCCCTTTTGCAAAATAGCTTCAGCGATGGAGCCGTCTCCTTCCTCTGAGTTCAACTCCCCTCAGGTCAAGTTCTTTTAGAATTAAGCACACCTCTTCTTTCTTGACATGTAATCCATTATCCTTGCATTTTGTGTGCATCCACCTATACCCACAGAGTTGGCCAGATGTTTGTAACTGTTCATGAATGAAATTAACTATGCGATCCAAAGTGATGTATCCCTTGCGCCAAAACAGACTACAAGACTTCAAAATTGGTTTGTTGTCTTTCAGACACAACATGACTGTGACGACTTGCAAGTAAAGCAGCAATGCCCTTATAATGAAGTCCCAGGTTAAAATATAGCCGAACTAACTCCTGTACTGTCATTTTCACACAGAAACACAAACTGAAATGCAGTGGATGGTCTCCCAGACATCATGCGCGCATGCAATACTTTCTGGTGCGCACAAGATACTTTCTGGTGCTCACAAGATACTTTCTGGTGCGCACAAGAAAGTATCTCATGCACACGAGAAACGTGGAAAAAAAAAGAATTTTTTTCCCCCATGTCCCTTTAGGGGCTCCGTACTTCTCTGCCTTTGCAGTGGGTAAGAAAAACAAAAGTTTGTGTTAAGCAAATAAAAGTAGCTTAAATTACATTGTGATGTGTCTTATTTCCACAACAGTCTAAAGAATCAATACATCACACACATTAAATAAACAAACTCACAGTGGCTTAAATATCTAAGATTACATGAAGGTACTGTAGAGTTGATGGTACAGTTCCTGGATTTCTTGCTGTGATCATTAGGCTATTTACCTGAATGATTGGCATGAAACAGAACTGTGACAGAGTTTTGTCAATGAAATTCCCAGCAAAGAATCCCTCATCCTTCAGTTCTGCCAGAAGCGTGATCCAGGGTTCGATTCCTTCTTTTCTCATCACTCCCCACCAGCTCTCAATTCTCTGGTTCACGGTACATGCTCCTGTGATGTAGCTTCTCTCCGCTGCTCTGTCATCCACGTCATTTCTCCGTAAATACCGCTTAAGGTCTCTGACCACCACGTTCTCAGTGCCCATGTCAGTTCGTACGAGCCTTGGGCAGCCCCCACAGCGCTCCACTGCTTCCACAAAGTACCCCCTGATAACTTTCGAGTCGCTGTTAGTGAGGGCGGCCCACAGCCAAATGATGTTGCGTGAAAACCCGCCGATGCAGCCATTAATACATATCCCATATGGCTTCAGTTTGTCATATGAGTCTATTTGCCACACAAAGTTGGGTCCCTGAGCAAAATATTGCCTCCTTCTGAGACGTCTGGTCTGCCGAACTTGGGAACCGATGGGGTCCAGCAGAGAGAGGAGGATCCTGACGTCTTCTTTTCTGATAGAAATACTGTGTTGTTTACACTTTGTAAACATCCACGGGTAACCGTGATCCTTTCCAGGGCCTTGCAGTTGGTCAACAATGAAATCTATCCCGGCGTCCAAGTTGTACCTTTGCCGGTAAAGCAACCTGGCTCTCAACATCCTGTTTAAATGTCTCTCGGTAATGATGGTTCCTTGCAATGCCAGGCTTTTCAGAATGTCTTTGTAGCTCAGTCCCAGCCTAAAATAAAATTCTATCAGACTGTCCCTGTCCATCGTGTCAATTTAGCCCCTCTAATGCCTCTACCTTAGACCCTAGAGAAGGTGCGCTCGATTTGCTTACCCAGCTGTCTATTAATAGTATTAGTTAGTACTAATAGTATAATAGTACTAGTAGTATTTTGTGTGCACATTATACCTATTTTGTGGCCACAAATTAGTATTTCGTGCGCATGTTATACTTATTTCGTGGCCACAAATTAATATTTTGTGGCCACGAATTAATATTTTGTGGCCACGAATTAGTATTTCGTGGCCACGAATTAGTATTTCGTGCACACGAATTAGTATTTCGTGCACACGAATTAGTATTTCGTGCGCAAAGGCACACATGGTGTATGTGTTACAATAGCTATATTGTGGCCACAATTTAATTTTTTTTTGCCATGTCACCAGAGGGGCTCTGTATGAGATAGATAGATAGATAGATAGATAGATAGATAGAGAGAGATAGAGATAGATAGATACTTTATTAATCCTGAAGGAAATTCAGGTATGCTGCAGCAGCATACAATTGTGCAAACAGCATGTATCAAACATGAGAAAATGGAGAAACCAAATAAAGTAAAAATAAACATAAAATTAAATAAAGTTAATTAAAATAAGGTGGAGTAGGATAGAAATTAAGTATAGAGTATAGAGTATATAAACATACATAGAAATACATCTTCACATACATGCATATATATGTGCATCTGCTATTGCAGAGCTTCAGGTTGCAAAATGCATATTTTGAACAAAAATGGAAAATTGTTGAACCTGTTGAAAAAGTACTTGATGTCAGATTTGAAAACAGAAGAAACCGATGTACTGGGACATATGATCAGGTAGCTGTAACTGACAAATTTGCCTATATTCCAATTCTAGAAACATTGCAGTCTATTCTCAGCAATCCAAACCTGAATGATTAATTTACAACTAGCCACACTTCCAAGAATGGTATATATTACGATTTAAAAGATAGGTTGTATTTTAAAAGTCATCCTCTTTTTTCTAATGAAAAGAATGCATTGCAAATTCAGTTGTTTTATGATGACTTCGAGACTGCAAATCCACTGGGATCAAAAAGGGTATCCATAAATATATATATATATATAAACATATATTTTACATTGAGAAATTTTCCTCCAAAGTTAAATTCAGCTTTAGTCAGTATACATTTGTGTGCACTCTTTCATGCCCAGGACATTAAAATTTTTGGTTTTGACTCCATACTTGAGCCAATTAACAATGACCTGAAAGTGCTTAAAACTGATGGGATTAGAGTTTCCATGTTCAGAACACCTGTCAACATGGCAATGTTGTCCAAGTAACAGGTGATAATCTAGCTATACATGGACTGTTTGGATTTGTGGAGTCTTTCAGTGCTTGGCATTGTTGCCGTTTTTCTGTCATCATGATTTTCAGAGTGTGTTTTGTGAAGATGACAAAAGAAGATGACAAAATCATGTGTCATGTGTCAAGTGTTCATGTTTATTGAATACTTTACCATATTTCAACACAGCTGACATTTTTACTGTTGATATTATGCATGACATTCTAGAAGGAGTTGCACAGTTTGAGGTAAAACTGGTTTTGGAATATGTGCAGGAGAACTTTTTAAGTGCTAAAGAACTGGCTCGTAGAATAGAGTCATTTAACTATGGCTACACAGGAGAAATCGTCCCCCTGCAGTTACATTATTTGATGGAAGTAATGATTTGGGCCTTAATGCCATACAGTCTGGTGTTCAGTGCGCAACTTGCCATTGATATTTGGTGATCTAGTGCAGAGAGAAGATGAGTACTGGCACCTTCTGTTGTTGCTTCTGCAGATTGTGAAGATTGTGTTTGCTCCAGTGCTAACTAATGGTATGACCATTTTTCTGAAGCACTTCATTGTTGAGCACCACCAGCTTTTTAAGCGTCTCTTTCCTGCAAAAAATCTCTTGCCTAAGCATCATTTTATGACTCATTATCCCTGATGTATAAGGAATATTGGACCTATTCTGCACACATGGTGTATGCGTTACGAGGCAAAGTTTTTCAAGACTCAATTGAAAAGTTTCAAAAATATCACTAAAACATTGGCTAAAAAGCACCAAAGATATGTGGCCTTGAATTGGGAACCTTTCAGCCAGTGCAGATTAACTATTGGTCCGGGAAAAATGATTTGAAAAGAGGTCAGGAGAGTGCTTCTAAACTACATGCTGCGATTTTGACTAATTTTCTGTCTGGGAAGTGGGTAAAGCACTATGGCACTGAATATTGCCCTGGTTTAATAGTATGTGTTGAGGTAGTGGATGAGATGCCAGTATTTTGTAAGATCAAAAATATTATTGTGAAAGATGATAAAGTGGTACTTACTGGCTTGGGTATGAAAACTGTTTGTTTTGATGAACACTTCCATGCATTTAAAGTTTTGTTTAAGCCTTTCCAGACACTGAAGGTGTTTGATGTTCAAGAATTGCTGTACTGCAAACCATTGGATGTTCAAATGGCATATGGACCAACAGCTTCCTCCCTTTTTATAGAGCCTTATTGCCATGTAATGCAGCCTTGAGTACTGTTTTAGTGTGTGATGATGCCTTTATAGATTCCTTGAGTGGAGTTGTGGGCAACTTTTAAGATGTTCATGTTTACAGATGTTCTATTTGGAAGGTTATCCATGTAGCAGGATCAGACAGTGCAAGATTCCCAAGGAATTGGGGCATCAGTATAAAATATAATTTCTACCAACCAATTTGAATTTTTGATAAGAAAAACATCAATAGATTAAATGTCATTTTTTTTGACAAAGAACCATCAAAATCAAACCTTGGCTTGTCTGACTGAGAGTCCAAACAAAGCCGCAAAGCAGTCCAACTCCAAGTGGAGCAATGCAAGCGAAGCAATCCAAGCTAAGCAATCCCAGCCCACGCAAAGCAGCAAAGCAGTCTGAGCCAAAACAGAGCAGACTGCGTTGCGGCTTTGTTTGGACTGTTTTGCCTCTGATTGCTGTGTCAGACTGCTATTGGCCTACTCAGACTCTTATAGCACAAGTTTCAACACTGTGGGCCTGGCTCCTAACTGCTCCCCACGGCTGGCTAAGCATTAGCTTTTGCTGCGTCATCCTGGTCTCATCACACTGAGCCCAAGCAAAGCAGCAGTGATTTCTCGCGGCAGGTTAGCCGGCGCTGCGCTGCTACACAGTTATTTCAAACCAGACTACCTGGGACTCATAATGGCGGCAGAGTGACGTGGGTTACGCACTCGCCAGAGCCAAGATGGCAACTAGCCGCGAGATACGAATGGCATGAACAAAAGGAAAAGGGGCCCTTGATCCTTGCGCGTTACTGAGGCAACCTCCATGTAACAGATTTGAGATCACGCAATCACACCCTGCGGCAGTTTTACTGTATTTGCAGTGTGTGATTGGGGAAAGAGGGAGAGGAAAGGTGAAGAGGGAGAGCCCAAATGAGGTCATTACCACAGTTGATAATTACCATATCACTACACAATAGCAGAGCCAGCAAACCGAAGCTAAGGTATTGGTCCTTTAACTAGAGATAATTGGCTTATCAACTGATCGCGGTGAACGACCGACAATAAAAATATGCAGCACTTACAAGTTAAAGTTTCACAAATAAAATTAAGCTATACGCTATATTAATTGTCTCTGCCCAGACATAAGCCTCTTACATTTTGTTGCTCCAATCCTTCAGAGTACGAAGGAGAAAGTTAAAAAGAGATCCACGTCAGGTGTCTGCAGCCCTTCGCAGGATTTTATTGAAGCCGTACACAACTTGAACAGATTCTCAAACAGCCAAACAGCCCCCAAAGTTCAGCATTCATATCCCTTTTATCCTTGTTCCACACAAACCTATCTTGCCTAACTCCATATGTGTGTGTATGTGGATGTGTGTATGTGAATTCCCTTATTACTTTGGAACATTTTCTTGGCACAACATCTCTTTTGGTTCCTGGTTATACAACATTTCCCAGAATAACAAGTCGATAACTTCGTGGTATCTAAATGGCCAGATGTTTCCCATCATACCCCCAAAACAGTTCAGGTCACTTTGACCTGGCACACAGAATGAACAAATGTTCCCATGGAAGGTTATTCAGCGGTGATCATATCACTTCATTGTGTCCCAAGTTGTTGTACTATCCCAGGCCTCTCAGGCCCACCCACAGAAACAGGACACACTTCTCGCCACCACATAATCCCCCCTCTAACATTCCTTAATGTTACATATGATGCGACTGAAATATATGTGAGTGGCGTCAAAATACATGGTATTGTGTTAATGTATCCGTGCATACTTGTGGAATGTAAAGTTCTCATCTGATTAAGGTTGAATACTGTAATAGCATCCCTAGAAACTGTAAAAATGGCATATCATTAATGCGGCAACATAATACATTAACGATATCAGTATCGCTGGTACCCAAACAGATGATTCACTTAGCAAAATGGTTAAGGGTTCACAATGTGCAAGAGTGAAAAACCTGTCGGCTGCATAGAGCAAAACTCTCTTAACATCCCTGAGGTTACACAATCTCCTTAAATACAAATGAAATATTAATGAATATGATGATATAGCAACATATTGTAAAATGATGAGAAAAACCGAAATTAACCGAAAATACAAGTTAATCAACCAACATGACATTTGTGATGTTGACATTGTAACCAATATTCAGTTTTAAGTAATGAGCCCATTATGTGTGTACAACAATGGTACAGTATAATATGATTAGATAATATAGACAGATGTGGTGCAATCATGACATAACAAGATACAACAGTTTAATGATGTGATGGTGTAATGTAGTATGGTACAGTATACCGCATTCCACATAAACTCATAGTCTCACTCAGTCTGTGGTCTGTTCTCATCCCACGACATCTTCCTGAAAAGATTCATGTCTGTACAGTTCAACATTAGTTCAACCTTTTTCCTCAGAGTCCGTCGAACTTTTTTATAAACAGTTGAGGGACTAGGGACATTTTTTAGTAAGTCCACAAAGCGCACCCACTTACTGGATGATGTCGTGAAGCAACGTTTGCCAAGAGCAGCACCCACAAGATGGAGCTCTAATTCTAGGCTGCTGCAAACAATAAGCATGTATCAACATGATCTGCATGCTGTATTCCATATTATGATATGATCGTGGTTGTCAAAAGCATCAACATGCTTTTTAATTATGGCATATGAGGGCATTTTCAATGAAACCGATGCAGTTTTTAGAGTGCTGCAAAACAAAGTGATGGACATTGGATATTGTTGTGCGGGCATCCGCGACACAGTTGGAGCTCTCGAACACATGAGACTGGAGTTTGACACTTTCTATGAGCAATTCGAGCAGAGGTGTGGCACACTTGGCCTGAAACGAGTGTTTTATAACATTCTGGACAATATTAGCGTTCAAATAAAGACCAGATTTAATCATTTTGGTGAGCTAGCTTTCCTTGGTCTGGTCGATTGTACAAAATTTTATGAAATGTCACAACATTTTGATGACACTAAACTGCAGAGCCTGTCAAAATATGCAAGGTTCTTTGACTTTGTGAGACTAAAGGCTGATCTCATCGGACTGTATAGCTCACAAGGAGTGAATGTAAATCTCCTGGACAGCTCCTCAGCTTTTTGGTCCAGAAGGACCTCATTCAAACTGTTCTTGAGGCGATAAAGTTACTTCAGCTGGTGCTCACTGTACCAGCTACAACAGTGTCGATGGAAAGGTCATTCTCAGCATTGAAAAGACTCAAAACATACAGTCAGAACAGGACTGATCAAGGACGACTTTCTTCCTTGGCAATAATCTCCATTGAGACCATTGAGTGCCTTCCACATAGATTACACATCTACATATGCTTTAATCCCCCTAGTATATAAAAAAAAAACTTATATGTCCTTTATCTTATGAGCCAAACACCATTTACTCAAACAAGCAGTTGACTGCAGTAAAAATAATTTGTATAATTATATATTGTATAATTTGTAATGTATAATGTGTCTATAAGAGAATATATAGTCTCAACCATGTCAGTTGTTGCTCTTGCAGGCAGCAGGACAAACATCTGGCCCTGCTGAAAGAAACAGCTTAGAACAACAAGGCTGGTCAGGCTGGTCAACCAGCTAAACCAGCTCAGGCTGGGCTGGTCAGCAGGACACTTTAGCTGGTCAGGGTAGCGGGTTAAGCTGGTCATTGCTGGACAAGGCTGGTCACAGCTGGTCTAGCTGGTCACAGTTGGTCTAGCTGGTCTAGCTGGTCGCAGCTGGTCTAGCTTGGTTGCAATAGCTTGATGGTTAAACTGGTTAGAGACGTAGTAGCTCGCATGAGGAAACTGCACTGCAGACTGGGTTTGTGGGCCCAGTGCTTCAAAAATGTTTTAAACTTTTTCAAAACCATTCTAAATTTTGTACATAAAGCCATGTCTGTTACACATTTCTGTTACACATTGTGTTCCCTCTCTAAAGTGGTGTGGTCAATTTCTGCCGTTGTCAAGGGAGCAATGGCTGGCTCACAGTTGTGCGAGGTCACTGATTCTTTCCCTGGAGAATGTAGATATTGTAGATACAACACAAAGGAGTAACAGAAAAAGTTCATCACTAGTTATAGTGTGTTGAACATCAGTCCAATAATGTAGTAGCTGACACTGAAGTAGCAATTCTAAAAGCTAAACTGACCACTACCATTGTGCCTCAAACTAATTTTCACAATGTACTCACTTTGAGAAGACATGTTGCAACAGCTGATCAAGATTGCTTTGCAATTTTAAGTTTGCCTCTCTGTAAGTGGTTCTAGCTCACATTTAGACTTTTCCAATTCTTCAGATCTTTAACATAAAATGAAGAAAAAAAAATAGACGCATCATAGCATCTTAGCATCCAACCACACATTGAATTTGGTGTTGATTCAACAATAATTCAAAAACCACATAGGTACAAACGTTGACAAAAAATGTCCACCATTTGTAGAACTCGTAGAACTATATTAAAAACAAGCTTTTGTGCCAAACTATGATATGTCACCATTCATATTTCAAATGCCTAATTAGACCTTTTATTAGATTTACCTGGGTGAGTTGGCCAGTTACATTGATACTGGCTGAGTCTCTCATTTTCAATTACTGACCTCTTAGTGTCTTAGCCATCTGCTTATCGTGTCAGGATTCCATATGCTAACATTTGTGTCATACATTTATCTGTCGGATGTATGATAATGGATGATGCCTGCCAAGCAGATGCTTGTTTAATGTTCATTTGTGTTCAGCAGACATCCTCCTGGTCACATCAGTGCCGAATTCAGTTTACAATCATTGTCAGAGCCAAACTTAGTGACCACACAGAGCCCGGAATAGATGCTTCCAAAATAATCATGACTAATTGACTAATTGCAAAAATAAATGATGGATTAGTGGACAACAAAAATAATCATTAGATGCAGCCCTAACTGACATACTGACAAAACATTTTGTACACAGAGGAAACGGCCATCAAAGCTGAAGGCCTTCAGTGACTTGAACATGTAGATTAAACCCTGGAACCACCAGAAACCCCAGGCTAGCAGGCAAAAATAAGTGATGTGATGTCAGTGGGGCAAACAGATGTGTGCCACAGGCAAAGGTTGATAAGCTTGTGGGTAATGTCATTTGTGAGGCTGCTCATCCATTTTCTGTGGTCAAACAACATGCCTTTAAAAAACATTTCTTGATGTTGAATCCTCAGTGCAGGGTCCAGCTCATCTGGCTACATCAAAGCAGGTGGAACTCAACATACATGGCTGTGCAGAGAAGCATTCAAATCATACAAAAGAAGGGGGAGGATGCTATTGTCTGTGAAGTAAAAATGTGAGTTTTCCCTCTCATTTCTAAAGTTTGAAATGTGAAAGATGCCAGAAACTACTTTGCCTCTTTGTTTTTCCATGCTTGTCTAAAATTTCAGTGTGTGTGTATTTATAACAAATTTGTTTGTTACAAATACAAGTCCTGCATTTATAGAGTATTACCGGAAACACACCCTGAACCTGTTACATGTGCAACAACTCAATATGCAGAGCAAATTCTCACTAATTATTGTTTTGTTATTTTAAGTAACAATAATGCATAAATATATGACTAAAGATGGCGGTGCGTGGGTGTTGTCCTTTTGTGTTGCAGGTGGCGGTGGTGGATTGGACGGGAGCTGATGGCGTGGAGGCAACCCCTCTTCACCTTTTCTCCTTTCTCCCAACCTGACCGCTTCGTGCCTATGTAGGAGAGGGAAGCCGTTTACTTCGATAAGTTTTCTCCTGTTTTCAGTTAGGGAGGCAGGTAAGATTCGTGTCATTTCTTCAATTTTTCTTTTGTGCTGACAGGTTTAGTCAGTTGGGATTTAACAGAGATTGTTTTGTATGTTATTTTTGGCTGTGCCCTTCATGAAGCTTGTTTTGTGTTGCTTTTCGATTGTTGTAAATACATTTGATTGTTTCAGATGGCACTTACTCTTGGTATTTTTCGGGTCATCCTTGGGGGTGGGGAAAAGGGGAGCCACTTTATGTTATGCTCAAGTTGTTCCCCTAGACCAGGCGTAACAGAAGGCAAAAGCAGGGCTGCTGGGCAGGCCTACAAGCCTGACTGAGGAAACAACCACGCAAGCTGCCAGTATCAAGTTTCTTCCTCACCAACACAAGATCCATCATGCACAAAACGGATGAACTGGATCTACATATCGCTGGAAATCCCACCATTCGCAATTGCTACCTGATGGTCATAACGGAGACTTGGCTACGACCACCAATCCTGGACAAATCAGTAGAGCTAGCAGAGCGCTTAGTCCATCAGCACGATAGGAACACAGTCTCCAGTAAGAGCAGAGGGGGGGGTTGGTGCATGTACGTACACAATGGCTGGTGCACTAACACCATATTTATTTTAACCTCTCCCTGACACAAGCCTGTGTGTCCACCTGCTTAAAGTCTGCCACTATTGTCTCCATCCCCAAAAAGCCAACTATCAGCAGTCTCACGTTGGTTGTCATGAAATGCTTTGAGAGACTTGTTGCTATGCACATTAAAGCCAGCCTTCCTCCAATCTTTGACCCCTATCAGTTTGCCTACAGAGCAAACAGATCATCAGAAGACACCATCAACATAGCCCTCCACACTGCACTGGAGCAGTTGGGCAGTTTCCACCGTCCCCCGAACTGTTTGCACTACAGGAGCATAAGATGCAGAACAAACAGACTGAAAAACAGTTTCTATCTGTGGACTATAAGATCTGTGAACAGTGCTACTTACAATAACCTGAATTCTGTAATTATTATCTATTTATTTTCTTTTTATCATCTCACGTCTGTTGGCTGGTGTGTGTTTATTATATACGTTTTTAAAATACTCTGGTCAGATGTGGCAACTTTAATCTCATCGCATTGCTGCTTTACAACAACAATAAAGCATTCTATTCTATATCTATCACATAAACATAACACATAAAGATGTAATTTTTATAGTTCTCTCCTCTGCAGCAATAAAAGTCATTAAGTTATGTTTTCTGTTCATATGAAGATTCATATGTGCTTGATACATTTCCTCTGGGGAAAATGTAGTTCCACTTTACCACTTCAGTGTTCATAACAGAGTCCACTGGTGTTACAGGGAACATCAGTGCTTATAACTACTGGATGTTGGTACATATGCAAACTAAAACAGCACACAAAATCAACTCCTCAATTCTGACTGTTCTCCCTGCATGTTTTGTCCTGCTGCACCCTCAGGTGGTGAAGTACCGCAACAACATCCAAGCTAGGGAGCCAAAGTTTACTGAAGGACTTCTGATTGATGTCATGATGTCAACGTGATTCAAAATAAAACTCTCAGTCTCATTATGCATTTTAGCATTGGAGTAGAGTGATTTAAAGCACAGTTACTGAGAAAAAACACAATATAATGGTTCACTCAGACTAAGAAAGAACTCACTTCTCTGAAGCAGCTGCATTTACATGCAGCTTTTATGGACTATGTGGAGTCAGACATTTGCCTTTATTTAAATTACCAATTGAGCATGTTTTTAATATAACAGATTTTTTTCTATATAGAGGATAAGCACAATATACATGACTTCAAGGATGAGTGATAACTTTGGTCCAGACAGTTGTGCTCATAGATGCTCCTGTATTTCGCACTTGTCTTCCTCATCTTCAAAATGTCTTGCTGTGCAACAGCTTTAAATTTGGTTTTACTGTCTCCAGATATCAAAGAACATCAGTGTTTACTACATGTTTAACCCATCTAGTATTTGAGTGTAAAGGTCATTACATGCTCACATGGCTATGAGCTTGTAGTTTTTCGTCCTGAAATAGTTCCTTACACAGACCTGTTAACTCCACGTTTGTTGCTACAGATTTACAGCAGAATAAGGCTTTTAATTATACTATAAATGACAGATGTGTATATTTTATATAAAAGACCTTTCTAAATGTCCTGTTACCCTGGATCAGGAATTTATGCTTCATTATCTCAGAACTGTATAATGCCTCATTCTCATAACATGGATA